>CM029548.1:16547864-17147864 GCA_017141385.1 Sogatella furcifera
TGATGTGTGTGATGACGCTAGCAAGTGTGGGTGCGGGCGTGAGGGGGCGCGAATCGGTCTCCGTGTAGCGGCGGAACAGCTCTTCGGGCACCACCGAGTCGGCGTCGTCGTGGGCGTGAGCGTGCTGCATCGCCGTGGCACGCAGGGCGGCGATCTCCTCTTGTAGCGTTGTTTTGCAGTCGGTGCCCTGAGGATAAATGCTGGACGGTGAGTGAGTTTGGAATATTTAGATTAATTTTACAAAACCTACCATCATTTTCACAAATCATCAGTACTCCTCTAAACATTATGAGCAATGGGGAGGAAGATTTGAATCGAAAAGACAAGCTATTGTCAAAGCACTAATTCAATGTTTTAAAAGTGGTTTTACAATATCTTGTCTCCCCATTCAGTTTGAATAATTATCTCAACATCACCTTCACTTCACCTCAACAAGGGAAGAAGATTATTATGAGAGATGAATGGACCTACAGCTCTAGGTGGGTTTTGAATCACCGGGAAGCGATTTTGACACATGAATGAATGACATTCAGTGGAAAGACACTTAAAAATGCCCTGTTCTTATAATTTCATTCGATGGTCATTTATTCGTCCTCATTTATTTTGGCGGTAGAGTGCTATGACATGGGGGTGAAAAAGTTAGAATATTTCCTGCCAAAGTGTTGAGACAGAAACGACAATTCTATTAGATAATAGATGAAGTTTCAAGCATCAAATAGAAGTATAGCATTTGGTAAAAACATATCAACAAAAACAAAAAAACAAAAAAGCTATCTATTTATTAAAAATGAGGAACCTCATTTTATGGATGACCTAATATTTTCCATTATTAATTAATTAATATTCTCGAAGATTGATTTATTCAATCATTCTCTCTCCAGTTCAAATCGAAAGGATGAATTACTTTCAATTGTTTCTTACAACAATGGGGAGCATGATAGAAGTTGAATGAAAATGAAAACAAAATCTATATTTCTTGATAGAATTAATAAATGATAAATAATTGAAATCATCTTATCCTCATTCTATTATTGATACCATTGTATTCGTCTTATAAATCCTGTTCTGAATCTTGACAGAACATGGAACCGTGTACTAGTGCCATCTGAACAAATAGGAGAGTGTTTAGTCTAATTAATCATGAATCATGCTTCATTCATATTTAGCATCCCTGTTTACACAAAAACTTATTAAAATTTTCCAGCTTTTTCCATAAACTGTTGGAAGTGAAAAATGACTGATGGTTATGTGTCTTACCCAAGCATCTTTGGCTCGTTTGACGATGTCCTTCACCTCACAATCGGTGGGATGATTGCACAATATCGAGCATCCATACGGAAATGGATTGTAAAGACCTGCGAATGGTCTCAGGGCGAACGGTGCCGGGCCTATTATGTTACTGAACGACAAGCATTGATCTTCCTGTAACAAATTTTAGTATAACATTATTACTGTGCTATTATTATCATGAGTTCACATGGAACAATGTCATTTCTTGCATCAATTTCAAGAAAATAACGTAGATTTATTAAAGTATAATAATAAATATCAATAAAATTGTGCAGACGGAGATAATTATTGCATAAACTTCTTCAATTTCTCAAATTAATGTTCTTTATTCAATAGTTTTCATCTGCAGCTAATAATATATTTCTTTAAACTGGCAGTAAATCTATTGTAATTAAAATATGGAAAGGACGATCAAGATTGGCATCAACATTAATCTTTGAAGAATTATTAGTTTCAAAAGAAATTGAAACAAAGTATTTCATAAAATTATTCAAGTTGAAGCTTGATATAAAAGAAAATATATCCAATTGCTATTATATAAAATCACTTCAATTTTTAAAATAATTCTAAGCAGTTCAGGAACTTAATCGTGTAAGTTGACTCAAATAGTTGATAGAATACGAGTGAATAGATTATCATTGAAGAAAAACAATACCGGTATCAATAATGTAGAATTTTGAATTGTTACCTCATTGTTTCTCTTCTTATACTGGAGAGATTGAACGCTAGCAAGCAGTCCTGTGTTACTAACTAATGACATCTTGGTATGTCAAGTTGAACAATAATATAAAGACTTTTTGTTTGATATTTGAGATAGGTACTCGTATAAAGTATCCTGAGTATTTCTTGTGAATATGGAGTCAACGTATGGACTAGTAAAATGCCTTTACAATAATGTTCCTTGCTTTAGAATGTGGTTGTTATTGATAACACACTGTTGGTTACCACGGATACTAATTCTATTTCTTCTAATCCCTGCTACTCCACTTCTCCTGTCTGGAGAAACTTCTGAAGTCCCTCATCCATTCTTTTACAGTCCTATGAACTGTATTATTCTCATTCGATATCCTGTATAATTTTGTAAAAATATATCATGTATTTGTTTCAAGCGAGGTTATAGATAGAATTATGAGGATATATGTTTTAAGCTACTAGCGGTGGAAAAAGCATTCATGCAGCCTTATTTCCACGAGTTTTATGAAACTTTACATCTTCAAAACTATTTTGGATTAATATTTTCTTGAAATTTCCTTTCCCTCAATTCTAATAATTGCATTTGTTTAGCTGTAATTGCATCAATAATGTGATCTCAAACAAGATTTGATGAATCTCAAAATAATTATAGGTACAATACAGTATTTTTACAGAAAACCGAGAGGGATGGTTAGTAGAAGAAAAAAAGTCGAATTGAAGAATTTTCTTTTTGTAAATCTTATACAAATTGTAATCCATGATAAATTCTATTATAAATGTTGTTTTCATTTAGGAAACTGAATAATCCATCTATTTTGTTTTCCATTTCGAACTGATAGTAAATATTGAACTATTTTTAAGACACTGCAGTCAATATTTGAATATTATTTTTATAAAAAACTACTACTCAAGATATTAAAAAAAAATTAAAATCAACTCACAAATTTGAAAATAAACTTTGGTCTAAATTCTTCAGTAAACTGTTTATGGAATTTTTTGAATATATTTCTTATTTAGATGTTTGGTTATATGGAGTTAACTTATTTAGAAGTTTCACAACTTCCAAAAATTGAAATTTTCTTCATATCAATAAATTAAAAATATTGAGCTAGTGATTCGCATTTTTTTCTGTGGATGATGCCTACATGTGACTTACTCTAAGCATGCGCGTGGTTAATGAGAAAGATGATTATAATAACGAATAATAAAGGGGTGTAAAATATTCATATTCAGGTATATCCATGTATTTGCATGGTAGTATAGTATTTCTTCGTTTACGTTTATTTTTTAGATCAGTTCATTTCAAATTTACTTCGAGCCATGGTCAAGAATTAATTCAAATAATAACCATTGTCCAATCCAAGTGTAGCCTCAGTCTAAAGTAGCTATCATTCTGAGCAAAAAAAAATCAATAATTCTATAGTAAAATCTTCACTTGCGACGAAACTTAACAGAATAACTCGAGTTTATTAACCGCCTCTTATCAAGGTGGAGCACGATCCAGCAACTATGTTCAACTTCTGCAAAGTTAACAGAGGTTTCAATTCTATCGAAAGATTCAGGCTTATCATAACGATTAGATAAGATAGGTGAGATAGTTGGCTGTAAGGGCTGCAGAGCTGGTGAATTTCAGTCAGTGGACTGTGGGAGCAGTGAGGTGAGGATGGCCAGAGCAAAGGGATCTGACACCATGTCGGAGGTTTCCGAGTCGGGAACTAGTGCATGCACATTCAATAGTCGCCGGGAGGAGTTGCAGGAATTAGCGCGCACCCTTGGCCTGAGCAGCGTCGACCTCTTGCAGCAGGACAGGTTTCGGGTCAATCGACGCAAAATGGAAAACCTTCTGCTAGGTACGATTTCAAATTGATGTGTTTTCCCCTCAAAAACTTTGTGATCACAATTCTTCCCAAATACAGGGATATTTCCTCACAAAAACTCCATAATTACCTTTCCTCCAAAATACAGAGATATTTTCCTCACAAAACCTCTATAGTAACCATCAGAATGAACGATGGATGACCTGGTTACGGTTAAAAATGTCCCACTCCTCAATTTTACAAGTTAAGAGAAGAAAGACATTTTTATCTATCGGAGGAGTAGAGCCGTTAGTCCCGTCTGCATTAAAAGCAGTAGTAATCTCTCATCACCCTCTCACTAGCTTAGAGCTCATGTGAGCATCACCCTCAGAAAAGAAAGAGCTATCAGAATTCTTCCAAATCATAAAAGATTGAGAGCTATTTGTATTTATTCTGCACATAAGAGTTCATTTCCTTTCACTTACACCATTATAGTACCCATTAGAATAAACTATTGTTAGTTCTTTGCTGGATATATGAGAAATTTAATCAATAAGTTCTGTGAATTACAAATTTTCCTGTATATTCAAATAAATTGCAAGGATATGGAAAGTGTTAGTAAGGATACTTCATAGTCGTTACTCTGATGAATAAATTATATTCTTATTCCACAATGAAATAATATTATAACATTGATTGCTTGTATGCTATATTTTCAATTTTTTATGCTCAAGTATGTTTATTGTTTAATCTTCAACTAGGTCATTGGTGTTATTGGAAGGGCGAGTTATTTAATACATTCTGTGGTTTTCACATTTCCCAGTATAATCTAAACAGAACCAGTAGTTCCTATGAATTTAACTATGAAGAAATTTATGTAAATCTTCTACACGAGTAGAAACAAAAGAATGCCCTCGCTTCTCCTCAGAATTTTCCAAATAAATCTTATAATCTAACCTCATATTTAATCATTTATAAACTTTCATATTTAATTCATTTACAGTTTCTACATAATATCAACCTGAGAACCATAACTTGGAGAAATAAATACAATACAGTACAATTAAATTCACAATACAAGTAAATTGAATTTCATACAATCAAGCAACTTATTGAAATACGATATTTAAACATATTCACTTCAAATTTCCACGAAATAATTAATTATGGTATTACTTTTGATTGTAATACACTATTTTCTTTATTTTAATATCACAAAACTTATATTAAAAACTGTAATTTTCAAATAAATTATTTTATTGAAGTGGATTTTTGAATCATTATAATATATTATATATATATATATATATAGCAATATTTGAAGTATTGCAGGACTCAAGTTATAATTATTAGTTAAATACTTTGATTGTTTTTTTAAGTTACTACGAAAACTGGATAATGTAGTCGACTTATTTCCTGTCTTTTTTTATAAGTTTTTTATATTGTATGTTTTCGAGAGGAAACTAAAATTCATTATTCATATAAATAATATATTATATTCCTTATCCTTTTTTCTGGTTGTTTCGAATTTTATTCACTTTTGTTGTTGGATAATTATTATTCTATAAGTTGTTCTTCCGACTTACAACTCAATTCCTTGATTCATGTTTCGGCTGGGTTTAACGGTTCTTGTTATCTTTGAAGAAATGAAAGCTATTCTCCTATTTTCAACTTAACAGCTGTCATTTATCAATTTTCCTCTTATCGTGATACACCAATCATTCTCCACTTCGCAGTCTTCATTCTAGGAGAGTCGATAATTTTTTTTCACAGCCAAAATTTCAACTGAAACCGAATTCCAGAAGCTATATAAATCTTCCTCTATAATAATAAATTTTATTTTCTTACTGTCAAGCATCACACGGATATTAGTAGCAATTAGATTACAAAAAATTTGATCTGTCAATAATTGATTAAAATAATTGACCGAAACTTAAGTGAGGTCTAGATTCAGTTTATTTTTTGTAATAAATTGAAATGAATTTTGTTCATTTTAGACGATTTTGCATTTTTTATGCTATGTATGTTATTGTTCCGCGTTTTCGTCGAAACGCGGCAATACATTCTGATGAAATTTGACAGGAATGGTCCTCTTGAAATTGCGCTTCGATATATAAATGTAAGGTTTTTTGAAATATTGCATTTTAAAAATAATATGAAATGAAAAGGAATTACCTCCATACTAAAATATTACTATATACATTCATACTTCTAAATTTAGGAGAATTCAGACTCTAGAATTATTCATGCTTAACCAGCAGTCGAGTTTATAATTAATTGCATGCAATGACGCATGCAATTGATGAAACTCAACGTTACAAAGTATTTCCTTCAAGAATAATGTTCCATCCATGGGTGACTTTGTGAGGTCTACTCTTCACAGAACTACTAGTAATAATAATTAATTAATTATTTAATCCATACGATGTACATGTGTCATATCTAGTATTGGAGTAGTCCAGCGGCTAGCCTATCTATGAATATGATATAGGAAATTTATATTTACTATTTTCCTTATTATATCATTTCATAAATCTTTTTTATAGAGAAGAGAGTGATATTTTTCTTTGTTTCAGGATCAAGTGATATTGACGTATCAGCCAACGATTTCTTTCAAAAAGTGAGTTTTTACGCCTATTTAGTTAAAAATAATATGCCTATTTAATCGAGCTATCCAAATTGAATAGAACTGTATAAAACTATGTTTTCAGGATTAGGCCATGTTGAGCTACCAATCAAAAAGTTCCCCTCATTCATAAACCTAAGTAGGGCTAGCAATTATTAATTTATTGTAGTTATCATGGATCAAATTCTCAGTAACTGATCAACAAGTTTTCAGTTGATGTATTTTTGGTAGAACTAAATTCAATTCAATTCAATTCAATTTAATTTCAATTTAAACACACATAAAGACACAATGAATAATATAATTCAAAAATTAGTAAAACACGATAACAAAATAATACATTATTAACAAATTCAACAATTACTGTCGTGGGGTATGCTTAAAAAGATGGGGGGGGGAAATACCTAGCCAACTATGGTTTCCCATGTAATAGGCAGGTAGAAGAAGGTAAAAAAGGAAAGAAGGTAAAATAAAATGAAACTGAAAAAATGAAGAAAACGGAAAAGGTAAGCGAGTCCACTTGATGAAAAAAAAAATACTTTTTACTAATAACAAAATCAAAAGTTTCACTCATTACTAAAGCAGACACAGAGAAAAAAAGGCAAGGCTCAAGGAATTTAGTTGCAAAAAATCCAATAGCGAAACTCTAGTTCCTACATGTCAAAAAAATAGTTACTCTTAATCCAGTTTTTTATATCTAGTTTAGTCTGTTCGCTGCATCTCGAGTTTGTGAGAAAATAATTTGGAATTTGATTTATTACTTTGGAACTTATGTAAATTAATTGTCTCCTTATACCTTTTGTATTTGTGTTATATGTAACGTATCTGTTTGCAGAGGCTCTTAAACGGTAGTTATTTGCAATAGAGTTTGGGCTACTAGGAAAATTTGCCTTGTATTTGATTAGATAATCGATTAAATTTCTCACATACAATTGCCTCACAGTCATCACCTCAAAATCATTAAAAACCATTTCCGTAGGGTAAAGTCTGGGTTTATTAAGGATGGTTTTAATTATCAACTTTTGGGTAACAAATAATTCATTTAAATGGCTATTGAAACAACCTCCCCAAACAATTATCCCGTACTGAAGGATTGATTTAACCCATGCATGATATAGCATGCTCAAATGGTGCTTATTGAGAATTTTATTCACTTGATGGAATTTGAAAGATAAGTATCTCATTCTTTTGGAAATTGATTTGATATGCACGTCCCATTTGAGATGGTCATCGATTATGATCCCCAGGTATTTTATACTAGAAACTTTTTTTATAGTGGGGCAATTACAGGCATTTAAGTTTATATTACAGTTTGAGTGAAGTTTCAGGGAGTGATTGTCTATAGGTTGTCCTACTCTGTTTAATGAAAACGCAATATAATTAGTTTTATCGATATTTAAGCTCAAAGTGTTCTTCTCCAACCATTTCTTTATATGAGACATATTCTGTTCGGCTATGGTATGCACTTCCTCCCATGAATTACCGTGGAAAATAGCTGCAGTGTCATCCGCGAAGGATATCATTGTTGAATTTATCAGTCTCAAACTCAAAATGTCGTTTACATGAACTATAAAAAGCATTGGAGATAGCACAGTACCTTGAGGGAGACCAAAAGAAGTCAGATTGGTGACACTACATTTACCATTTATGGTTAAAGATTGTGTTCGACCAGTTAGATAGCTCTTGAAGAAATTAAGCGAAATTCCTCTAAAACCATAAGACTCAAGCTTTTGAAACAGAGTATTATGGGGAATTGTATCAAATGCTTTACGGATATCAAGAAAGACAGCTATTGTTTTCATGCTAGAATTTATGTGATGGGAAAGAGTATTAGTAAATTTTATCAGAGCATCTGATGTACTTTTACCATTCTGAAAACCAAATTGATTGCAGTTGATCATTTTGTGTTTATTCAAAAAAGATACCAATCTTACCTTTATTAGTTTCTCCATTATTTTTGCCAAGTTACTAATAAGACTGATAGGTCTGTAATTACACGGATTTGAGGGTTCACCTTGTTTAAATAGGGGCTTTATTCTGGCTACTTTGAAATGTTCAGGAAAAATACCCTCTTCAAAACACCTATTGAAAATGTAAGAAAGCGGTTTCGATATGACCTGGGATATTTTCTTTAATACACTGTTGCTTAGATTATCAATCCCTGGGCTGCAATTGTTTTTAAGACTACTGATTGTGGCTTCAATCTCATTAGAGCTAGTCGGCCCTATAAAAAATGTGGAGTTTACTTGAGTTAGTTGATTGTCTGGAAGTGTTGAATCATCGTGGATGTTTATGCTTTGAGCCTGCAATTTACCAACATTTGTGAAAAAGTTATTAAGGGTGTCCGCATCTAAGTCAGCATTTTTGGTTCCCTTGGGACTTTCCCCAATCACTTCATTTATGCATTTCCATAGCTTCAAATTGTTATTATTACAAATTGGCGTTATTATGTCTTTGATTTTTCAGATAATGAATGAAACAAACACGCATGTCTTATGGCCATCCAGATTGAAAATAGGATCAAAATCCCATAAAGGTGAGATGAGTTCATACTGTCTCTTATCTCTGAATATCTGCTTTACCGTATTTCTTCTTGAAAATTTTGACCAATTCTAGTCAATACTAGTGTCAATTTTTTGAAAAGGTGGGATTTCACTTTTGAAAGGTGGGATAAGCACTTTATAACAACCAATGTCTGCAGGAATACAATGAGTATTGAATGAACCTGAGAAATTTACCATGTCAAGTTGATAAATTATTAAGGAACTTCAATAGCCTACTTCTTTTGAATCTTAAAAAATCAATAGAGATTTATTAATGTTCCTATTCAGAAAAAATGTTGAAAACTACATTTCATCTTTCTCTACAATACGGTATATTGTATAATCAAATATTATTGCCACCAATAACTTGGATGAAACTACAGTAATTATTCACATTCAAGCATTGATCGTTTATTATTTTTCAGACCCCTACATAAGAGTTCTTGGACGTTTAGAAGACATAAAGATAGCAAAAAACAAGATTATGGCAGTTCTTGACACAAGGGTTTGTATTCAACACTCAACTTATCAAATCAAAATTGTAAATTATTGTGTCTTTTTAATATAGTAGGCTAATGATATTGATATATAATGATATTTATATATATAATGATATAAAAATATATATAATGATACTTTTAATTCTAATACCATTTGTAATTAATAATAATTAGTGTAACTGTTATTCTCCTAGATATTTTGCTAAGATTCGATAATGGATGTCCAATGGAGTAGATGTCAAGTCAATTAATTATTAATAGAAAGTAGATAGCCTACTCTTTGAATTTTTCTCTGTCTAATTTTGAATACATTTTTCTTATTGAATATTACTTTTCATGAATCATCTCAAATCTTATTGAGTGGTAATATGTACTCCTTTCATTTACTTATGGTTCATTCTTTTAGAGTGTATTTGTTTAGCCTTTGGTGGAAACAGAAATTGGGACATAGCCTCATTTTTTGACTATTCATTTGTCTAAGATAAATATAAAATATTATTGGGTTATTGCCTAGATTTTCCTTAAAGCATCGTACATATATAACTATTGAATGGAGCTTATGTAAATACACATTTTTGAAACTCAATTCGATTGGTTTTCATTTTTCATTAAAGTTATATTGTTTTATTAAATTAGGCAGCTTAAATCGTTTACTTGTATTAGGCTGCTTACTCATCTTGTATTGAACACTTGATTGGTAAAAGGGATCACCAATTATAATTGTATCATCTTTCTGTATTGTATAGCATTTTCAGACCCCTATAATGTAAGTCAGTGTTATTGAATGTTTGAAATCTTCGTGTTTGCAAGAAGCACGATTATGTCAGTTCTTGATGTATGTTCATTAATATTGCAGGGCAGTAGAGTGATGATGAAACTGGAGGTGAGCTACACAGATCACTCGCACATAATCGGCAAGGGAGGTCTAGTCATAAAAGAGGTGATGGAGGAGACCGGCTGTCACATACATTTTCCAGACTCCAACAGAAACAATCCCAACGAAAAGAGTAATCAGGTGTCAATAGCAGGCGAAATTAGCAAAGTGGAAAAAGCTAGATCTAGAATAAGAGTAAGCTATTATGATTTCAAATCGTATTCTTCTCAATAAATTTCAATGAAAAATCAATACTGAGTAGGTTAATGAATTTCCAAGAAAGAGTAAAAAATAAGGAAAGAGGTCTTTCTGAATGACCAGAAAACCCCTTTCTAAAAAAATAGTTTTGTTTAAAAGAAGGAAATATTAACTAGTAAAATAGATAGGCTTCCTAATATTTACAAGAGATATTATCAAAGATATTTTCCTTCAGTGTTTTATTTGTCAAAAAGTATCATTGATGTAGCTTGATGAATTTTTAAATCATAGTTATATAATTAGAATTAAATTATAGAAGTGCAAGTGCTTCCTTTTAAACTCAAACTCTCATACTGAATGTAGTATTTCATCAATGAAATTATGAGCTTAGAAACAAAATAACCAGGATTTTCTTATTTCAAGTCTATTTCTTTATATCATTGTTTATCAATTAATTCATTCATTATCAAATTTTATTAATTTACTAATCTCAGATAAATTGAAAGATATGTCTATTGAAATATTTTTATCAATATCTTCTCAATTATTCTGGTGCATCATTATATGTAATTGCAATAAATCGTTATACCCATCTCCTGAAACACTATGAGGTAGTATCAAATGTTCATAAATTATAAGTAGGTCTTATCTTTGATACAGTAATCTCTATTGATAAATAGTTATACTTGCTTTGCAGCTCACTCACGATTTCTTTGAGTCGCGGACGCGTTTCGAACAATGGTGCTCATCTTCGGCGCTCCTCACTAAGACTGATTAGCTTTTCAATCTAGTGAGGTGGATTGGGGTAGAAGTTGGGAAGTGGTGGGAGTAGGGTTGGTGGAGGGGGAAGGTTGTTGATTGGGTGGATTTTCAGGGGAGTCAGTAATGATGTTGAAGAGAGTACAGGGGCGTAAATTAAAAATTTTCATTGGGGGGGCAAGCGGGGGGCAAGATTTGCTTCTGGGTAGTGGTATACTGATCACTGATAATAATTCTGTTATGTATGTAAGACATAATCTACTTCAATACCAAACTGAATCAAATTCTGGGGGTTCTAATGGGCCTGGGGGTGTACCTCCTCAGCCAAGCGGGCATGAGGGCCTCCCCCCGGCAAATTTTGTGAAAGTATACTTCAAAAGTGTGTTTTAGAACGGCTTTTCTATAGCCAATCAAATGCCGAAATCCCTTTTTTTTAGCATAAAATATTGATGATATACAGAGTGTCACGAAAGGTGTAACAGCCGGATCCAGAAACCATAGATTTTTAGATATTTTTCAAGTAGGCCTACTTACAGTCATTAAATTGTCAATATCACAAGAATCATTTGTCAAAATTGAATTTTAAAGGTATTGTTGGGAAGAGTAAATAATTTCACATTATAGTTGGCGCAACGTAAGTTGACTATTTCCCCCTCCACACGAGAAATAGCTCCGTTGTCAGATTGTGTGAAATTGGAACTTCTTCTAATACAAATACATTCTACTGAATGTTAAAAGTGACAGCGTAGCTTCGGAAAAATCATGCGGTGTTGTAAAACTCACTATTTTTTATGATAAACCAGCTGTTCGCAGCTCGAAAATCTAAGTCGATTAGCTTCAACAACTCCAATCTTTAACATACTATGATTCATACATATACCGCTCTCCTTACTTTGAAACTCTTCAGAGGGCAAATTACAATCTTCCGACTATTTTTGACACGCAAAAAAATTACAATTGTTTTTTAACAACTTTCTCGCTTTCACCACCCACTTATCTTCTTAAACAAAAAAAGTTTTTAGATCGAGTAGACTCGACATTGACAAACATATTCGTAAATAGAAACTGAATTGTTGGTCGGATATAGAAAATTCAAATACCATTAGAAAGCACGAATTCTCCTTGTCATTTTGACATAAAAACAAGATTTTCACTACAACCAATAATTGTGAGAGAAGTGATATAGGCAAGACAGAAAATAATATCAAAAAAATCAAATTTCCTTTGAATCGTTTTACCCAGGAACCGTTTTAATACTACTGGCATGTCGAGGATGAAATTCTACATACAGATATGGGGTCTAATCGAGGATTTGAAGAAGTTTCAATTTCTCCCAATCTGACAACGTAGCTATTTTTCGGGTGGAGAGGGAAATAGTCTACTTAGATTGGCCGACTACAATTTAAGGTATTCTACATGCCATAATCGATTATTGAGCAGTATTTTTAAGTTATCTTTATAAGTTGAAAAAGAGTGATTTTCAAGTTTATCTAAAACCTCAAACAGATTTTTCGCGATTTTTTCCAGGGTGAGAGAAATTTCCATAGATTAGAACCTTCCTTTTTCATTATCTCCAAATGAGACCAAGTACAGGGGTCTATCTCAAATCCCTGAATCAGAATTTTTTATTAAAAACTAGACTAATTTTGTTGAGTGTGAATAATCGTCTACAATTTGATAGCTTTGTGTCGAGCGATTACGAACATACAAAACACTTTTTCTATAGGACTGAGAACTGGTCACTGGTCCTGGTTGACTGGAACTGGTTAGAAGTTCGTATCTGCAGTGGTTATTGATATTTTTGCTAAAATATGAAAATAATCAGTATTTTCCAAGTTCAAAGAGGTTTAACATGGTTACCTGATGCTTCAACTTACTTTTCTGTGGGTGAAATTTGTAGATGATTCAATTTTAAATAAAACGGGTTCAGTCAATAAACAGCCTAAATCTAAAATGTCCCACAAACTCAGAAATCAGGTTTGAATGAAACAAAACTGAATGGTCAATTACATTTGAAGAATCAATATGTCTAACTTATTAAATCTTATCTTATAAATCATTTATAGTTTTAATTAACAAAGTTTTATAGTTTTAATATGTTAAATAGTAAATTTTGGTTATAGTGGATATTCTATCCTGACCCATTGTATTTCGAGTATAGTTCTTTATTCTTCTCACGCATGAGAATCTTGAAATCATATTGTAGTCCAGTCAAATTGAGCAAAAAAAGTAAAAGTCGGAGGACCCAGCTGAAAATTTGCAGATATGATCAGAAAATGGTGCTGGACGAGAAAATTACATAGGTCTTTTTTTGTAGACAATAAAATTTTGGTCTTTTAAATAAATTTTTAGGTCTTTTTTTGTAGACAATAAAATTTTGAGAAGAATAAGACTAATTTCAACTTTTATCATCAAATGTTTTCGAGATACAATTATTTAAAAAATTTGTAATTTTTTCATAGGATTAAGATGTTAAAGTTTTTCCCACTTAGTTTGTAACTATAAATTGAGCACTCGTACATTATAGTATTCTAAATCTCTCTCGGCGAAATTCATTTTTCTTTCATTTGAGACCAATTTCACATTTTTATGTTCAATATGTTTTGAACTACAGCGATTTAAAAGAACCCTGACACCCCCAAATACCTCCAAAATTGCATATTATATCACAAAAACGTACTAAAAATATTGGGATAAGCTATTGGCTTATATTTCTGGAATTATGTTCCTGAGACCCTGAGCAATGTTATGAGACTAAATTCAATTACTAACCATCTGAAAGAGGAAGATTTCTTCTACATTTCATCATAATTTTCGCCCACAGGTTCCCGTTTGGGAGTCACTCTAATGTGAAAATGTTCTGTTTTCAACGAGGAGGTATTATTACACACAGTAGGCTACCATTACTATCTGAAAATTGGAATTTTTTATCAAATTTGACGTATATATAAATTTATACCGGGACTCTTGTCTTGGGGACTTTTAGTATGTTATTCAGCGCCCTTTTCTGATCATATCTGCAAATTTCTAGCTGGGTACTCCAACTTTTAATTTTGTTGCTTAGTTTGACTGGACTATTGGGGGGGCAAAGGGAATGTTTGGAGGGGCAACTGCCTCCCCGTGCCCCCCCCCCCCAAATTACGCCTATGAGAGAGTATGTGATTTGAAATGGAGTTGATCATTAAGAATACTCTCTTCAACATCATTACTGACTCCCCTAAAAATCCACCCAATCAACAACCTTCCCCCTCCACCAACCCTACTCCCACCACTTCCCAACTTCTACCCCAATCCACCTCACTAGATTGAAAAGCTAATCAGTCTTAGTAAGGAGCGCCGAAGATGAGCACCATTGCTCGAAACGCGTCCGCGACTCAAAGAAATCGTGAGTGAGCTGCAAAGCAAGTATAACTATTTATCAATATTTATTTCTGCAGTTTCAAGAAGCATGGATAACCTCAACAATCATAGTAATCTCTAATTTACTTTCTGTATTGAAAAGTACTCTTATTTTTCAGGAACATGAATAGTTATAACTGCATCTCCTGAAACACTACAAGTTGGTGTCAAACGTTTATTAATTATCAATACAATCTTATTTTTAATACAGTAATCTCTTTTATCTACTTGCTATATTAAAAAGTTTTCGGATTTTGCAGAAACATAAATTGTTATAACTGCATCTCCTCTGAATCCCTACAAAGTGGTGTCAAATGTTCATAAGTTATTAGTACAGTCTCATCTTTAATACAGTAATCTCTTTTATCAGAAGTAAAAAGTACTGTATTTTTGCAGGAACTCTCATCTTTAGCGTTTACATTCCAACTACCTGTGATGGGCACAGTGCATTCGGCGTCAGAGCTGGCGTCATCATACATCACTGGCTTACAAGAGAGATACAACGTGCATGTGAAATTCCAAACGCAATCGAAACTCTACTCGACTCTGGTTGTGGTGAAAGGCTGTGAACAGGAGGTGAAGCAAGTGGAGGAGGCCACCCTACAGCTGGTCCATCGTTTATGTGGACCAATGGCGGTAGGCTATTCATTTTATTATTTTAAAAATTTATAATTTACTCTTTGTTCAAAACTGATAACGAATCTCTCCATTCTAAGTTAAATCATCAATGAATAAAAAACAGCTTGAGAATGTGACCACGTGAGTAGGTGGCCACGAAACCATGGTTCCTATACCAAAATGAACGGTACAATTGAAAATATAAGTATGTTTTACTTTATTAAAAAATAATCAATTGGAATAGACAAAATCATAATATGAAAAAGGAGGATACCTGAATTTTTATTTCAGTGAAGTAGCATCAGTGTGGTAGCTCTTATCTCTATGTAACAAATTGAATATTAATAATGTTTTATGCTATCCATTTTTTATCAATTTAATTGCAGAAACATAAACGAGAAATACATTTGATTCAAACCAAGAATCACTATGATAGCACAGTAGCCTACAAAGTAGGATACTTTGTACATTCTAATTGAAAAAAATAAGTATTTGAAATCTATCAAATAAAATGTTTGCTAGTTGGCGGGTTATTCCATACATTTAAAAAATATCTCATAATATAATATTGATGATATTATTTGGGAACTTATTATTTGAAGGTTAATAGATGTTGATAAAGATTGAAGATTAAAAAAATTGAATGTTGCAATTGATCAACTGCTATGGATATTATTATTATTATATAATAACTTATTCTTTCTTCTTGTAAATTTACACTGATTTTTCAAACTTTTTAATGTAAAAAGACACTTACTTGGTGTTCGACATCTTAAAACACTTAAGACCATGTAAGTCTTTTTCTATTTAAAAAAGTTTAAACATAATAACTCTCCTCATCCTTTTTTTCTTGTGTCCATATTTTTTCTATATAGCCTAGTTTTGATGTTTTAATTTTTGTAAAATTATAATTTTTTTCCAGGTTGGCGTTCAAATCCAAATGTTCATGGAGATATCACCACATCACCATCAGATTGTTCGTGGGAATGGTGATAGTAATTTATTGAAGATAATGGGATTGACAAAAACGAAAATATTATTCCCAGATGTGGATAACCCCTGTGTACCAACTCTTAAAAAGAGCAATGTGTCAATTACTGGTGCTATCCACGATGTGTACTTAGCTCGCCAAATGCTCATGGTAACAATTTACTAATATAATTCTAATAATTATTTGTGAATTACTGTTTATCAATCAATATAATTGAATTACTTTACAACAATCAATATTATTGCAATTATACATGTCAAAACTTCTTCTGCGCAAAATTCTTCTCAGTTTTCCTCATATTTTTCTTGTCAGTTTTTTCGATCAATCGTCTATTTTCAGTACCGTACCATTTGCATTCAGAAGGTTGTCTTGAATAGTTTTTCAAAGATGTATTATATTAAATATATTATTGATTTATATAATACATTTATTGGTGACATAATTATGATAATTGAATTTCTTATAGATACTGCATCTGTGTTTCAGGGTTCATTGCCGTTATTATTAATGTTTGAACTAGAGGACAAATTTCCAAGCACCGACCAGATAAACACAATCATGTACAACTTACAACTATCCATTATTGTGAAACAAAAACCTCGTCTCAACTCGATCTCAATAATCATTAAAGGCATTGAAAGACAAGCAGGTAAAAATCAAATATTTCCTATTATTATCATTATCATCATATAATCATCATCATCATCATCATCGTGTTTGATGAAACCCTCATCAATTCAATTAGTCTCTCATGTAAAATTGACTCATTTTATCCACACCTCAAGTATTCAAGGTAATTAAAACACCTTCTCAATCAAATTAAAAATAAGGCTTCTGTGCCTGCATGGATTGTATAAGATATATTGCGTTATTGGAGCCTCAAGTGAGGTTTAAGATCATTCAAACTCAATTTTATTATTCTCACATCGGTATTAAAAAAATGTCCACTCTTTATCTTTTTATCCTTGAATAAGGCTAAGGATAAAGGATTGTGCCAAAGTATAAAACTATTATTATGTATTCTTTTGCTTTCTCGAACGGAGCTATATTCTATTTTATTTTGTTACAGATAATATATATGAAGCTTACAGGCAATTGAAAGGACTGAAAGAACAAAGAATTGTTGCAAGTATTCCTTCGACGTACAATATTCCCAACTTTCCAACACCGACACCAAGTATGTGAAATTTTGTTTTTCTTCTCATTTGTTTGTTGAATTGATTTATGAAAACGCAATCGTCTCTTCTCTTCATCAACCAACTTGCTAAACTAATAAAAAAATGGTATTATTATTCACCCAAGCTGAGAAGAAATGCCGTCACAACACAATTACATTGTGACTGTGTCTCTTTTCAGTGTGCGCACCTATAATAATAAACCTATTGGATTGGAATTTGAAGCTATTTATGGTCTTCAGGTGATAATAGTTTGCTAGAATAGCTGATTAAACAACTCAGCCATTACAATTCAGTGCCTTATCTTGTTTGATGTTACCTGGCTTTATAAGAATCATTATATTTAATGAGGAAGATGAAAAGATAACTTTTCAATGTATTATCTCTCAAGTACATGAATAATTTCGTGGACCAATAAATTAGTCAGTTCCAAGTCAAGGAAAGGGTAAATTGAATAGTGAGTAATAGTTGAATTCAATTTCGCATTAATTTTTCCTAATAAATATTTTGTGAAATCACACATTTTTATCTCATTCATTTCCTCTTTCATCATTTTACTACAGTAGCCTACTGTATGATTTAAATGTTACTAATTTGCATTTTCAGTAAAACCTGTGAAAGTGAATGAGCCAATGGGTTGCCAAAATATACCAGGACTACCAGGAAATATGCCAGATCCAGAACTGACTCAACTGTTCTGCCAGTTATCTCAACTATTTTCTCAACATCAACAACAGAGGAATCTCACCGAAAATGCTCTGGGACAAGCAGTATCTTCATTGTCTCTTCCTGATATTTTTAGTAAGCTATTTTCAAAATCCTTTAAATATTTTGTTCGTGAACTTATCTCACTCATATCATGGAAAATTCCAATTTTTCTACCATCATTGACTTGACACAAATTACAGTGGAACCTTGGTTTACTTACCATAACAATTATATTTTAACATTTACTTTCCGTCATCAGTCACCGTCCGTCATCGCCACTTTTTGCTGATTTGATTGTAATTATAACATAATATAATAATAATGAAGATGATCTAAAAGTGAGATTTAATGAGTTTTTGGAATCAAAAAATAATGTTAATTAACGCTAATTTTTTTATCACAAAAACAGTGACTTAGAGATTAAGTAGTAGAGCCAATTCATGTACAGTACTAATAGTCCAGTCAAGTGAGAAGTCCCGGAATTCTGATACCAACCATATGAAAGACGAAAATTTCCTCTACATTTCATCATAATTTTCAAATTTTTGCACTCACAGGTTCCCGATTGGGAGTCACTTGAATGTAAAAATGGTTGATTTTTCAACGAGGAGGTATTATTACACATAGTACCATTATAACATAAAATTTGAAAATTCTTATCAAATTTGACATATAATATATGAATTTATACCGCCACAATGAGCTGAAAACGATGAGCTATCACACGATGAAATCCGACGTACCGTTCAAAAGTTATAAATAAATATATATAATTTAGAATATAGGGGATGCTTTTGACCCACCCCCAAGAATCCTACGATACTTTTGGTCGGATGAATATTGCTAATGACAGCCTAGGGTCCCAGGAACAGTATTCAAGAAGTATAAGCAAATCCCAACCTTTTTAGTAAGATTTTTGTGTTAAAATAAGCAAGTTTTGGGTTTATTGGGGGTGTAAGGATTTACTAAAATCGCTGTAGCACAAAAAATATTGAACATAGAAGTGTGGAATAGGTGTCAAATGAAAGAGAAATGAATTTCGCCGAGAGGGATTTTGAAATACGGATATACGAGTGTTCAATTTATAGTAACAAACTTCTTAAGTAAGAAAAATTTCGAATTCACAATCCTATGAAAACATTGTCAAATTTTTAAAAAAATTGTATCTCAATAACGGTTAATGATACAGAGTTGCAATTGGTCTTTTTCTTTTCCAAATTTTATTGTCTACAAAAAAGGTCCTATAAAATTTTCTCGTCCGACGCTTGGTTCAGCCACAATTCACGAAAAACCAATTCCTAGTAGGTAAATTTTACGGGTTTTTCAAGATGGCGGCCGAAGCTCACAGGGGACTCTTGGGGACTTTTAGTATGTTATTCAGCGCCCTTTTCTGATCATATCTGCAAATTTTCAGCTGGGTCCTCCGACTTTTACTTTTTTTGCTTAATTTGACTGGACTATAAGAAAGAAACAAAATTTGAAGTGAGATTGAATTGATCTCTTTTTCAGCTTAATGATCATAAAGTGAAAATAATTTACTAAAAGCCTTGCTAAGTACAAAAAATATCCATTTAAATTGGAAAAATAAATACAGTATTAGAAAAAAATCAGAAAACAATATAAATTAATAAATGTAAAATTGTTCAAAAATAACTACCAATTTTGCTTGTAATAATCAATCAAAAAATAATTTTTCAATCTCTTCTAAGTTAAAATTAAACAGAAAACGTTTCAATTTACTTGAAAAATTCGTTAATGAGCCTGCAGAAGAAACATTAAGAGGTAGTTTGTTATAGAAAGTTGGAGCACTATATACATAAAACCGTTTATATGCTTCATAAGAAGGATTTGTTATTGCAACAAAGTTTCTCTCTTAATCTATTTGAAAAAACTTAGTGCATTTCCCGTCACTTGGCCACTTTTTAAATAGAATATTTCTCAACACCCTAAAAACATATCAAATGCCTCAAAGGTAGTATATCCAATGCCTGAAAGTATGGAAAAGAGTGACCACTCCCAGGAATTGAGCACATTATTCTTATCAATCTCTTTTGTGCAATGGCAAGAATTGAGTTTAAATTTGATTTATATGCACCCCCCCCAACAGCTTAACCCATACTGTAGCTTACTATTTGCAATAGCAAAGTAAACCAGATCTAAGAATGTTCCAGGGCAGATAAATTCCAATAAATAAAACTTACAGTAGTATCCTATTTATATGTATTTTGAGTGAACCTTCCAACTACAGTTTTCATCTAAATCTGATCATAAAAGAAATCCAAGAAAATTATCCATAAAACTGCTAATAATACTGTAGCTAGATACTATATATTTACACCAGTATAAATCATAGCTGGGCAGATTGATCAAGTATGGCGTTGGTGCTGAAGCCATAATCATATTATCTTCTTTCTACCTCATTCTATTCTCTTTTTTAGCTTCTCCTTTCACATTAAGTAGAATAACACTTTTTTATGTTATTCTCATTCGAAATTCAAAATTCTATATTTATTTAGGTACTTTTTATGTTGCAGAGGCGGAGTCTCGTTCATCTCAAAACAGTAGATGCAGCAGTCCAATGCTGAGCCCCAATTCCAAATCAGCTCACGGCAGTGGACAAATACCAAACACTAGTAGCGATTTAAGCTTGAGTACTGCTAGTAATGGTAAGTTACCTTATACATCTTCCCATTCTCATCCCTTTTCAACCATTTCATTTCAAAACAAAACCAACACTAACTCTATTAAATTGGGCTTAAGCCTGTTGAACCTTGCCATTAAGTATAATTTGTAAATAACTTAATAAATGAATAAAAGAGATGGATAGCTGTACTGATTGCTTTTCTCCTGTACAAAATATTTATAAATAATTCTGAAGTATTATAACAAGTATTATACAAATTCCTACATAACTGGAATAATCTAAACTTGTATTCAATGGAATAAAATACAAACTATTGTAAATAGTCGTATTTCTACAGTATTCTATACTTGACCAGTGTTAAAGTTTTGTTGTATATACTATAGAGAATGTTAAAATGAATGATGGGTGAATTATTATTTATCCTGCTGTACAGTTTTTAAAATTAAATTTCTCACGCTCTAGCTTTTTCATAGTGGGACTCTCCAAGGAAAGCATTGAATGGAAATGGGGTTACTCGCAGTTTTTTAGTTACAAATGAAATATTTGTTTGCTATAGTAATTGAAAATTTCGAATGTTTGATGCTCTTTCAGCCTTAATATTGTTTTCCATCTCCACTCAATGGAGATGGATTTGGTTAATATTAAATTATACTCGTAGCATATTAGGCATAATCAATTATTTGTTTTCTATATGAATGAATCCATTGGAGACTGAATAATCTGTTTAAAGTCTATGTTAAGCCGTCGGTCCCGGCTGCCTAAAAACAGTCGTTGAGTCATGTCAGAGGCCCTGAAATTGATCAGGAGCGACCTGAAAACTCTTGACACCAGACCTGAGCCAGCCAGGTTACACGATTATTATTATTATTATTATTACAAGGATATTCGAATTGAGAAAAAATGATTCAATTATTTCGAAGCATTGAGAAGCCGAATGGAGTAGGTGACATTTGAATGTTTTTGTAAGTTTAGAGCTGACAATTAAAATGTAATATTCATCATCATATCCCTATCAATTGGCTCTCCGTTAACTTTTTCCAATACTTCTAGAACTCATTAAAAATTATTAGTACTTTATATTGGAAAAAACTTCTACTCAGGCTACCTCTTTTGGTCTCCACTAAAATAAAAGCAGAATTGAGAATAAAACATGAGGAAGCCAACAGAGGTAACTGGCTAACTGCAGCACTTACTATTGGCCTCCAACTCAGTAGACAGACACCTCTGTTGGCTTTCAAAGGAATCATTGAAAATACGTTAATAGTACAAACGTTGAGCACTAGATCCCAGCACTTGGAAAAGATTCACGAATATCCCTTTTCCACCAATTTTACTAATATTATTGTTCTTTAACTATTAATTTCGGCACCAAACACCATTTTCACAATAACGTCACTAACGATGCCTCTAATGTCTCTGATGCCTTGAATGGCATTCTCGATGCCTCAATATATCTATTTTTTATACCGTATTCTAAAATCATTCATCAGGATACATGAAAAGAGAAAAGTATTATTATAGTACAGTATTTGTTATTCGTTCACATATTAGTGGAATATATTGGCATAGAAGACGGTAAATAGTTCTCTGCATACCGTAGTATAGAATATACAGACCTATCATTATAATTAGATGTTCTTACTCATTTTTATTGCATTATGAGCTTTTTAATTTATTCACAGAGTAGACTTCAACTCATTTTAATTTATTCGAGGACTTTTTTGTATTAAATGAGTACTTCCTATTTTATTTATTTACGGCACTGGAAGGAAGATAGGCCTAGGTACTGTAATTTATGTTAGACAGATATCTCAGCCAGTTATTAGACTTACGAGATCTGCTGTATTTTTGTTTCATTATGAAGATTGGAGAGCTCCTGGCTTTGGTAGGAAATCGCAGTTTGAATACCAAGAGATGAAGCAGCAAGCTTTACTTGGTAATTATTATTAATGTGAAGATAACATGTTGTTACTTGTTTAGATATGATCATTGGCAAAGGCTCATTCTAATGACATCAGATGTAAGATAGTAATGACAAGTTAAGATCAATCTATGTGTGGGTTAAATGTGTCGTCTCATCCATCAACATATCAATAATTTCAGTCCACTATTTCACTTAAATTTGGTTGATGAATAATTGATGGTTTCGGAATGGATTTTGTATACAGTGTGATTGGAAAACTGTATTTGAGTTCAATCAAATTTTAAGAGAACATTTTTGTATTATTTATTGTAAAACTTGATGTTGCTTTTGCTTTGCATGAAAAAAGTAATTTATTTAAAATGAGCCTATGAGCTCATGTGGGCTTCACCTTCAGAAATATTTTTACCTTGGCGAAATAATATTTTTTTCTATAATTCTCAATAAATTGGAATAACGTTTTGAACAATTAGTGTTATTACTTAAATGTTATTCTCCTGTTAACCGATATTATAAATAATGGTGCTCTCATCGTTGAACTTGATAAGTGTTTATCTCTTAATGTATAAATGTTGATAGTATTTAAATAATCTAATATCGTTGTTTCATGTTAATCTATAACATACCAAATACAAACGAGAATGTAATACTAAACTACTAGAAATCTTATATCATTATTTCATGTTGAACTGTAACATACCGTACTTAATACAAACTTACATACGTAAACATACTATATATCATACCTAGTACAAACTGGAATATAATACTAAAATATTTATTATACTTGTGATCTAACCATCGTATGTACAATTCAGTGCCGATTCAGTAAGATGTTGAAAAATGTAGAGGATGATCTTTCAATATTATCTTCAAACAACAAAACAAGAATTGGAACCAGACTTTTGAAAATATTTATTTTATTAAAAATTCATAGCAGAGTACGGTACCAATGAGAAATTATTGTCTACCTTTATTTCTTATTGGTATGAATAGCAAATTGGAATAAATTCATGGGAGCGTCACTTCAGTCTTTGGTCAAGTTACTCTGAAACTATTGAAACTCAAGTTATTGAAACAATTCAATAAATTATTGATAATAACTATTCAATCAATTTCTGTATGAATATAATATCTATTGACTTTTTTATTCATCTGCTACTTATCTATTATCTACTGTCACATTTATCAATATCAGAATATAAATTAGTGCACTTTTATCATTCCAATCCAATAATTATTATTGTTATTTATTTACTCCAATTTGTTTTCGCTTTTAAAATTGTTTGATTGATTTTGTTAGCTCTTCAAACGAAGCCCCATGCAGATGACCCTCGAGTGCCCACATCAACGTGGGCTGGTTACGGTTTGAGCCGATCTGGTCCAGCAAATGTCAACAATGAGCTACAGGTTCGTATTCGAAATACAGTAGCATTTATCAATTACGTGTAACTTCTGTGCTTGTTCAATAGAAATAGAATTTCGTTTCTAAATCATTCCCAACTTTACATTTTACCAAATTCATCACATTTTTCAGCAGCTACTTATTGTAATAATAAATTAATTATTATTCTGGATTGAATATACTCCATACAGTAGCCTATTTTAATAGTATCGAATAAAAAAAGTTGGCTCTCAACTTCCTTTAATTTTTTGAAGTTTATGAAAGTATTGCAATTCTCTTAGGAGTTATCTTTCCAAGTTGATACAAAAAGGTCGTTTTTAATACCTAATATGCATTTATGTATTAGTTAATTTCAGTCGATTTGTTTCAAGAAAAAAAATAGATGAAAATTATAATTCATTAGGGATTTTTTGGTATGGCAATGTTCATATGAGCTCGTGGCTTGTGCCTGGGTGATGGGAGGGAAGCATTTTGACTCATAAATGGATGACATTCTGTGAAAAAGGCCACAAACTGACGTTTTCACTTCTACGATAGGAGAAACAGGTACCTAGCCTACTTGTTTCTTATCTAATCTTGCGATTAGATAAAAGACTTGACGACAAAGCCAGTCGCTTACCCAAATTTTACTCTTCCCTAATTATGTTAATTTCCATCTTCAAGTCTGGGAAGAAAATTCTCAAAATACATGGTTTCCAAGAGCGTACTCCCCTTTAATTTTTTGATGTCCCAAATGAAACTTGGGTAAAAATTTGATTATCCAATATTATGTTTTGTTGTTTACTAGGCATCGTCAGACGTTGATGGAGCTTGGGGCGGAGCAAGCTTTGAGAACCAATACGGTACCAGCAATATATTAGAATCAGTATCTAGTCAACACATCGAGGTGATCACTAGTTCAGAATCATATACGATTCCTTCTCTTCTGGCATCTCTTAATCTGGAAATGTATATTCGTAAGTGCTCACTCCAATGTAAATCCATTTCATTTTATTAGAGTATTGAATTATTAGACTAAGGGTAAGAATATGTCGAGAAGGAGAGGCTTAAGGTGAGGCTTGGGGTTTTTACTATACTATGATAATATACATTCATATGATATGATGAATGATATAGATGAAGAACTATGTATATACTATGTAGCACCCGCAGCCTCACCTTGTTTCATGTGTTCTCACCCTAATGTAGCATTGAGGAAAAACATGACAAAACAATAACACATAAAGTGGAGCCAAGTAGCCTACTATTGACTTGATGACTCATTCAGGCTCGTTTTCGATTGTAGTGTGAAAAAATTGAAGATGATTTGAGATAGCTGCAGTGTGAACAGCATATTGATACAGTTAATGCAATAATTTCTCAGATACTTTTACTTACTCCATAGTCCAGATTGAAATGGTTTTCTTAATCATTGGCCAATTTCAAGTGCTGGGGAATTAATTTCTCAACTAATCTAACTAAAGTTAGTTTGTTTTGAAAAATAATTTGAGTTTTTTCAGTCAGTGCAGTAGAAGAATCAGAATTTTCTCCATAAATTTAATTTCATCGCAATGTATCAGTAAATAATAACAGAAAACTGTTTCGAATAGAAATCATGAGCAAAATTATAAGTTAAGTGTCTAATATAACTCAAGTATAGTTTAGCCTATTAGATGAATATTTTTGACCAAATCATACAGCAATTTCAAAAATAATTCATTGTTCTCAAAAATATGAATGTTTCTTAAAAATATAATGTTCTTTAAATGTAATATGAATAATTTTCGTCTAAATATAATCTTCTTTTAATGTACCGTAATATAAATGTTCTTTAAAATATGAATGTTTTCTTGAATATTCAAAATAGCCTTAAATGGTCATATACATATACAATGGTTTGCTATACAATCAATCCTATTATACCAAAGATCAACTCTGTCCAATACTTGACTGATTTCAACCATTTTCTCCAGCTCTATTCCATATGCATCACATTGATCTTCCAACATTTCGGACTCTGACTGAACAGGACTTGAAAGAAATCGGCGTTTCCCTTGTAGGAGCTCGACGTAGGATTCTGGCCTCAATTGCAGGTAATTTGAAATCATTAATATGCGAGGCTTGAGTATCGCTAATTCTTCTCTTATATTTAATCCCTTTGTAAGACATTGTTGAGATTTGGTAAATTTTCATTTTGCTCTTCGTAAACTATATTTTTCTAAAATTTACTTCTTAATTGTTATAAAAAAATAAATATAAAATACACTTAAAGTCGTGGATGAGTAAAGTCAAATGCTTGAATTGAATATTCAATCCCACGATAAATTAATTATTACATACATGGTTATACAACTAATAAGATTCATTTCTATGCATGAAATAAAGCTCTAACTATATCTAATCCATATGAAACCTTCTTCCACTTGAAACAGATACACTGTTCCGTCACGAAAACCAAGCTATTGCTCATAAATTAATATTAATTATCTTGTTTTGAGCTAGATAAGACCGTGCACATTTGTGAACGATAATTTCAGATGTGGATGATTTTTTAACTGTAAAACTTTGAATGAGAAGCCTTTATGTAACTTCCGTTCAATTAACCGTGACTGACGAATAGTCAATGTTCTCAAGTTTATGTCCACCAAGTTCAGTGTTCAACTTTTAGTGAATAACTGACTTGTATGACCATGACCGCACATGTATAAGGCGCAATGAGCTTTTACTAAAGATATGAAATTGAGCATGAAAAAATGCAAATTTGCAATAATGTGTGTACGGTTAAACTACTATAATCTTCTTTTTCAATTCCTATGTACTTTTTGCATGTTATTCATCTATTTCTATTGATTTTTCAGTATTTTATTGATTATTGGGATACTCATTTTATTGTACCTATAGTTGCAAATATGTTATAGAATCAAATTCAACAATTAACATTCCACTTCAAATGAATTCCAATAATAAAATATTTCAAATGTGGATAGATAATGGTTTTGAACATTCCGGTTTGTTGGATTTATTTGAGAAGAAATATAAAATTCCCTGATCTTCACATCAATATTGTACTTTGATATGCATCAATCAGTCATGCCTTTCATTTTACAGAATTGAATCGGTCTCAGTCAAATTTGGCACCTGGTCTTTGGGACTATATGGAGAGATCCAACTCTTCTAATGCTTCTTCAGGTCCAGAATAAATGTCTTATTAGTCTTAATAACTGTGATTCTATAACTAATTAGATTTATGTTACATTGGATGTCAGTTATCTCTAAACTATTGGATCTATAAGTGTTAGGCATAATGGAATTTTAATTCCTGAAGTTTAAGTGAACTTATATTTTCTAATCATTTAACTATCTACTTTATTTTTACTCATCATTATATCATTACTAACTCAATACAGACGCTGTATTAATAGATTAGCGATTGGGATCCAATCATTCGGGTAATTGGCCTATGTTAGGTGATTAGTCAACTCCATAGCGGCTGTAAGCTGCAGTGTAAAACATTCAAAATTGATTGAATAATAAATTATTGTATCATTTTAACACTTATTGCATGTAAATACTATGTATTTTTGTATGAAGAATTTTTATAAAATTGTTATAACTTTACTGTAATGAGCAATGTTTATATTTAATATAGTGATAACACTGTTTCAAAGCATCTTTCATATTGAAAAGATGGTGAATGTTTAGGCTATATATTTTTTGTCTTATACTAATCAACTTATTAAAAGAAGTAGTGGAAATTTATAGATTATTCTAGGTAGGCTATACAAATAAAAATTAATATGCACTGTCATTTATACTGACTGGCATAGAAAATAAAAAAATAAGCATCACAAATATTAGTGGCACGTTGTTTCATTCCAACTCCAAAATCCGAAAGTTATTACTCTGAAATAATTTTTCATATTAATAAATTTATTTTAATCTTAAGTTATTTAGAAGAATTCAATCATATCCTATTTTAAATACGGTATTAAAAATGATCCATAAATTAAAGTTATTCCGACCTAGTATAGTACGATGGTATTGAATATTTTTCATATATTATTGAACTGTATTATTCATAAAAGTACCAATATCGTTAGTGTGATAATGTGCTACACTGAGATATTCGCAAATGAGGCCACCCAAAACTTTCCAGAAAAGAGTAAAGTTCACTGGAATAAAAAATTTATATTTTTTGGGATTATTATACAGTAAAAATATTATTACAGTTAATGCAATATATGAGAAGGCACGCTGTTACAAGACATAACACTTTACAAGACATAACATAGTGTGAAATTGAATGAATAGAATTAATTTAAAAAATCTATTTCTATTTAATAAAATAATCAATTGGAAAAAGTTGAGAAAAATTATTAGCGTAATTTGAATTTTTTATAACTTATAATTTTTAATGTTTAAAAGAATTCTAATTCATAGGTTGGAAGAAGAATTTGTAGAGAAGATCTGATATGCCACAGAAAATAATAAGGGGGAATTATATTATACTGTTCGTTACAGTAACATTTCTTCAGATTAAACACATTACATGATTGTTATCCTGTTGAACTCAGAAAAGAATCAGAACGTATTTTTGTTCCGATAACAAAGAGAATTTCCCAGGAAGTCAGTCGCGTGCATGGGCGTACGCAGGCAGGGGCAGGGGGGCAAGAAGTTGACAAGATTTTTGTTTTCAATACATTGAAAAATAAAATGAATTAAATAAAAAAATAATAATTTATATAATAAAATAAAAATGAATTATTATTATTATCATAGAATGAAATAAATTCACAACTCAATTGTAGGTTGAAGATTGCGAAGTCACAGACTCACAGGGGTAAAACTTCCATATCTGAGTCTCCAATTTAATACTGGAGAAAATAATTAATAATTCCTCATCTTGACTCATTGGAAGTAAGATTCTCAGATGAGAATACGCTTTTTTATCTCTGTCACTTTCCCATCCTTTGTAGGGTTAGTCAATGAAACGGAAAAATTTGAAGAACTTACTAATGTGGAAAAAATACAGCGATACAATGAGAGAAATAAAGTATTTTTTCTAGAAATCAATTGTTCAATTCTAAACATCAATTTCTCATGTTTTTAGAGATTTGCATCACCACCTCATTTTCAGACGTGTATGTTCAAACAACTTTGAAAAAACTGAAGAAATATCTAAAAAACTAGATGAGAGTACGAAAACCTTCGAACCCTTCAAAATATTTCTTTTGTTCAACAGACAATACTCCAAAGTTCACGCAAATCTGTCCAACAACATGCTCTATGCCTTGCAATGAAGGGCGATTCGCAAATTTTATATTGAGAAATTAATATTTTCTATTATTGTCCAATAGAATACATTTAGAAGTACATTTTTTCTTCATATTCATGACTAATAAATAATGAAATTGATTTTTTTTCTTAAAGAGTTGGTGACTTATTCAAATCTTTCTGTTTTACTTGCTAACTCTCTATATGCTCAAATGTTACTCCAGAGAATTAAAAAAAAAACATTTTTAATCTTCAATGGAGTTTCATGACCTAGAATCCATTACTGCGAAGTTATAGCTGTGGTATTATGTATTTGAATGAAAAAAATTGAAGAGTTGAAGGTAATTGTGGCAGCTAATTTTTTGGAGCTGAATAGCCATACAATAGTGTTTCAGAACTCCCTACCAATATTTTAGATCTAGGTGAGTAACATACTACAGTTTCTAAATACAGGGTTCGCCAATGAAGTGGGACGATTTGAGTAAGCAACAGGTTGTTCAAGAAATTGTATTTTTGTAGGTTTTTCATCATAAATAGAAAGTAGAAATTTAGCCATTTAGTGTACAATAAGTGAAAAATCATTTTTTGAATTTATCATCTTCCAAATGTCCTTCATTGGAATCTATGCACTTTTGCAGCCGGGCCTGGAAGTTTACCTCGACATTTCGCAGCATATTGAGTGGTATTCCTCCAATCTCATCTCGAATCCGTTGTTTTAGAGCTGGGATAGTTCTGGGTGGATCGCTTTGATAAACACTCGTTTTTAAGTAGCCCCATAGAAAATGGTCATAAGTTGATAAATCTGGAGAGCGAGAGGGCCAGGGATATCCCCGTTTCGAGAAATGACGCGGCTTGGAAACAAAACATTTACAGCATTCATGGCAATTATCGCAGTTTGGCTTGTTGTCCTATTTGTTTGTTCATTCAATGGAAAACGGGCGATTTCTGGTGTAAGAAAGTTATGAATCATTTCGATGTAACGCACAAAGTTAAAAGTCACAGCAAATCTACCCGTTTCTAGGTTTCTTTCAGGCCCGGCTGCAAAAGTGCATAGATTCCAATGGAGGACATTTGGAAGATGATAAATTCAAAAAATGATTTTTCACTTATTGTACACTAAATGGCTAAATTTCTACTTTCTATTTATGATGAAAAAACTACAAAAATACAATTTCTTAAACAACCTGTTGCTTATTCAAATCGTCCCACTTCATTGGCGAACCCTGTATTTTGAAACTGTCCGAAGTTTAGGATACCTCATTGTTGACTGGTATTTCGAATCAAGTAATATTGTAGAGAATGAAATTTTGATGAATCAGCTCGGTTGCCGTCTCTTCTAGGACGCACCCAAATCTCACAAATCAGGATTTCAAGGAGACAAAACAGACAATGAAGGCAGTTTTGAATAGATTGCTTGTCTTTTGAAGGATTGTTTAATTGTTTGTCTCGAGAAAGTAACTGAATATTTCTTCAGAAATAAATCGAATTTTAGCTATTTGTGAGACAATCAACAGGTCTTTGAAGAATAAAGCCAGGAGAGAGACAGAAGAAGAGAGACCAATTTGAAATTTTACATATGATTACAAGTGATGGCCATCTTAGCTCTCCTATATATGACTCTGAAACCTGGGTAGGTACCGAGAAATAAAGAATAGAGAAAGTTACAAGTGGCTAAAATTCAATTTTTTAAAGCAGTAAAGAAGATAAAATTTGGAATGTTTAGATAAGACAGGTACTCAACACATTATCATTGAGGCAGAATAAACAGACCTGGAAAAATCAATATTCAATGGATGGAACCAGTCAAAAAAAAGGGATACCATTTCCATCCCTAAGAAGTTGAAAAATTGAGTTCTCTCCGCTTATATTTTGATCATTATCTCAATATCCACCAAACTGGTTTTATTGAATTTCTCAGCTAATTTTTCATAAGGATTGACCACTTTAATACTCTCTTAAGGCCCCAAAAAAATTATAAAATTTATAGAGGAATGTGAAAACATAGATTCGGGCATTTGGATGTGTGAGCAATTGAGAATTTTGGGACAGTTTCAAAATAATATTTAGATATGTTTCTTACCCAGGAACAATGCATTAGATTATTGATAGGGAGTTTTGGAGCACTCTTTATAGCCTAGTTATAAAATGTTGATAAATTTATTTATCTAAAACTAGTTTTTAAATTAGTTAGGGTTCTTCTATTTGTATCCAAAGTGTTTGGAGCAGATTATTATTCAATATTTTAGTTAGACTACCTATTATAACTTTGTACCATGCTTATAGATTTTGGTATTTGAACAATTTCGAGGAAAGACTCTTAATATGCAATGCTTCCTAAGAAGGGAAATACCGTTTCAGGAATTACAAACACCTGAAAGATTGAACTTGCTTTAAACACTCAGTGAACAGAGAAATTGAATCACAATCAAACTTTGTGATGAAATTATTTGAAACAAAATGTGGGGCTTGTTAGTAGAAAAGACCTAATCTCACTTAACTTCATGGAAATTTAATCACTTAAATCACAAGTCATCCAAATTATTTGCAATATTATGTTTAATTTATTATTGTTCTCAATTTTCATGATAGAATGTATTTAACTGAACAATATTATGACGGACCCCCCCCTCTTTCTATGAGGGGGGCCTAGGAATAGAGGGGTGGGGGGGGGTTGATCGCCGTGAACGGGGAAAATGGCTTGCCCCCCCCCTGGAAAAAATCCTGCATACGCCCTTGGTCGCGTGATGTAGAGTTCCATTACTGGAATAGTTCTGTCACATGTTGTTTTGCATGTGCAAATTTCCTGGTATAATATAGATCAAGCATATTGAAATTACAGCAATCAGCTTTAATCTATGTGGATCATCAATATATGACATCACAAAACCATATCATTTATCAAAACTTGGGTTAAGGCTCAAATATCTGGTACCGAGCTTCGCTCTGAAGCTGCGGCCGAACTGTTGAATTACATAAATATGTTATTGTAAAAAATCAAGGAACCTTCTTGTAAAAAATATTCAAAATTGATGTGATCACCTATCACAATTTTTTGACAGTCTCAGTATTTTAACTTTTACCTGTACAAATCTTTATGTATTTGAAATCATGTCAATGTTAAATTGTATAGTTATTGAGTGAAGTAGTAGAAAGAGAGGTGTGTTCTTTGCAAAATGTCGAATGCTAAATACAAGGTTTTTTATTTAGATAACCATACTTCTGAGTTGTGTTATTCAAATTTTTGAAAGTTTCGAAATTTTTAGTAGGCCTACTGTATTTATTAGTCACAATTCAATTATAAAAGTATGCATGACGTATAATGCATAATTCTATCATAATGAACTTGCTTCTAATTTGAAGAGATACAATTAAAATCATTAGCTACTATCATAGCAGATTAACTTACTATCGTACACTAATATCTGTTAAATAATATTCTTTCTGGTTGTATTGTAGGCTATTCAACATTTTCATACAGCTACAGCCTGCTGCTATTGTAATTCTGTAGGCGTCATGTATCAAATGCTTTTGTGGGAATCACCCTAATAAAAATGTCTTAGTACTGTATAATCATCAATATCTAGTACTGAGCTTTGCTCTGAAGCTACGGCCGAACTGTTGAATACATAGGCTAAATAATATGTTATTGTAAAAAAAAAATTTTTTTAATTGATATGATCACCTCTCACAATTTTTTGGCATGAACATGTGTTATAGACTTGAATGTAACTCCAGCTGGATAGCGTTGGTCAGCTAACGATAACAGCCATTATACGCAGTACTTGGTATTATGCCTGAATAAGGAATATTTTATTCTTTTATTAATCCTGCAACAGAGTTTTCCCAGACATGAGACCTGGTGCAATCTTATTTTTCCATCACGGTTATATTACATTTCAAATTTTGAGGAAATTGTTAGAGCCGTTTTCTAGATCTGTGGTTCCACAAACATACATACATACAGAAATTGCTCGCTTAATATAATAGGATAAAGAGTATGTCTTTATAGAGGCCTACTTTGGGAGAGAGGAATCGAAATTCATATCTCAAATACATGTCAATCCATGGGTGAAAGAAATTGGAAATTCATTTCTATTTCTATTCAGTTCTATTTCAAATTTTGCGTACGGTAATAACTCATCCATATCATCTCATTTTTCTTCACCCTTACCATTACCACCCTCTTCCTCTTTCTTTCAGACCTCTGCAAAGTTGTAGGTATCGTACGTTTGGTTTAACTTATTCTTTATATCTTTCTCTACATTCTACGTACCTCCCAGCCCGCTGAACTGTTGTGTCTTAAATTTTAGATACCGGTACCTCGTCCTCCATTTTTCCCAATCCTTACCAACCTCCACCTCACTCCTATCCTATCCCAATCCCATCACAAATCTGTCTGGATAAAAGCTCAAAGGAAAACTAGTAAGCCTAGGGCCCTAGGGAAACTGGAACACATCATTTTTCAAATTGACCTCCAACTAGGAAAATAATAGACTATTGATTGTCGTTAACTGCAGCCAACATTATTGAGGTTGGTAATGAAAAATGGATCAGGGCTTATCGATAATAAATGCATGCGCCGTAGACCTGTGTTTAGTGGGTTTAGCTGAATGACATGAGAGACAGTACGTGCGTCAGTAAGGTGGCGCTGCGGCGGCAGAATTAGCTACTAGTTGAGATCGATTGTCAGCCACAGCTTTGTGACGTCAGACACCGAGCGAATCAGTCTTTGCCGGGCTTCGAGGTGGAAAACTTCGTCGTTGTGGTTTCGTGGCTATGGAAATGCCACTCAGACAATTGTCGTCGATGACCGCTACCCTCGACTGGACATAGCAGAGCAGGCTCCTCTGTCAGTACATTTCTTGGCATCTACCTACACTAGTTATTCGACTCGCTTAACTTTTGTGTCGTTGACCGAGGTCGGTCAAATGTTCTCTTCCCTCCCTCCTCTATCACACACACCTTGCCACGCTTATTTGAAATATTATAAACTTAACAATCTACATTGATCAATCTTACACCTCTGCTAAAGCTGGTTGTATTGTTCTTTCTATTCAGAACAGTAATTGCGTACTTTGAGCAATTAGATCGATCTCTAGCCGGCCGACACCGGAACAGTATTTCCACCCTCCCTCACCCCTCAGCCCACACTTGCCACACCACGCACCATCTTTATCAAGATTGTACTGCCCTACTGACGTTTCAACTTAGCACACTCAACTCAATGCTTCTTCAATCGATCCAATCACTAGTTTTCATGAAACATTTCTCTTCTCACCTTTGGCCAAAAGTTTGGCAGTTCACTCTGCAGTTGCATGTCACTGGGAAAACGGAATGGGTTTCCTCCATCTATTGTAGCACATGTATTCCTGAAATTCTTTGAATCGATTCTTCAAGCATAATATTTTTCTCTCAATCTATAATTCCCTCGATTTTATAATTCTTTTTCATAATTAACTACACAATTGTTTGTTATATTGCTGTAGAAAATGAATAAGTCTCTCAACTCCATGGAGTCTTTCTTCCTCCATGATAGCTCTCTCTTCAATTCTTTAAGCTACTATTATTTGGGACAGCCATTATACAATCCACACTTAGGCCTTTCAGTGCTTGATCATGAGTCCTTCATATTGGATTCTTGCATCATGAAATTATTTTTTCATAGAACCATTTTCATGAATGGTTTAAGTAGAAGAATTACAGCACTGGATTAACTTGAGATTTATAGCAGTATGTTAGCATGAAAAGTTTGGAATAATTTTATTTCGTAACTAATCGTCTTCCTATGAGAAATAATTAGTCTTGTAAGTTATATAGAATGCAAGGGAATTTATCATTTATGTATAATTTTTTCAAGATATATAATAAAAAATTTTTTATATAAACTGATATGATAACGTTATTTTCAAAGCCTATTAGGAACGTAACTAATTTTCAGTGACTTAGAAATCATCGGTTCCAAAATTTCATCTTTGGGGAAATTCTAGTCTCTCAATTGCTCTCCCTCGCCACCATCAACTATGAAGTTTATTTCGAGGAAATGAGGTACTGTTAAATTGGAATCTAAATGGAAAATGTTACAAGCTGCTATTTACCAAAAAATATAGATTCCGGTATCACAGTACAACATTCTTCGCCCATAACCTACTACCAGTATGCTTTACCATATAGTAAATTTTGGTGAAGTGAGCAGTGAGGTACGTAACTTGAAACTTGAAATAATGTCCAGTAGGCTACCGGCAGATATGCTACACCTTTAGGCCCAATGTAGTTCAGTTGTGTACTATCATAATGTGTTCACTGTTCGTTACTCACTTTTGTTGCGCAACTGACTAGTAGTCAGCTAACCACTTGCTTAGTGAGACCGTCACCTCCTATTTTGAAAACATGAGAAAGAAAACAAGAGAGGATTTGAAAATCAACCGCTGGAAAAGCGAGCGTTGTCCTTGATTAGCCACGGAAAATTTTCCCAGGATAAAATATCTCTGGAGTCTGACAAGTGGAACAGATATTTAATCCTAATAATAAGAGAAGGACAATGAATGTTCAGAACTAGTTGAAGTATAAATGACACTCATTGTCGAAATTAATTGGTGTGCTACTCATATGCTCGACATATCATTATCGCCTCTGTGGATAATGGGAATGACAGGCATGACGTAACAGACTAGATGAAATGTAAAAAACTCAACCATTATCTTCTTTGATTGGTCAGTTGTTAGCATCCGCCCGGACCTTGGACATCAAATAACCATTCAATGTCTGCCAAACCATGAAATTAACCCTTTTATAGACATTCTATAAACCTTTGAGCACAATGATGTCTATGATGTTTGTATTTATCGTGCTTCCAACAAAGCTCAGTAGATTTTATTTTGCCCAATTATTAATCATAGGTTATCACTTTGAAGTTTATTGACTCCCAAATTTCGAGAATACTATTCAATGTAATTCATACGTTTGCTTTGATTATCCCAGAAACACTTTCTACCGAAGTATATAGTAAATACGATAAGGAATAAATACGTGGAACAAATGTATTCTTGATTTTATTGTAAACAGTTACATATCTTATCACATTCTCAAACATGTTATATTACTTTCGATTTTTGTTTCATTCTTTACTTCGATTTTTTAAATGTACCGTACAATTTTTTCCTATAGCTATTTCGGGGAGAACGGCTAAGCACACTAAATGATAGTTCTAAAGGTCGTTTACCAATAAAATACTTTTGGTTGACAAGTAATAACTTTCAATTCGTAACTCGGTATTCAATTATTATTATGGCAAATTGAATAGGGTATCTGGATTTTAATTCATTGAACTAGCATATAGCACCATAACTAATTTAATACTTTTTATCGAATATCATGAGCTCTTTCACTTTCATTTAGATTTCAATGTTCTCAAAGATTCGACAAACATAAAGAAGCTGTTTTGGATTAGATAGAGCTAATAGCGAATTATTTAGAAAGCTTATAATGAGGCTTAGAGATCGAAGAGGGACACAATTTTTTCTCATATAAAGCCGCAGTTGAAAATACACGAAATATTTTTATGACTTATTATATTCACTATCTGTCTGATTGCTTAGAAAAGAAGTTTTCCATGAATAAGACAAGCATTACATACAGTGACGTTGTAGCTAGTTTTCTAGCTAAGCTGTATCTGTTAACGATGGTGAAGTGAGAAAAGTTTCATAATTAGCCAATAGACTGTGAAATTTGCAAATGAAGTTACTGCAGCACTGTCAGTTCAGGTCTAATGGAACAGTCAACCTCCATTAGACGTTTATCGAGCGCGAAGTTTTCTCCCATCAAGGAAAACTGACCCAAATAAGGAGAGGCTAGAAACAACGCCTTGTGGAAGATCTTGACCTGACTTTCAAGTTGCACACTTGAAGGGGCAGATCAAATACAATACAAGCATTGTGTGTTAAATCTTGGGCGAAACATCGGACATTAGCATACAGTCAACAGGAGTTGATACAGAGAAAAAACAAGTTTATGCAAATTCGCAAACAAGTTTCAAAGCATTAAACTTGATGGCGTGCGAAATTTGTTGGAAGCGGACGTTCATTTGCATTACATGATTGACGTATTCAATGTACGATCTTTTTGTATAGAGCTGATACACATGCCAATTACCATTATAGATTATTTTAGCGATTTTTAAGCTTCGTTTCATTGATTGCGCAACAACAGAATAGCTGCAATCAAGCTCCGGATATCCCAAATCCGATTTTATTGCGTAACACTACCGATGGATCATCAACAGAGGAGTCGTTAACATTGAAATAGCCTAGTTGGAATACAATTAATCTCAAGTTAATTGACCAATTCGTCAACGAATGATATCTCATTCAGTTGTTTAAAAAAAGATTGTTTCAAGACGCTATATTTCATTTTGATTTGGTTTTTATGGTACCAGTTTCGACATAATTTATAGTTTATACAGCAATAATATTTATTTACATAATTTATACAGCAATCATAATCAGTAACAAAGTTGTCAATTCAACAAGTCTCGGGTATTTCTATGTCGATATAAATAAATTCTGCTCAACTCACTTGTTGAATCAAGTTTTCTATTCATACTCCGATACTCGTATTTATAGAATGACATTGTCAATGGAACTAAACAGCCAATAAAGTCAATAGGTTTAGTGTACTAGAACCGTCTCATTCACTTAGCTGGGTATACTGTATTTTTGTTCTTGATGTGCTTGACATATTATTTCCAAAATTACTAATAGAAATGTGCAGTATATGGAGATTGCCTTATTTCAATACGGTTCACATTCATGCGATCATCACATTTTACACATTCAGTATACTGGTCTCTGGTCTGTTATTGTTATGCCTCGAACACGAGTCTAGTCGATTTGATCAAGTAGAACTGTTGGCTGATAGAATTACCATATCTAATTGACTTATACTTATTCAATAGTAGACTTTGATCTGGCTTTAGCATTCGAAAGCATCTACTAGATCAAGTCGACTTGACTCGTGTATCCGAGGCATCAGGCACTTTCCCAACCTTGATAGTTTTCTTGAACAATTTTGTCCGTTACCAATATAATACTGTACATAGGTTGAAGTGTGTTTAGAAATGAAGAGTTCAATTTAATTCATATCAGATAAGTGTTTCTGCTCCATTGTTGTCAAATCAACATGCCAGTTATTAAAAAGCGTGCCTCAATTGAAAAATTAATTTTGTGGCTCGACATTAATTTTAGAGAGAACAATCAACAAAGGCATTATCTAGCTAGACTAGACTAACCTCCGTCCAATTAACTAGCAGCTTACAATGCTGATGAACTTGAAGGGCTCTAGGGACTTACAGACTGAGAATGCTATAAATTTTGAATGATAATAAGTATTTTAATGACAATTACTTGCTTTATTATGCGATGTACATAATAATCTTAAAAGCAGGTTATTGATTGAGATTTAATTGATTGTTTATACGTTATTCCGATTTATTTCTCTCTTAAATTCAAAGTCAGATTAAAGCCTCGATAAATAATAAAATGTAAAGTTGACTTCGAAATTCTGTTCACATTTCCATCTACAAAATGTGTACATCATATTTATTTAATATCTAGCAATATTGAAAAACATAAAACTTTCAAATGTAGCCTGCATAAAAATTAAAAAGTGACATCCTTCTGAAAGTTCTGTCTCACAAAACATCTATTTCGTAGATAATCTTGACGCTAATTTTACTAGATTATAGAGGAAGAAACCTTGGTAGAATGCCAATTTCCTTCATAGCATTTTCATTCGACCATCTTATCTGATCAATTTGCTGGCCAATGTAAATTATGTTGAAGGGTCCACTTACAAAACCCGATATTTTTCAATGTATGTATAATGTATTACAACTCTTTTTTATTACTCTCAATATTTTTGATGAATTTCTATTGGAAGCTTGTCAATCAGCTATAATCTGTTCATTGTTCACTGAGTGTTGAAGCAAACTCAAAATAACTGAATATATCTTTAACGTGTTTTAAATTTTTGTAAATTCTGCTAGAATAGCGTTTCTCAGCATTTTCCTTTTATGAAAACTGGGTGATAGTTTTCCTAAAAAGGTTGAATTTTTACTCCAAATAGGCCTACTTGGTGAACACAATTTAGAGCAGTTTCTAGCCTTCCAATCCTTTCAGTTTTTCCTTGGTTCTCCATACAACTTGCAATAATTCCTATCGTATTTTGTAGTGTTCCTAGAATTGGAAGTTTCTTGTTCCTTCGTCTACATCTTTCCCCTCACCCATTTCTTCATCCCCTCACTATATATTATAATAGTATATATAAATTCTTTGTAGTGATATTGACAAAGTTTTATTCTGGGTCAAAAATGTCTAGTTCATATGCTACCTACATACTGTGGTATTCCAATTACAAGATATTTTTCAGCTATTCCAAGATATAGACAAATTTCCAGCAGCCGTGAAACTATTGAAGCGGCATGCAGACGATTTTTGCAGAGCAATATTTTCATCCTCTCTCTCACTAAATGGCAGGCTGCTCCATTCTCCTCTAGAGCTTTTATTGAATTTCTCGAGTTATCAACTGCTGCTAACTCCTATTCACATATCAACGCTAGTCTAGTTATATAGCCTACTCACATCAATCGGAGAATCCGACAATTCCTCATAAATTTCTGTGTAGTGTTATATAAGTTAAGATCCGGAATAATTAGAACATTTCCCCATCTTGAGAGGCAATGATAAAATATTATGAACATGTTATGTTCTAATGAAAATATAAGGATGGTTCTGTGATTTTTCATTATTTAGGCCTATTCTTTGTACATCAGTGATAGCCCCAAACAACAAATTGAACAATTAGTCACTAGATATAGGTAACTGGAAGTGTTAATCGAGCCAATTGCAGATTAAAATCTAAACTGAATTGTAGGCCAACTTCACATAAATTCACTAATCTATAACGCGTGGGCATGCTACGTCAGCTAAGCGAATTAGCATTAGCAAGGCCATTATTGTAGAATGCCTGACCTATATTAAATGATTTGTATTGTTATAATTAACTCACAATTCTATGGTACTGAACCTCGGATATACCAATGAATATTGAGGCTGATTAAATGTTATTAATATTTCTTGCAAGGCTGTCCATTTATATTGTTGGTTATGCTGATTGAGGTGTTGAATTCTGTAAGAGTAAGTCTACGAGTACACCAGAGTGAACGAGCATGAACGAATGCGAATTCCCCATTCAATGCAAAATTCGCATTTGTTACCGCTCGTTCGTTCTGGAGTAACCGTGGACTAAAGTTAACTTCTAGCATAATACAGAACCAGCTTCGGCTCAGAACAGACAACTCAGTATTTTAACTTTTACCTGTACAAATCTTTATGTATTTGAAATCATGTCAATGTCAAATTGTATAGTTATTGAGTGAAGTAGTAGAAAGAGAGGTGTGTTCTTTGCAAAATGTCGAATGCTAAATACAAGGTTTTTTATTTAGATAACCGTACTTCTGAGTGGTGTTATTCAAATTTTGGAAAGTTTCGAAATTTTTAGTAGGCCTACTGTATTTATTAGTCACAATCTTTATCTATACAAGCGAAATGGCACTGACTGACTGACTGACGGATTCATTCATTCATTCATTTATCACCAGAACTAAAAATCCACTGAACCGAATACGTTCAAATTTGGCAGGCATGTTCAGTTGGACGTTTAGACGCGCGCTAAGAACGGATTTTGAAAACTTTTCAGGGATACGCTAAATATTTGAGTTTTTCTATAGATTTTCGGCGTTTTCTCAATTTTTTTCGAGAACCAATCGATAATAAATGTTGATATTTGGTGGGCAGGTTCAGATAAGGTCTAGAAATGTTGTGTTAAAATATGTTTGAAATCCGTTTTTTCAAAATTGTAGATGTATTGCGGGTTGCATATCTTTCGCCTTGATACGACCAATCCTTACCGTAAACTCAATGGTTCAGTGAGATTATAGATAAACTAATTTGGAAGATATTGAATCAAGTTTCAAACTATGTCCGATATAGTCCCCAAGGTTATGCTCAATATCTGCGTTTTACTATTTTTCGGAATTTTCAGAATTTTTCTTGGATTTTTCGAGAATAAATTGGTAGAAAATGTCGAAATTTGGTGAACAGGTCCAGATTAAGTCTAGAAATGATGTGTTCAATGAATTTTGAATCCCTTCTGAACGGAATTTGCAGGCGAGCGAAGCGATCCTGTTTGTCTCAGCTTACACTGACATAGGTTACGCAGGCGAGCGAAGCGAGCCTGTTTGACTCACTGAAACTGCTGATACTGTCGGGGATACTCCTGGCTAGGCGGAGACGGCGAGCGAAGCGAGCCTGCCGGCTAGTTCAATTATAAAAGTATGCATGACGTATAATGCATAATTCTATCATAATGAACTTGCTTCTAATTTGAAGAGATAGGTACAATTAAAATCATTAGGTATTATCATAGCAGATTAACTTACTATCGTACACTATAAAACTACCGTATAACTAACTCATACACTATGATCTACACTTCTACAGTCTACTATATCTATGCTATTATGTACGCCAAGATTGAAGCTGAATGGATATAAATAAGAATAATAATAATTTTATTTTTCGAACTATATGTTACTTGAAATCACGTATCTAGAGCAAAATTAAATGTATTGCAAATTGTGCAGTTGCTCATCTTGTTCTATTAGTAAGAACATTGTTATGTAAGTGTATCGTATCGACGCTTACATAACAGTTTTCCTGAAAGAAGGGAATCATTCAAATAGAAGAGACTTACAGAATATTTTATGCTGTCTTTTTTATTGCTAAAATTTACAAATGAAAATTTTTTATGTATGGATGATAAGCATTGTATTTCCCATCTTTTGGAGGCGACGTTAAACCGTCGGTCCTCGCTTCCCAACATGAAGAAGTACCGTAGTCTAGTCGTAATCTCTCATAATCTCTATTCAATTTAAAACTATTAAATTAAATTATTTCTGATCATCATTTCTGAAATACAGGGTGTTTCAGGAGGAATGTGCAATACTTCTCAGGCTGATTCCTTACACCAAGTAGACAAAAAAGTTCCATGGGACCAAACCCCAAAAACGCTTTGTTACTGAGATAACAATGGCGGAAAATTGAGATTTTTCAAAATATATCAATTTTTCTAATTTTTAGAGGCTTTAGTGAGGTTTTAAAATGATGAATTCCTATGTAAAATTAGCTGAGAAATTCAATAAAACCAGTTCCAAGTCTGTAACTTTAACGGTTATTAAGATAATTGGAAAAATATGCTAAAAAAAGCCATTTTTCAACAATAAGGGTTATAACTGGATAAGGAATCATAAAATTGTATTTTTTATTAATGGAACTTTGAGAGAGCCGGATTCTAAAGAAAAAGTTAAATGGCGGCAATTGTGTGAAACTGAAGATCAAAAATCGCAAAATCGCTACTAAACACAAATTCATCACTTTTGTCAATTTCGCGATTTTTGATCGCCATTTCTGAGATTTGGGTAAGGTTTACACAATCGCCGCCATTTAACTTTTTCTTTAGAATCCGGCTCTCTTCAACTTCCATTATTAAAAAATACAATTTTATGATTCCTTATCCAGTTATAACCCTTATTGTTGAAAAAATGGCGTTTTTTAGCATATTTTTCCAATTATCTCAATAACCGTTGAAGTTATAAACTTGGAACTGGTTTCATTGAATTTTTCAGCTTATTTTACATAGGATTTGATTATTTTAGAACCTCACTAAAGCCTCTACAAAATTAGAGCCTCTACTATTCACGATCACTTGAGACGAAATAAAGAAACTTTTTGCATGTACAGGTAGCTAATTTTGTTTGAGCTTGAGGAAAAGCCAAGAACTGTGATTGACTACAGCTGTTCGACTGCGGCCAACCGTCGTATTAAGTAATACCTTCCTTTATCCGCACACACGCGCAAAAAATTTGTTTATTTCGTCTCAAAGTGATCGTGAATAGGGTATAATTGGAGAGAGATAGATGAAGATAAGAAACAAGAAAGTGTTTCATGAAACATGAATATTTTATTCAGCCGACTCACCCGCCAGTTTAAATGTTACGTAATTCGATGTATTTATTGGAAAACTTCTACCTATAAGGTGTAGCTATAGATAGCTATTGAAGGTATAGTTATATCTACTACTGTTTCAGCGTAGCATTAGCTGCTGTTTAGAAAAAATATCATCATTTGCCAACCACCAATTTTTTTGTTGGTAAATGAATCAATATTTCTGTAAAAAGGATCTTTCCTGATGGAAATAGTCAGACTTGTATTTTATTAGTAAAGATTTTTTTTAAAAGTGGTAAGTTGAAAGCGACAAAAATGGAAAAAGCCGGCGTATAGGAACAGCTGACAGCGCTGCAGTCGGTCACATGACCAACCAACACGTGCGTTTCATGTTCGCCGCTTCGCGAAGCTCAGTCTAGATTTCTGTTGCAACGAGTGAGCACTGATCGTTGAGTTGTGGTGTTTCGCTTTGCATTTTTTTTAGCTCTGTTGACTTTTCTTTGTCGATCAGTGTTTGGCTATTCAAATATTGATAGTGTTGAGATAACATGCTGCTTTCTTCGCTTCCAATGTGACAAAAAATTGACTCTATTCTATATTTAAAGCAGTTGAAGCTAAAATCTGAATTTTCATCAACATTCATTGAAATGGTAAGTTCGTAGCCAACTGAACAATCATTTCCAATCTGTTGAAAAATTGCCTGCCTTGAATCTACTGCATGAATTGAGATATCGTCAAATAGTGCTGGATGTATCTGGAAAGCTCAGTTATTTTATTTTTCGAATAACCTCAAATTTAGATACAGGTTGTTGGTGCGTCTGTAGACCTATTGCTCATCATAAAAAGTTTATAACCTTAATCTTTTTGTACTTTTTTCAATGTAGTACTACTCTAAAAGCTGTACAGAGAATAGGATTGTACTTATTTCGTTTAAAATTAACTACGAGAACGTTACATAACCTTACGCAGATTGAGAACAGTTTGCCTTTGCCATGTGTGTATTTTTAGTACGGTGTAGCGTTCAGTAGATTCGAGAAATGCACGCTTTTTATCAATGGACTGTCAGCCCCAGTTTTACTACGTGTAGTACTGTCTGTTCTCTTTTCTTCTGCGATTGCGTACTACGCAATGCGTAGGCCCACGAATGTTGTGTAGGTCTGGGTCGCAGCACCTATGATATTTTTTTAGCTCTTGAGTTTCTACGCATTATCTAATTGGATAATGAAATCCTCGTTCTGGTTCCACACTACCGTTTTAAAAAAGTCTTACGTAACCAGCAATTATTATCTTCATGATTTATTATTTTATACGATTAGCCCTAATTAATAACAAAGTGAAAATTCAGAATATAGTTACAGTACCGGTATATGAATAGATTTGTAATGGCTGGAGCAGCGCAGTTAGAACCGGGCAGCTGGAGCAGTGCGCATTTATAGAGCCGGCGTCTCGAGCTAAAAAGCCGCGCGGCTCGAGCTGCCGCTTGGGAATGCTCTCTGGATGTTTCTCTATGGATGAAACTAAGCATAAACATCCTTTGGATGTTTCTCCTCTTTTTCAAATGAAAATCAAATCAATGAGGTTATCAACTCTGCTTCTTCTATCTCACATAGAATTTTCCCTTCACGGCTTTCTTTATGAAAAATATATCCTCTGTAATACGGTTTCCAGTTGAAAATGTTCACCAACCACTTCTAGTGGCTGAGGAAATTTTTAACTGCACAGGAAGCATTCACTCATAAGAAACATATTAACTTGAATTGTGTGAGAAAAATTCAGATTCTTTGATAGAGTTCTCTCAATAATTCTCAACCTTATTGAGTTTTTGGTCGATTCAGTTAAAAAACAAAAAAGTAACAGTAACTCATTTGCTATGATTTCTTTTAAAATCGTCTAATATAACTTAAATCAAGCAAAGTAAGTCTTGTTTTGAAGACACAGTTTCAGGTGAGTTATTGTGATATTTGTAGGCTACATAATTAAGGAGCACAAGTCAAAACTCCTGTTCTCATCTGTTTGTTTCCAAATACAGTAACTTTAAAATGTATAGATATGTTTGAGGTGAACTACCTACCATATAGTTTAGCTGTAGAATAATATTATTCTATTTCCACTATCTGATAAAATCATTTTCATTTGAACTTAATACTTGAGTCATATTAAACATTTTTATCAACTTCTTATACAAATTTTGTTGAAAACCTGCTAAGCGGCTGTACAATTGGAAATATGTAAATCTATTTCGAAGGGTTTCCACATACGTCATTTAACATGTCAGTGGTATTCATACAACTTTGTCACTATGTTTTGAGCTTCATAATGTGAAGTTGTATTCGACGCAATAAGCATGACAAGAGAAAACTAGATCAATGTATAAGCCGTATTGTTATGATAAAAAGTAAAAGCATACAGTAACTCAAGACTTGCTCTATAATAAAAGTGTATTGTTCAAATAGTAGCGTCAGTGACCTAAAAAGCAAAAATGAACGCTTTTTCAGCATACTAACGTTCTCTTTTACCAAAAATTCTAATTTTATATGGAAAAATGAACTTAATTATTCATTATTGAATATCATTAATTCAACTTTTCTAAAATTCGATCCTAATCAGCATATTCCTAACCGCTGGATAAGGTTGCAAATCTAGGTCACTGATAATATGAAATTTATGCATAATAATTCTATTACTACAGCCAGCAGCCATCTCAATAATAGCCTAATAATAATACGTTTTATGAGTCATCATGTAACAAATTCTTGAATCTGGAGAAATTTTCAGTGACCATTGGTAATTTCATTCAAGACCAATTCGCTAATGTGAATTTGAAATTCAATGAGAATAAAATTTAGCACATTTGAAAAAGTAGAAGAGTTCAATAACTTTTCTACTAATGAAAATTCATGCTGAAGTTCAGCAATGTATTTTGTGACTGTGGAAAGTATTCACATGTTTGGAAAGAGTAAATTCTGTTCTCAATGCATACTGGCTATTTTCCGACTTCTCCTTAAGTGATTCAAGAGTAGCTTATTTGAAAAGAAGTCCATTCACCTCTTCCCTCTTCCTAAACTGCTATTCCTCTGCGGCTTTTCCAGTAAATGAGTTATTTTTGGACGCTTTTGTGTTGTAGAATAAAGTGAATCATTTGAGTAAATGACTTCGTAGTATTTTAGAAACTTGAAGCGTCAGAGAGAGAGCTTGCTTGATCCTTCCTTTTATTCCCTCGACTGTACTTCTCAATAGTTTTAAACTTGATATTTCTAATCACTTCTGCTTCCAAATATTGTCCAAGTTTTTTTAAAGATGATGGTTGTCATTAAATTGATAAAGGAATAAAGAAACCTCTTTCAAGTCAGGGTCAAATGATCACATCTTCATCTAAATATAGCCTCAAAAATATTTCAGTAAGTTTCAAATTTTGAATTGAATTTTAATTACAGTATTCTTGAAGGGAGTTCACTTTTCTTAATAGTGTCTTATGTCGCAGTTTCTGATGTTCCAATAGATATTATACAACTGGGTCTGAGGACGATCATAAACTAAATAAATTGAGCTGGATTCATCTCTGGTACGACTTATTGGAATTTGTCAACAAATTTATTATCTTGGTCGTAGGTTTTTTCAACAATTATTAACAATTTATTGGTCCTATAAGTTTTTTGAGTAGTTGTGAAGGTGATATTGAGGTAGGTAGTTATCCATATGAAATGAAAAGACAAGATGTCAAATCAGTCTTTTCTTTCCATTTGAGTCATATAAGATAATAATGTGGTCTATTCGACTAAAGATTTCTATTATTGAGTCAAGGAAGGATCATATTTTTCATTACCTTTCTCAATTTTTTTTTTGCCACTCAAATGTAAATGACTCATAGAAAAACCTATTAGTGAGAGAATGTCTAGACGCTGGACTGCTATCGATTCCTTTTCTGTCATATCGGGGATTTTAAGGTCATCAACAACATCAAGTGTTACTTATCTCAGGCGAATGTACTCAACTGTTAACAGTTAATGTTGAGTTGAACGTTTGAAAGTGTTTATTGTCAGCTCATCGTAAACCGCCCTTAAAGACCTTATTTCCTGCCTGATTCATTACAGTGCAGGAAGTGTAATTATCGTCGTTGAAATTATGAACTCATCAAATCGACTTTCGCGTATCGTTAACGACATTGACTTCCACCCAATGACCTATGTCAATCAAATACTGAAGTAAAGTTGTGGTTGGTTCTATTACAAAATACAGTTGTAGAAATGAACCGGATTAAAAAGCAATAATTATAATTTATTTATTGACACACAATTGTAATAAAATAAAAATATTATAATGAGCTCAAAACAATTCAATACATGGATTTAGTGCAAAATGTTTGTTGATAAATAATCTCATTAAAAATCACGTTGAGTCACATAATGATGCCTATGTTGATGTGGAACTGATGGGCTTACCTTTAATTATCCAATAAATAATAAGAATTAAGTTCGCAGCAACGTTGAGGCGTTTACGTTCTACCTGATTCAATTTCAACATCACTTCCAATATAGACGAGTTCTAATATCTTCTACTGTTTTTGTATCATTTTGAAATAGATTGAATATAATGGCTAGGTATTGCATATTTTTATAATTTTCCGAGGGTGGTTCCCACATTAGACTTGTGAGTGGGTAATGAGAAGGTTGGAGATGAGATTAATTATTATTGAACAACTGTTTTTTAAAACCAGTTAACTTTTAAGGCCCGTATCGCCCCATGCGAGGCATGTGCCGCGAATGCCTCAAGGTATAGTCTATTCAAGCAAAGAAGAGCCTTACTCCAGTCTCCAACTCGGTCAATATTGGTTCAAAAATTATTGAAGATCGAAATGTTTCCTATAATTGTGACCTGATCAGTAATTTTTAACCTATTTTGACCGAGCTGGAGACTGGAGTAAGACTCTCCTTTGCTTGAACAGACTATACCTTGAGGCATTCGCGGCACATGCCTCGCACTGTCGATACGGGCCTTTAGGCATCCGGGATCGAAAGCTCATTAATAGTCATCCGATTCACGATATATTGACAAATCTTGGTCTAAGCGCTGCTTTAATAAATTATTGTCAATTAAATTTAGTTCAGTCCTATTATTTTGAAATCCATTTATAACTTACATAATAAGAAAACCTAAATATTTCCTATTATATCTAACATGTTAACTTTATCATCTAAATATTCTGGTCCCGTACAATGTTGACGATAACAGTTTATCTGTCTAGCTTGCTCTATATATTTGAGAAACCGCGATTAAGACACTGTTTTCCTTGTATAGCATACAGAACAGTTAACAAAAAACAGCGAATTTGACTAGCAGATGAGCTGTCATTCGGTGCTAAATGTTGCTGTCTATTTCGTTGTTGGAGTTCAAGGATTTAAGCCAACTTTTGACTGCAATATTCTCGCATAATCTAGTAACGAACTTTATCAGCTTCAAGTTGTCCAATTGCCTGTAACAAAACCTACTTAAAGTGGGTCATGGTCGTGCTCGCATTTCCTTGATGTCTGTCTATAAAATATAAAATAAATAATTGATTTTGATAGAAAGGCTACTCAACTATTCCATGTATTTTCAAGGTCCTCCTTGTCAATGATTCCCTCAACATTTGCTAACGTTTTCATTAAAAACTTTTCAAATATGCTTGATGCTTTATACCAGTGAAAACAATAATAAATGATCTCTCATTTAATATTTGCTTAACTGATATTGAACTGATGAGAAATTTCAGACCTAGCTTGGATATTTATTTATTATTTATTTATTTATATTATTCAACAATGGAGACAACGGGTGTCACCCCAAAACTGTCTCCTGTACAAAATCTAATTAGTGCTATATAAAAACACAGTGCTATATTAATTAGTGCTATATAATAAAAAAAACAGTGCTTTATAATTTATAGTAAATATTAAAAATGAGAAAAGTGATAATATTATGATTAATAATAAGATTAAGATAGAATGAAAAATCAATGTAGGCCTAGAAAAATGCATACAAGAAAAATGGTTATAGGAAGTGGGATATAGGAATTGAACCTTACTTTGACTAATAATGATTGATCCAACAATATTATACAGCATTACCACTGACTAATTCAGTATTCAAGTAATGTGATGATGGCTAATGTAGAGTGGGCGCCAACGAAATTGGCGGATAATGAATGTCTTACTAATGTTCAGCTCTGTCAGGACAGTCCGTCGAGCGTTCTATGTGAGAGCATAATTTAGTCGAGAGCGATTTCTTCTAAACCATTTCGCTTCATTTTGGTCCCCTCAAATTCTCGAGCTGTGCAATAAGAAATATTCAATTCAATAAAAAGAATGCGGCAGTGAATCAGGCGATTTTTAAAACACTGCAAAAAGTTCAAAATAAAGAGGTGCATCAATTTCAATTACCCTACATTAAATAAAAATTATTAGAAAATACATTATCAATGATGTACTTTATTATGCTCACGATACATTCATATGCAATTGAGTTGCATTTATGCAATCTTGAGTTAAGGTTATTAATCTTATGACCTATCAAAATTAACAATTGATATTGGCCGAGACAAGCCACTTCCATTGTGAAACGTTCAAACAAACTTCATTATCAATGGAAACTCATAAAATAAGATTCATGGCTATATATGTTGTATGAGCAACCACTGTTGATTATTTTTGTTTGAACCGATCAGTATAGAAAAGATCAACGATGGATATACCGATATACCAATTCATCAAATATACCAATATGCAGTGGCCTTACAAAGAATTACTTCATTAAAATGTAATAGAATCAATCACTTAATTTGGAAAAAATGTCAAGGTTTTTGGAAAAAATGTCACGATGATTTAACCAACTCATTTAAAATAATTCATTTAGGGTAAAATCAGATTTTTTTGTTCAATTAGATTTAATTTAGGTTCAGATCATTTTTATTTTTGATCATATACGACTCGTTCTTCTAGATATTCATGATATCACATTATTGCTAAGTATGTATAGATCAAAATAAATGACAACTTTCGTATGAAATTTTTCCAAATATAGGCTTGTGTAAGTTTTATTTGATATGATCGAAATTTATACACTCAATTTTGAATTGTTTTCAAAATCGACTGATCTACTCTGCTGCACCCTGTATTTTAAATGTGAGTAGTATTGTTTGTTACTGAAAGTTGTGAAACTTTTCATTGTCACTGACAATACGATATTGTTGTAACCCACATTGCATAACAATGAGGCCAACACAATCGCGTGTATTATTGTGAAGATTGGGTTTCAATTTTTCGAGAATTGAATGAGGAATCTCATAATAACAAATTTTCATTATATATATCACTTGGATTAATGCGGGATGGAAATGGAGTGAGTCTTGAAAATGTAATAGGAAATATGTCATGTTAGGAAACATTCTTTATAAGGTGTTTTTCCTTTAATTTTTTTATTTGGTAATCAAATAGGCCTCCATTGTAGTACAATAGTTACACTATTTCACAAATTTCATATCGCCGATTTGATTTCAGATGCAATACAATATTTTATTTTATTTTATTTTAATTAAACCTTTTCTTTTTTTAAATAGCGTCAATGTGCATTAATAGGTGTTTCATAATATTGTGTCAAGTGATTCTATTTGATTGTTCCTATTGTGCATTAGCATTTATGTCATCCATACTTCCGTATTATTTCAAATGCTATAAAATATTTAGACCTACTCTCAGCTCGTTGGAAAATCAATTCAAATTATTTGAGGTGTACAAGAAAAATACATTAAATAGTGATGTGGGTTAGACACCATGAGAAAATCAACAATATTTATTCAATTGATTTTTTTAATTTGCTATGACAGTTATTCTTGACTTTTAAAGGAAACTCACATTAATTGATTTGTATTATAAGAATCAATATTTTTTGGTGATATAATTGTGAACAGTCTTTCTTTAAATGACTAGATGTTACAGGAGATACATTTGCAGTCATTCTAATTGAAATTGAGATTTTTCGCAAATTGAATGCAGTGCAATTCTCGTTTTTGTTAGTATGTTTTGATATTTTTAAGAATGTTATGAATGATTGAGAATATAACTGACAATTTTAATGTTATTTGCAGGGGGCCAAACCAGCTGCCAGATCAGGAAATAACATTCGCATAATGGACGACGGAGGATTCCGGGAGGAAATCCCGGTTCCCTCATTGAGGCAGCCCAAGTACTGTTTCAAAACCCTGCAAGGTGAGAATCAGTCGCAGTCCATTTCATTAGGAAAACTTTAATTTCACCTTTGAAACTAGCAAATTACCTCGTTTTCCTTGATTTCCACTCCATCACCTTGAATCTAATCTATTGATAAAAACATAAAATAATGATTACTGATGAGCAATTATTAGATTGAATAAATACACATTCCACTGATCTTGAATAGAAAAAGCAGAAAATCAATCATGATAGTTTGATCCAGTTTATATAACAGTTTATAGTCATGTTTTCCTTTTTATATAACACATATAAGTGTAGAGTGATTTTAAATTTCATCTGTTGATTCTATTGCAATAGTATACTAGAGAAGGCCTACATATTAAGTATGTTTAAAGGTACTTTTCCATTTAGAAAATTATTGGCAAACACCCTCATTCAGTTTGAATAGTAGTTTTTACTTACATAATCTATTATTTTTGTACAAATTTTAATAGCAATGTAATATTTAAAAACATTCCAAGTTTCAAACACAAATTCAAAGCGATTATCTCTCATTTATAGATGCTTGATATTATAAATGCAGCAGCAGAAAATAGAGACTTAACACAACTTGAATTTGAATGCAATTTATCATTTCAATCTATGTACAAAATATTACCTTGTTTCAGAGAAAGTTTACTTAAACTTGAAATGAATTGCAGTATATTTTGGAAACTGCTAGTTTTTTCCTTATATTAGCCAGCCATATCGAATCATGTGCTATCATATGCTATTACATCATCTTATTCTATGTTAGACAATGTTCCTTGAATTTGTTTCTCGATAAGGTACATTTTTTAAATAAACGTTTTAGTCATCACTCATTATACCATAATCCTTGTTGTACGTTTCATATTCTGTCAAATTTATGGCAAAGCCAAATTAGAAAAATGTAATTGTACTAGATCATTATTGAAAAATACTCAGAATATAACACATATAGAAATTTCCATTTTCCATTGAATCGATCAATTTATCCTATTCACGACTTTATCATCCCTCATCTATTTACTCATTCATTAAGTTTTCTCTAATTAGTAATTATTGCTATGAAAAAAAAATTATTTGAATTGTCCAATAAGCAAAATGTTCATCCTATATTCCTATACACGATTATGAATTGAGTTATAAGTCACTCACCTTGTAAGAGAAGCCTTATGTGTTGTTGCGTTGTCTTGCTCAATATGCACAATATGTTATCTCTAATCTCTCTTATGTAACTAGTTCACAATGCTACATTATTTAAATTCACAAATTAATGCTCAGTCAAATAGTAAAGAAATTAGTTCCTTGGTTTACTAATATTTTCTATTAATAATAAAATTACTTTTATTATAATTAACTATGTATTCTAAATTAAAGTTTCCTTGATTGATTAGTACAGCATTCCTTGTTTATTATTTTACTTAACTATAATAAATTTATTATTTTCCTATAACGTTTATTGTAATAATTTTGGTGATAATGAAAATTAATCCAATAATATGGGGCAAATTAGAAATATCAAATTGAGGTTCTTGTGAAAATTATAGCAAAAAGGCTCAGAAAATAAAAATAAAATAGTATTTTTTCCATTTTTTTCCAATTGACTGTTGGGTTGTGAAGCTAGTACAAACAAATGAAAAGGAAAGCTTAAACATTAACAACATGTACCCAAGTTAACTAAACCTGGAACAAAATTCCAACACATAATCTAGAAAAAACACAGCACTGATATCAAAGTTGATGTTGATATCTGTGGCAGTGGTGTTAACCAACAACGATAAATCTTAAACACCATCAACGAAACAATTAGCCATCTAGTGATTTATCATTGGTTTTCATGTTGCTATTGAGATAGTATGTGTACTATTGTGTTATTTTATTAAGGTATTATATATTGTTACTCCCTTGTAGAGATGTTGAGTAGTTGTGAAGGCTTGTCTTTTCATTTATAATTGTAACTCCCTTTTTCCATAGACACGGACTCTAATAGAATAATCAACCATATTCAATAATTTATTTTCATACACTTTTTATCTAGTTACTCTGTCTTGCGAAAAACCTCTAACACGCAATATATTTTCGATTATATCTCGGCTCATAGGCCACATAGATAGTTATGGTTTTTACTAGTTGATTGGTACCATCCGACACTACAATTTCAACAACGTTTTAATTGGATTTGGTGTTAATATATTATAAAATATTATTAATTAATATAATTATTAATTAATATATATAAAATATATTTTAATTAAATTAATAAAATTTGAAGTGAGACAATTTAGATGTGTTTATTCACGAGTGTGTATACGAGTTTTTATCTCGTTAATTTCTAGTTTTATTCAGTGAAATTTCGCTTTTATAGATGAGAGATATGAGTGTGTATTGGTGAATCAGGTGATCAGCAAATTTTGAAATATTCCTCTATCATAAACAAGGTGGTTGAACCTCCTTGATCATAAATTATTTTTAGAAAAATGTGTTTATTAGATGTATTCAAGTAGTGGTGAATATGGATTCTCAATTTTTTCGAATTAGGTAGTGAAAGTTTCCAACTACGGTACTTTCTTTGGTGTACTTTTTTTAGTGCATTTTAAAAAGTGTTGTTTTTTACTATTTTTCTACCAAACTTACTTAATGCAATCGCGAAAGTCAAAATAACTATCATTTTTATTAATCTTGGTTCATTCTTTTCAGATCTGATACCAGCTCGGCTAGTGCTCTATCTACTGTCGTTCACCGGATTCTTAGTTAGCTTTATGATGAGAACCGACATTAATATTGCAATTGTGGCTATGGTCAAGCTGCCACCTCCCATACCAGCTGAACTGCTCAACAAGACTGAAGAGCCACTCATATGCTACACACCTTCTACCGCCAATTCCACCGAGGTGGATGATAACAGTACATCACCGGTAAGTTATCAACAATTTTCCCCAATTTTTATTACTATTGGAGAATATATTTCTCTCTGGGGCTGATGCCAACTTGAACTTTATTATTGTGTGTGGGCTATGAGAGGGGCGATGAGAGATGCCTTTTTGGGACTTACAGCTTATCGCCTCCTCTAGAAGATGACAGTGGCCGTTTGTAGTCACACCCCCCTTTTAATTTCAATGTTTTTCATTTTTCAAATAGAATAGATCAGTCTCATATAAAATATATGAAGTTTTACATCTATTCTATTCCAATTCTTAAAATAAACAACGTTCATTTTATTTTATTTAAATCGAGTGTTACTTGAGGTAATTAAAATTAAGTGAGCTAAGTAGAAGTCGCCAGTTTCATTCAGCTATTCATTGATCTTACAACTATTAAAAAGATTGTTCAACAAGTCTCATGGCTCGTAAAGTTTCGATGTAGTGGAGCTTTTATGGATATTAAGTGTATGAAAGCTCGTAAAGTCTGTGTAATACATTTTCATAGCTGATTTTCCAACAGAATGAAACATGAACTCTTATTTCTAAAGTTCATTATTTCTTCCATAAAATTTTATTTAATAGTTTTTGATGTTCAAGAGTTTACAAATTTACCTAATTTTATCTTTAACAAATTTCACGTCTTGGAAATTTTCTCTATCAAGCAGTAGACTTATCTGTTTGAATTTGCTGATTAAAATGTATAGCTCCTGGAACCTACAAATATATCGAAGCAAAGAAGACGTTATGGCAAGATAGGAAATAACTCCAGCTCGTTTATAATGTTGGTTCAAAAATTATAAATTTGGTCTCAATTTGTAGGAAACATTCTGATCTTAACTTTATGACCAAATAGTTTATAATTCATAATTTACAATTTTTTAACCAATATTGACCGAGCTGAAGTTATTTTCCCATCTTGCCAGAATGTCTACTTTGACTATACCATTGGTTTGACTTTTTAATAACATATTCGAAAGCTTGATTGGATAATAACTAATTAACTTCTTTTTGCTTTGAATTTCAGGAAGAAGGGCAGTTCGACTGGAATCCAACTATACAATCGACAATTCTTGGTTCGTTCTACTGGTGTTACATACTATCACAAGTGATTGGTGGAGTTTTAACTCAAAAGTTTGGAACCAAAGCAGTGTTCGGATTTTCTCAGCTACTGACTGCCATCTGCTCGCTCCTTATTCCTCAAGCTGCAGTTTTTCATTACTCGGCTCTCATCTTTCTTCGTTCAATTCAAGGAATTGCTTCAGTAAGTATGCTCTAGAAAAGTAGGTGATAAAAGTTTATAATTAAAAGTAAGATCTAGCAAATCTCTAATTGTAAAACTTTCTACACATTTGTCTTATGCAGCCTACTCATTATTTCTTTGATAGTCTAAATTTCTATTTTTTAACTTCCCAATAAAATACTATAATTATGCTGTAAATATCAATTTGTTTTTGGTGTTGGTTTCCATTACGAAATAGTTATCAGAACTTTTTGGTAATATATGACACGTATTCCACAATGAATATTTTAAATCACTTTTTTGGAATAGTGAAGAGACATGCATTTTACTCCTGAAGAGGAGCTTCATCAGACTGCCACTCAAAAAGTGATTAAAAATATTCACTGTGAATTACGTGTCATCTCTTATAATAAAGTAGGCCTATTATTTTGAATTTTCCAAATCAATCGTATGGTAACTGAGTTGTCTTCAACTTGGAAAACCTGTTCTTAAAATGATATCATTTTCCAAACTCCTATCCTCGATCTTATGAACTTTTCGAGTCCCAAAAATTTGAAATCAATTTGAACTATCAGCTTTAAATTTTATTAACTTTTTCTCTTAATGAGACGAATAATAAATCCTGTCTTACTGAATTACTAAAATGTTTGACTATCAACCTCAGCCTTTGTATGTGGTACGTTGTACTGCTCTTAATTCAATTTTCATAAATTTTTACAAAATCCATTCAACTTTTATAAGTTTTATTCATTTTAGCCTTGATATGTATATTTTCAGGGTCTTACTTGGCCAGCGATGTACGCTATTGTTGGACATTGGATTCCGGCCATTGAGAGAAGTCGATTCATGTCCTCATTCCAAGGTACGGTAATAAAATAAAAACCACATTGTAATCAAGCTCTTCAAATAATTGCTGCAAACAATAATGCTATCTCTAGTAAAAATTTGCTTTGAGCCTGGTACAAATTCATTTCTGCATAGAACAAAATAATTAATGAATCAGTGATAAGGGATACAGACGCACAGTTGCATAATGGATGGAATGTTCTCGTTGATAGTGTACTTCCTTGTATTGCTTCATAAAATTTATAATGTGGGGTTCACGATGATCTTCCACTCGCCACAGTTGTGTATGGTCCTACACGAAAAACTTATCTCAAGAATTTTTCTTACTCCCTAATGATTTTTATGTTGATCCAATCTTATTTTAATTTTCTATCCATTTATTAATTGAAGATTGACTTTTCCATTCCTTGCCACAATATTGATTCAATGAGATTATCTAGGTTAGTAAAATGTTACTTTGATGCATTTAAACATCTTGGCCTACTGTATCTTCATCTTATGTTTTTGTTGGTTGTGAGAATTCTCAAAATATTTCCATTATTTATCAATTGATTTTATTTTCAAATTTAGATTTACGTACAATTTACGCAATGAAAATAATGACATGATACAGAATAATGTAGTACAAGAAAACATATAACCCAATACTTTCGTTTGATCATGAAGTCCCATTTCATGTGTATTTATACATTCATTCAGGCTTATTTTATTTACGGTATTCATTTATTAATTTACTCATTCATTTAATCCATTAATAACACACAAATCTTACTTGCCAGACCACAAGGGTATGATATTCTATGAAAAGCCCTCATAACACAATAATATAATGAAAACATGAACATGAGTTGTTATTATTATCATTCAATTCTGTGTACGGTTACCTACTGTACATTTTTAAGTTTATAAAATATATTCGACCAGTACGACGGCTTTTTTTAGCTCTGCTAAATTCATTCATTTATGAAATATAAATAATAGAATTGATAAAATAGATGAGTTAGATAGAATAATAAAGTCACCTTGATGCCTTTTTTCGATATGTTTATTTCCTTTATCGATTACATACAAAGCTCACATACATGAAGTTCATTAAAAGCTTTATTGGTATATATATAAGATAGAATGTAAGACCTTATATGACATGATATTTATCTTTCTTCCTACTCAATGATATCTTTCAAATGAGACCTAAACGAACTTTGAATCGATTGAGAAACCAGGGAGCAGCTGTTTACAAAAAACATGCTTGCATATTAATTTATAAGGATCAAATCTTTGATTGAGAATAATTAATTAACTAAATGAATTGTTGCAGGATTCAGTTTTGGCATCGGATTGACGTACCCGCTGTGTGGATTTCTGATCGCAAGATATGGCTGGCCGATTGTGTTCTACACTACCGGTTCGATCGGCCTGTGCTGGTGTGTGTTCTGGTGGCTGCTGGCCTACGATGCACCCGACAAACATCCTCGCATCTCCATGAAGGAACTCTCCTACATTCAGTCTAATGTTGGAAACACCATGGTGGGCAGCAAGGTAAGTTTCACCAGATTCACACAAAAATGGCTAATAAACGTCATTCTATTACTCGAAAATAATTACGGCTCATACTAGACTATTTTCCTATTCCCTTCGTTCATCGTTGATATAGCTGACGCCAAAAACTTGGGCGGTTATCGGGAGGCCACCATAACTTCGACAAACTAATTGTTGAAAATCGCCACTCCACTAACCTATCACACGTAGGTTAGAGGCTAGGATAAGGTAAAACAGTCATGTTCATAGAGAGCTTGATAATTGTCGATGTTTTGGTTTGTCGGAGCTGTGGTAGCTCTTGTAAGTGATGTAACCTAATGAAAGCTGATGTAATGTAAAGGATTCATTGTCTCTTTTGATTTGATCCAGCCAAAGCTAAATAACAACTCTAGTTGATAATAGCATTAGCTGTTGGAGTGCGCAAGGAGCAGACGAAACCGTCTAACTTATTGGCGTCAGCTATACAAAGTAGCAGTAGACTGATTGAACAAATATTGTCGACCAAATTTTGATCTTTGGTCACTGTCAATCACTCACCATACCCCCAATTTCTGTTTGCTGCACACAGCATGCGTGGTTGGAGGTCAAACTGTGATTGACAGTTACGTTCAGCTACGGTTACACTAGAGCGAATAGGAACGAACAAGCAGTAACGAATGCGAATAACCCATTCAATTCAAATGCAGAATTCGCATTCGTTACTGCAGTTCGTTCGTTTTGGTGTAACCATGTGCAATCGGCCATTAGATTGATTTTTCCAACATTGTGTTGCATAAACCTCTTAAAATTTGAGAAGCCAATACTTATATAATTAACTCAATTTGATAGTCATGCTGAAATAGTTCGCTTTCCGATTTAAGTAGAAAACTTCTGCTCCTTATAAGAGTAGATATTATATAGTTTATTTGGTATTGAGTGACTCTACCTGTGTTCAACGACAGTTGGCATTATATTTGTAGGTTTTTTTAGAGAAGAAAATGTTATGAAATTACTGCATTGATTGCATTGTCATTTGAAAAAAAATAACTTCGACTTTGCTAATAGTTGAAATTTTAGCTTTGTTGAAATTTTTATGATTTTGATTTTAATCTTTGCTGGAGTATCCGTATAGTATTTTCGAATTCATCTAAATATCATCTCAATATCTAGGAATCTAGGCTGATCAGTTGAAATATACTCTATTTAAATTGATATTATACCTTATTGTAATGATTATGAAATTGATTAATTCTACAAAATGGAATATTAGATAATAAATTTCACCTCGGGGATAATTCATTGTAATTGAATTGGGGGACGCCTAAAAATATTTATAATAATTTATTTTTCTAGTTTGTCCAAGATTAGACCTTGTTGCTCCTGATTATCGTATAATTATATGTTTTGTTGAAATCTTCCATTGTTATTAATCATATATGACACATTGACTAGACTACATTATTAGTAATAATATTGATTGAGATGTTCACTTTTCTAGCTGTAAAATTTATCCTAAACCTGATAACTAAATTATATCAATGCTTCGTAGTTTGCAAACTAGTTGTTATTGGCTAGTAATTAACACAGAATTTAAACTTGAATTGAAACTAATCTATTGTTATAAACCCTTCCCTTCCTTGCCTCAGTTATGTTTATTTTTGCATGATTTTAGTTCAGTAGTCATTAGCATTTTTCAGCCTTTAGCAAACTTGAAGTGTAGAAACATAATGAATAGTAAGCTGAAGTTGGTAGCCTACTGCATTGATGAATCTAAGTTAGTTGAATCAATTGATTGGACAATTGACTCATAGCTTGATATATTTATTTAAAAGCATGAATATCATGAACAGACTTTGCCAGCTTGGAAATAGCTGTTCATTAAGCTTAATTGCTTTTGTTTTGAAGATTTAAATTATTCAAAAAATTCTATGCAATATGAAAAGGGCTACTAATCAATTATTTCTCAACTACAGTACTGTAATTTGTAATGAAAAATTTTGAGCTCTGACAACAACAAATATTCAAATAAGAATTATTGAACTTGGTAAGATATTGGACTTTTACGTCACTGTTATTTCCAAGATTGGAGCTATTGATCAATCAAGATATGTAAGGACGTTTCAAATTGTAGCATTCAATATGTCTTCGAGTAGTTGATCCACTTGAAAAAATTACTATAAAAACGTATTATTTATGTACTTGATACAAAGTTTTAAACACTATTCTAAAATTTATTAGAATTTCGTTCTCGATTACATCTTGCATCAACATCATTATTAGAAAAAGATATAAAACATTTTAGATTTGAGAACAGTAGTTATTAACTGTAGGCTATTGCTTTTATTTTAGAAAAGATATCATGTAGCCTACACTGCCTAGAATAGTCTTCTTCAACTTCCGTACTGACTAGACTTTTAAATAGTTGAAAACATACTTTTTGGACTAAGATTTTATCAAAGAATTGTTTCAAGCTCAACCAGGAGGAAAATGTAGATCATCTTGAGATTTCGTCTCTACAGACAAATAGTTTTTCAATTGTAAATTCATTTCATTCATTAATACAAGCAATTCTATGTAGCCAACAATATTACATTATAATACAGTAGATAGATAATACCACATACAATTGAAAAAAGTATCAAGGTAGAAGTGCATATTCTGTGCACTCCATCAGTAATAACTGAAGTGTAATATCAGTAATAAATGAGAAATTATCCAATAACTTATCGTACTATCTATAAACATTTGAGATATTTGTCTAAATTTAGGATGGAAATAGTAGTTTTCTAAAAATTTCTGTTGATTCTTCCCACATTTTCATATGTATTTCCAATAATTTGTGGATGAATTATTCAATAACTTGGAAAAAAATTAATGATTAACCTGGAAATTTGAGTTTAAATTCGAATTTTTTCATGAAATATGTCTATTTTATCACTAATAACTTTCAAAAAACCATTACGGTAATAATCTTAGAATTGGAAAATTCAAAATCTTGAATAATTTGATTTCTCGACGAAAATTCTCTTGAAAATTCCAAATCTCGATGATAAATGTTGAAGGTTGAAAAATGCTGTCGACATGTTTAGTCCTATGTTCCCCTGCATGTGGATTTGTGGTTTGACAGGGCATGCGGGTGCCGTGGTGGTCGATCATGACGTCACTACCCGCCTGGGCGATTGGCATCACCACATTCGGCCGCATCTGGGTGCACTACACGTTCATCATTCCCGGGCCGCTCTACATGAAAACCGTGCTCGGATTTAGCATTCAAAAGGTACGTAAACCTCCTCTCACTATTCTAATTCTGCTATTTATCATTGAGGTTTGTATCATTTCAAATAATAGTTGGGTATATTTTTCATGTGTATAGTTATTGGGGAATACCTTAATCTATGGCCGTTTGGTTGATACAATCACTTTTCAAATGCGTAATAATAATTTGAATAATGAGTGAATAATAAATCAAGAGTAATTAAAATTGAATAAATGATGATTAAATACCATTATATAAACCCAGCTTGTCAAAATGTATTTTTTTACTCAATTTATACTATTTCCAGTGCTTCATATGCATGTCTACTGTGATATTCAGTTTGAGACTATGTTTCAATGAGTATTTCAATACTATTCACTGTAGAAATTGTATAATCAGTCTGTATACTATTCACCAATGTCCATTTCTTCTCTAAATCCATCAAAATCTATCAAAAAAGGCATATATCATTTTCAGTTTGGAACCATGTTTTAATGAGTATTCCAATGTTATTCACTGATGATTGTGTGTTTTTCAAACCATCCAATTAATAATTATTAATTCAAATTCTAATCAATTTCCTCTCAGTACTACTTGAGTAATCGATGAAGTTTTGCCGTTTTTTTAGTTTAAAACAGAAAATTAATGTTTGGTCTTTAAGACTAGTTTTAATGACATTATGTGATAACATACAATGAATCATGATTATCATTAATTTTTCAAATTCTAATGAATATGGAGTTCGAATCCATCATTATTTAAACAAGGACATGAATTGAAATATTGTCATTAACCGTGTATTGCTGTTCAAACAGGCTACATAATAATTATTGAGTAAATGTATGCATGTATGTCTGGCTCAACAGCCCATGAAGGGCCTAGGCCTACCAGCTGGTTGCCAGTTTCAAATTCACTCTACTATACAGCCCGTGCAAGCCAAGAAGAAGCCCCGGCACGACGGGAAAACGGATTATTGAGTAAATAGTACACAATAATTGATAAAGTACAAATCGAAACCTTCATATTCAACTGAACGGCTGTAGATCAAGCTATTCTTTAATGTCAAACTGACCATCTGGTACAAGAAATTAACCGCCTTAAAATGACGTAATTTCAGGGAGTTAGATGTAGCCTGGTTGTTTCAATTCCATTTTTCGCAGATTCTCAATTATCGTTAGACTTGCATACAAAAATTAGGCTTTTAGTAAATAAGTGATACCATCAAGAATTTGTCCTACTACAGTTTCTGTGTTTATTACCGTGAATAAGATTATTTTTTAAATGGTTATGTGTTCCTTGAATGGTGAATTCTATAAGATATTTTCGTTTCGAATTTTTAGTTTGATGGATATGAGAATTATAATTTATTGAAAATGTTTTATCTTATTGATACTGGGAGTAATAATGAAAAGAGTTCTTCAAATTATCATTTGTGATGCACAGTAACATACTATACATTTAAAGACTGCTATCAATTAAAAAATTAATTCAACTAATTTTCCGTTCAATTTTATATTCGAAGATAACTTGAGTACATGTTTAGACTTGCATAAATATTATTATTATTATTATTATTATTATTTAATTGAAGGGCAAATATTAATATATTTAATATTTTCTTAAATTCTATTGATTTTAGTCCCAATTCATTTTTCATCACACTGAATCAATTAGTTTCTGGGATAGGCCTACAATTTTGAATGGATTTTTTAATGAATATAATATGCTTGGGGGATATTTCTTCTTTCAAACGTATGTGTCTATGCTTTTATTTATATCTTGAAGATATAATACATATTCATACATTGGTTCATTTCATTATTATAATAATGCTGGCAACTTACGGATTATCTAAAAAAAACTTCAGGAGAGAATTATTAATATTTCAATTGCTTATTCGTGATCTTTCTCACAAAAAATATGTGAACAAATAGGATAATATTTTATGATCGGGCTAATATAATGAAATTAGCAACTGTAGCATATCAACGAAAAAATTATTAGTATTAGAAACTTCAAATTTTAGGTAATGTTTTAATCTGAATATATATTTTCAATTCTTTTACATTATACATTAATGATTATTTTCCATTAGAATTGGAACGGCAATGAGGTTTTAAACTCATTGAAAAGATACAATCAATGCTTTTGTGGATGAGCATGTGTTTGTTCCACCGGCTTTAATGCTTGAGTGTTTCACTAATTAAGCGGTTCAATTACTTTCATGGAAGTTCAAAATCTATACAAGATTGCCTATACCAATACATAAATTGGAGAAATAATAATGCGCGATGTTGTGCAATGTGATAACAGTGATTAACAGTTTCAGCTATATCAATTTATTGGTAAGTCGATATTCTTCTATTCAGTAACTGGAAAAGGAGATAGTAATTTCATTTATCATGCGATAAACTATTTCACTTCATTATTCACTTTCCTTGTTCAATTATGATTGAATTTCAATATCATATGAGGAAAATAGACACTAATCATTGTATCAAATTTGAGGCATTCATGACAAGAAATTTACAGGAAATTTCAATTTTATAATTTTAGTAAAGTACTAAGGTAATATTTTATCAATGTCTGTAGTTTCCAAGATTTTGATGATAATAATAATAGGTAAAACTTTCATGAACTTCATTGAAATTAGTTTTTCAAACTTCTTTAAATAAGAGAAAAAAACTTCTCTACTGTCTTGAATTACAATTTGTTCAACTTCAAACTACTAAATTATTTCAGTCTTAATGATAATATTATACCTATGTTTTATGAGTAGGCTATACTGTATCCATTCTATACAGTATAGTTTATCAGTATATCAGTTTATACTGTAAACATTCACTTGATAATATCAGATCAATAGACATAATCTGGGCATTTCCAAACCGATCAGATGAGGAATTTCTTTGTTCAATTGACGAATGTTTTTGGAATGCTCTATTTTATAATGAGGGCGGTGTATTGAATGTGTGTTGTCTTCGCTTCTTTCCAGGCAGCAGAATTGTTTGCTGTCTTGCTGTGGATTCATCCTCAATGTAGTTCCATCTTCATCTAACAGAGAAGATTATAAAATTTAGCAAAAATGAGATACCATTTATTTATTTAAAAAAAAATCTTCCTCAAATTACTTCATTTTGAATCAAATCTCTCATATTCAATACCAAACATTCCATCAATGGAAGTACCATAAATTTTTTAAGCCAATCATTTTCAATCAAAATTCCTCTTCAATTCGATATAGTTATTTGTATTCATTTAAAAAATTTACGTGAGGATAGGATAAAATTCATCTTGAAGATTTTCTCCCTCTGAACTAAATTCCACTACCGTCACTTAGTAGTTCTGTAAAAAGGAACTCCTTCCCATAATATTATTTGATATAATAATAACGTGTTTAATTACAGTATTATTAACCTGTTCTGTTATTAATTGATTTCCAGTTGAGTCGAGTATCATTTAAAATAATGGTATCGTGTTCAAGTGCATTAAGTTACTATGAACCTTAAATTATAATTTATTCCAAGTAAAATTAATTTTTCATAAACATTTATACAATTATAGCCACTTATCCCTATTTATCGTATCGTGAAACAACGTCTTAGTTTTGAAAGACTGATTAAGCCTATTGGATCGACTGATTTGAATCGTCCCCTTCAATCACATATCAATGTCATTTCATTCAATAGCCAAAGATCGACTACGAATTGGAGGGTTATGTACATCTTCGGTATTTTGGGTAAACTTCATCAGTCAATTGACTAGCTTAGTTGAATATAAGTGTGTGACTGAGTTTGCAATGAATACCAAGAGTGAATGCGTGAAAGAAACTTCCTTGAGTGATTGGGTGTTCCTGTGCAGTACTAATTGTGAATTAAAAACAATATCAGATCAGACTGTAATTCTTATATCATCATTTCAAGATTTACTTGATTATTGAATTCAAGATTTTTACTTCATCACCACATTCAATTATAAGATTTATATAAAATTTTTATTAGGTAACATGAACTGTGAGATGTGTTACACAAATTAATGTTTAATTATTTTGTTATCACAATCACTGATTTCTTTAATCAGGACTCCTTTTTTATAATTGCATGATAGAATCTTCAATCAGTGATTTAAATCAAGTTGGCTTTTCTTATACGAGCTGTTTTATTTTATCACATTTCTATTCTCGAAAAAAATATATTAGGGATAGATTCATTACTAGGTATCATTTTTATTTCCTTCTATGCTAATCAATCATACTATAAAAATTGGAAATAATACCTATGATCCATGATACTTTTTTAATGATATTGGTATCATTTATAATATATTATTGTTATAAATAGTCCCAAATTCAATATACCAATATTGATTGATTCACGAGAAGCATTAATGAATATTTTTATTGATAATAGTTTTATGTTAACTGTTATCACTATGTTAATTTATCACTCTATACTAAGGTACTTCAAAAATCATTCTAATGTATTCATGAATAGCTGATCAAACTAAAATCTTCTCCAATATTGGTAAGAATTCTATCTATCATAATATACTTCACTTTGCTTTGATCAACTTTCAGAAACATTACTCATTATTCAAGCTTCCAACAATAAGCTTACTCGAAACCCAGATTTATTTTATCTATAATCTATATTTGCCCGCATTTAACATTTAAATTTTTAGCAATAACATTAAAATCTATATTCAAACCCTATATTAAAATCTATGTTCAACACAATTATGTGAATCATGGTTTTCTGTCGAGGTTCTAACCAAGAAGCTTTAAAGTATTATGTCAACCAATTTTAATTTTTCATTTTTTGTAGTATGAGTTGTGGATTATTTTTTCTTCACTTGATTGTTGGTATGCGTTATCAAATATGATAATCTGGTTTATGTATTCTATTCCAGATGCATTTTGAATTTTCATTTCAGTAATTGGGGTGTTGCGGATCCTATATGACTGAAGTCGGCCTCGGTCTATCCGGGTGGATAAAGCGTAAACTGCCGCAATTTACTAACAATTTACACTTACAAACATTATATTATGAAATTAACTTACTTATATAAGACTATCGTTTAATGCACATGGAAATTTTATGCTACTCATCGCATGCTATTGGATTACTAATGGAATTCTATTGGAAACGATACAAAATCTGAAGATTTACTAAGACTAAATTTGTCGAATTGAAAGATTTAGTTATTGATGCACCCAATTTTACACTTATTTACTTGAAAATTCAAAAAGTGAATCAAACACTTCTATCTTGTGAAATACATGCCAACAACTTGAGGATTTTTAAAAAGCGTCTTCAGCATTATTTTGATTCATTCGTTTTCTATTTTAATTTATGAGTCACATTGAATAAGATTTCAGAGTCAAATCTAGTAACATTCTATCAATTCAATAAACTCTAGTTTTAGAATATCGATATTGATTCAATGGTGAATACATTTAAATTTAAGTTTGGAAATACAAGCTAGTAGGCTTGAAAAGGATAAACCTAATTTAATTGCTATCTTGGTGGTGATTTTAGACTCTTCTATTTGGGATTTGTGTTTCAAAGTGCTGAATCCCTTTATAACTTTATTGATCAAGAATTAAATTGAGGTTGAATTTATTTTATTCTAAAATTTATTATCCATTGTTTCTAAGACGGTAGAGAAATACTATGAATTAGTTAAAATTTACAGCAACAAAGATAACTTTGTCTCAACATTATTTACGGTACTGTTTTTATGGATTGAGCTGGTTCTCAACCAGCAATTTTATTCGTTGAGACTATGCCACGTTTACACGTTTCCATTGTAATCTCGCTGGTTGGAAAAGTAGTTTACTTGATCTTCTTAAGATCCAGTAACCAAGTTTAATATATAGTGGCTAGTGGAAGAAAGACACCAATATCTGCTCTTATACATATCTACATCAAAATATCTCTTTATTTTCCAAGCCATCTACTGCTAGAAATCATTGTCTTGAAATGCATTAGTATAGTCTGTCCAAGCAAAGAATACGTTCTGACAAGACGGGAAAATGACTCCAGCTCGGTCAATATTGATTTGAAAATTTTAAATTATTTGGGACCAAAATTATAATTTTTGAATCAATATTGATCGAGCTGTATAGACATTTTCCAATCTTGCCAGAATTTCTTCTTTAATTGAACAGAGTATAGGTAAAATTTGCTCATTCTGAGAAGAGACTCCATCACAATATAGAGTATATTGAGACGATGTCTCTTTTCAGCATGTGCGGCCTAATTCGAGAGATCTGCTCCAACACTAACTACATTCCAAAGATGTTTCTCTACATCTGAAAAATGTTATTGAAAGCTGTGTTTGCTCTTGTATAGTCTGATCGAGCAAAGAAAATATTCAGGCAAGATAGGAAAATGACTCCAGCTCGGTCAATATTGACCGAGCTGGAGTCATTTTCCCACATTGAAAGAATGTCTTATCGTTGGCTCGACCATACTATAGGAGGCTACCGCAATGGTTTCAGTCCACTACACCTGTAAGATGTTTCCTTACATCCTCATGGTGTAGTTATTTCCCTTAAGTAGCGCAAAGTGGGTTGTTTGGAGTGTGTGTGGATGCGTGTGGTGTGTGGAATGTGGAATGTGGTGGTGAGTTGATTGCGATTGCGTGTTTCCGGCAGGCTGTGTTGTCTGTGTGCAGAACGGTGTGATAAGCGGGCTGCCGTTCCTCTGCAGCTACCTGTCGTCGGTGGTGTTCTGTCTGCTGGCCGACTACCTCGTCAACCACAACCTGCTCGGGCTCACCAACGTGCGCAAGCTCTTCACCGCTGTTTGTGAGTACCCTGTTTCTAGCTTATTTACTTCTCACAATCCCTCAGGCTGCCGCGGGTGGAGGGTGCTTGGTAAATCTATAAACATACACCATTCATAGTAATATATCGTATGATACCATCCGGGCAATTCACCCACCATGTTATCCACCCCCACCCACCGGCAGAGCGGCCTGAGCCTAAAGGGGTATTACCCTTGTTGTAGTCGATTCCCAAGCGGCAGAGCTTGAGCCGCGCGGCTCTAGCTGCGCTGCTTCAGCCATCACAACTCTATTAACATGACTATATTATAGATATTTACTCTGTTATTAGGGCCACTATAATCTTTACTATAAATAGTGAAATTCACCCTTTTTAAGCCATTTTCAAGTGAATTTCACTGTTAATTTATTGAATTAGTATTCATTAGTAGCCCTAATAACAGAGTAAACAACTAAACATCTATAATATAGTTATGTGGATAGAGTTGCTAGCACAGCTAGACAGCTGGACAGCTCTAGCAGCGAATTTAGAGCCGGGCAGTTCAAGCTGCCGCTTGGGAATCGTACCTTTATCATGCAATTACAGAGAAAGTAATCATAAAGGGACAAACTTTTTCCATCATTTGAGATAGTATTCCACACTGTTACTCCATATTTATATTATTTGTACGTTATAGGTAAGTTATAGCTGGTGCCAAAAATTGACAGAGTCTATTGTAGAGAAAGTTTCCTTAGTCTGAAAATACTTACATTTCCTTCACTCTTCATTCTTTATAGTTTGCTACATTTTAAAACAAATATAGAACCTTTCCCGCGTCTGGGAGCCAATCATTGTTACTCTACCCGACGTGGAAATTATCTATTATTGCCTCAGATAAGACTCTCCAAGACAAGAGATAGCCATATCTTCCAACAAATCAAGATCTATAACAATCTATCATCAAAACTTAGAGAGCTGCCGATTTATGAATTCAAAAAAATTGTTAGAACTAAATTGACTGAGATGAGGGTTTTCTATTCTGTAGAGGAGTATCTTCAGTCTACAATTCAATAAATGTTCAATGTGTAATGTGTACCATTTTATCTTTGGTATCACTAAATATTACTAAGCCTACTGATTACTTGAGTGAATATTGTAGTTTGATTTGTGCTAACTTTGTAGCATGTTTTATAAGGTTTTAAATATTTTAATATTGTATTTCTTTTTTACTTGACAAGTGTTATTTTATTATTTTTTTACTTTGACCTGCTTATACAATGTAATGTTGTTCTGGCAATAAAAGAATCTTGAATCTTGAGCCGGTTCCATCTGTTCCTTGTGCCTTCCATCAGTCTGCGTACCGTAACTTTACCGGACCAGCTCACTAGAGAATAGAATTACGACAATATACTCTTCAGCTGGTCCAATTACTGGCTTTATTACTTACCAATAATTGGGATGTTCAGGAACCGACAAAAACTACTTAATTTTTGGCACAGCTATACTCCTGTACATCATTGTTGTGCCTTGTACCCTAGATTAAGCATACTTAGTCTGAGCTTATAATTTACAACTTTGTACTAGAATATTGAAAAATTTGAATTCATTTTGTTGTAAAGATAATCAGCCTAAGAAGTTTGACAGATTTCTCCCTAAACATTTTGTATAATATCTAGACAATGTCAGTGTTTTTCAATTTTTTATTCTAGCTTTTTTTAAATCATTTTCTACTACTGTAGAGGAAAGAATACTCAATTATTCAACTCAGAAATATTACGGATTTGAAAAAAACTGCGTGTGAATAAAACCATTCACAAGCTCAGAGTGGGCTGAAACGAAAATAAACTGATTCTAAACAATGAATATCGGTAGGTTCAGGAATCACAGTTGACCTATTTCATAATAGCTCAGAATTTATTGTTTATTAATCAATATGTCTGACCAGCAATTCCCAAGTCAAGTTGAATCTAGTGTTTTTGTAATAATGATGAAAATAATAAAAAGTTAATTTGCTACTCCATACATTATTTTGTTTCTTCACATCTACTACAATTATTTCAGCTCAAGTGATACCAGGGATCTTGGTGCTGATAATCGGCTACTTGGGATGTGACATTGTCTCGGTGCTCGTGTTGTGGTTCCTGGCGGTCACACTGATCACTGCATCTTATGGAGGAGCTATGGCCAATGTCGTTGATATTGGTCCCAATCTTGCTGGTGCGTTATCATTTTTTATTAAAAGTAATAAAATACAAACTCTGTCCGCTATTCTGCCCGAATGATGTGTTATTTGAATTGATGATTTTTCTTCTACTTCTACTTGGGCGATGGATTTGGATATTGTTTGACTTTACAGAAGAAGCAATAGTAGATCATCACTAGTTGAATTGAAAAAATATTTCCAGCTTTCCTATGATAGAAACATTGTAGCTATAAATCCATAAACTTTGAAATCTTCAAAAAACTATTCAAATTCATCTAAAATTTTAAATCAAGGAGAGAATATTTTGAATTTTAGTTTAAATACTTCATAGATAATTCGCCTGACATGGGATGTCTGAAATCAAATTTATACAATTCTATTTTAATGGCATTCCTGAGTGTTATCAAGTTTTTCTTGATTTTATTATTCTTAGGATATTTGAAATAGTAGCCTATTGCTAGTATTTGTATTTATTTTTATTAAAGAACACATTAACTTATTGGATAAAATCATAGACAATAATCTATCATTAATGTTTTTTCAATATTATAGAATTATAATAAATATACTAAACTTCTTACTTTGGAAATAAATAATTTAATATTGCGAAATGAAAATAATTGTTTCAAATCGAAACTGTACTGAGTCTGAAGTACTGTATTGAAGTTTCATTCTGATTCCTTCCAGGTCCCATTCTGGCATTTGCGCAAACAATTCACATGACAGCTAGCTTCCTCTCACCCCTTGTGGCTGGAATCTTCCTTCAAGAAAATGTAAGTATCGTATACAGTTTAACAAAGTTGTCAGCTGTCTAAGCTAAAATAATTCAACTTCTCCAGATGCGGAAGAACCACAGATCGATGGAGAACCATCTATCTTAACTAGTTAAAGTAAAGATATTACAATTTTCAGTTTTTTTTACTATTCTATGTCGTTTTCAACTATAATGCGTAATTTGTCTCCTGTGCATTTTCTACTTTCATGGATGTAATTGAAAATTGTATCAAAAGTTGTTATGGAGCTAACATACGTAGATCACCACTCGTTGCGCAGTGATCGTCTGCCTACTTTGGACTCATTTTCAATATACCCAAAACATCTTAGAACTCCACTGACGAATACCACTATGGGAGTCACTCCCAGCTGACTACAGTGACGAAACTCTAGAGACAAGATTAATAATGTGTTGAATAGGAATTTTCAATTTGAATTTAGTTGAATGTTACTAGACCTTATATAAGATCTCCAAATTATACATTCATTTAGCTCTTGCAATAATGAGAAATACCTAATCGATAGATTACTCTTGGAATAATGCTTGAGAATTTGACCAGCATCATCTTATTTTCGAATACTGAGCCATTGAATATTGCAATTATTATTGTAAAAAATTCTACTCATTTTCCAAGTTCCCTACTCATTTCCTCGATTAATAATAATTATTATATTAGGCTAATTTCTTGTTAATTTCCAGACGTCGTTGGAGCAATGGCGGAAGGTGTTTGGAGTCACTGCAATTATATCGGTGGGAACCTACTTCTTCTACCAGGCGTTCGGTACCGCCGAAGTCCAAAGCTGGAATTATCCAGATGGCAACATTCCTCCGCCACACAGTGAAAGTGATCTGCATCCTCTAAAATCAAAGGAGAATGGCAAAAAAGACGACAAAGAAGATCCGGCTGAAGAATAAACAAATCCGTTTTGCTTTTACATTTCAACTTTGTAATTTATTTGTCGATTAGGGCACAAAGATCGTCTTAACTAGCCTAGATCTTTGACAATTAAAAAGATCTCAATTACTTAATAAGTATCGTGATTTTAACTTCTATTTGCTTCAGTATTCAAATGATATATTTATTATAAGTACTTGAGTTTTGTAAAAATTCAAAGTGTTCTTAAATTTATAAAATCAAAATCATCAAAAAAGACATCAAGGAGATGATGATGGATAATTTTATATTGGATTTCATCAACCTTAATCGGCTTGGGGGTTTTGGAGTTTTTATAATCTTCATTGCCTTCATGACACTGGAATATAATATAGAATCTCTCAATTATTACTTTTACTCATTTTCATAGTGATCACAATTATTTTCCTTTAAAATTAAGTAAAATGATTCACTGTGGAAAGTATAATAAAGCATGTAGGTGATATGAACAGCTCTTACTATCAAAATATAAATTCATCTTTGAGATGTACTGTGATTTCTGGTATTTCGATAAGTAGGAAAAAATCAAAATAATGCTATTGTAAAGTTTAAAATTAGATTAGAATTCAATGTAGTACCGTAGCCTTCCTGAACTTAACTAGAAGAGGCAGTATGTTTGATGCCTTTATATAGGCTATTTTTCTATTAGTGGGTTAGATATTTGTGCACAATACTGTAATAATATTATATAAGGTTTTTTCAACAAATAGCTTATCATTCAAGTGAACAATTCCATTACAAAATGAATAAATAGATTATTATATAACTAACTATAAACTTTTATCATTTCCATTTTAATTTTTAACAAGGCATTGAAATCTCTGTTGAGTGTTATTCTCAGTTTCTGATGCTTGATGTTATACAGTATATTTCTACATTTAACATTAATAAATAATTCTATATATCCATCTGCTTATTACTTAATGATTTTATTGAAATTTTGGGTCTGTGAGAGAGTAGGGAGTGAATTGTCTACAACGTGTCATCATATTGTATGCGGAAAAATATAATTGATTTCCTGGGTATGAGCTACCGTATTTGCTTCAAGTTTACCTTTCAGATAGTTCAAAACTCCCATCCATCTTGTTTTGAACAGCATTTCTTCTAATTGATTGCCTTCATTCAAGTTTCAAAATTCTACCTGATTTAAACCTAGTATTCATTTCTAAATTTGAATTTATTGTTCAAAAATTAAGAAAACATTATTGTTATGATGGAAAGATGCTTTTTATTTCAGTTGAAAGTATATTTGTATATCTTGTACATCAATATTATCGGGTTTTCTCGATTGACAATATTTTCATCAAACCACTTTTAGTTCTGAATTAACAATATAGTGTAATATATTATGGTTATATGATAACTGAGTAAATTATTATAATATACCCTCCCAATAATTAAAGATTTTGAGAAAACACTACTAAAGTATATTAAACTACTTATTATAGGAAGAAAAATCAAATTATTGTTCTTGAAGGTATTTTGTTATCGACTATGAAAAAACTTGAAATTACTCGAATAGACGAATTAATGGATAGAATTGAGCTTTGAAAAAATGTTAGTAGTTTATTAAACTGTATATTGTTCGAGTTTTACGTGGATAATGTTGTAACATACTCTAGGCAAAAATATTGTTACACAAGTTATTTTATAGAAGTGAATGTAGGAATGGAGAAAAATGAATGTAGAGTGAAATATTTTTAATCAAATATGATGTGATGTACAATACATTTAAAGATTTTAGATTCTCATCTACACTACATGAAGCATGCACTCGACTAACCTAAGATTCACCTCAACTTTGAAATCGTGAATAATTTGCTATTTTTAAAATCCAAGATGGTCGAAAATTCGAATCTACCTTGTCCAAATAGATTAGATTGTCGGCGCAATCTAAGTTGACGAAACCCCCCTCCACCCGAGAAATAGCTACCGTACGTTGTCATTTTGCGTGAAATTGAAACTTCTCCTAACGCAAATAAAACACATTCAACTGAATGTTAAAAGTGACAGCGTAGCTTCGGAAAAATCACGCGGTGTTGTGAAACTCACTATTTTTATGATAAACCAGCTGTTCGCAGCTCGAATATCCAAGTCGATTAGCTTCAATAACTCCAATCTTTAACATACAATGATTCATGCATATACCGCTCTCCTTACTTTGGAACTCTTGAGAGGCCAAATTACGATCTTCCGACTATTTTCGACATTTGAAAAAATAATTTAAATTGTTTTTGAACAATTTTCTCGCTTTCACCACCCACTCATCTTCACAAACAAAAAAGTTTCTAGATCATCACAAATTTCATGTTTTATGTTCGAGTAGACTCGACATTGACAAACATATTCATTAATTGAAACATAATTATTGGTCGGATATAGAAAATTTAAAAACGATTAGAATGTTCGAATTCTCCTTGTCATTTTGATATAAAAAACTTCATTTTCACTACAACCCATGATTGTGAGAGAATTGATATACAAAAGAAAGTACTATTTTTACGATTTTTACATCTTTTCAAAAAAATCAAATTTCTTTTGAATCCTTCTACCCAGGAACTTTTTTAATACTTCTGGCATATCAAGGATAAAATTATATGTCTCGATATGGGGTTTAATCGCGAATTTGAAGATGTTCCAATTTCACACAATTTGGCAACGCAGCTATTTCCCGGGTGAAGAGAAAAACAGTCAACTTAGATTGCGCGGACTATAGACCTCAATTCCTATTACAATAAACAAATTCCACGCCAATCGTGTACATTCCATCTTCATAATGCAGCAAAACATAGATACCATTAAAAATATTCTTTCTAGATAATCATTTCCCAATTAATGTTGTATTTAGATTTGACTATAAAGTATACAATTACTAAATTAGTCATGGATTTCATCTTTCCAATTTTTCTATAAAAAATCTCCTTTGAACTAAAAATAATGAACTGGAATAGCGGTGGTGTTTTCACACTTATAAGCATGGGCAAAAATGAAGAATCTTGTATTGAAAAATCTTGTGGAAAATGTTCAACAGTTGAATAGTTGTTTATAGTTGAGATTTCTTCTCAAGAGATATAAATATTTTGAAAATACATTAGGTTTGCTTCTGTATGATAAGGAACAGGAAAATCATCCATAAATTATACAATTACTAATAGTTGGTTTTACCAGTTTGTAAAAATTATGTTCTACCTGTTATGAAATGAGATGCTGTTTGTATTAGAAAAATAAAGATTTCTGCAAGTAATGTGTGAAAAGATAGATTCACACTAACTTTATATACATATAATATGATAATATATATATATTTTATTTTAAAAAGTAATAGCTACAACCTTTTAAGAATGTTATGGAAATATTCAATATGAATTACAGTAATTGATATGCAATTGCAGTACTATAATATAAGCTCTTTATTTTATTAGAATAGTGATTGATAATACTAGACAATATATAAGAAGAAAGTTTTATCCTCAGGATGATTGTTAATCTTTATCAATGATATTTGTATACTATATATATATAACAATAAAAATATTTTTATATCCATGTTATTTTAATCTCTAGAGTAATAAAGCCTTCACTGACAATAAAAAAATAATCAAGATCAATGTGCATCCTGATACCTACCGTATCGACTCTCCAATAGTGAATCCGTTATTATCATTCTCATGTTATAATTGATTTTTACAAAAGTAATGATAATTATTATTATTCGTGTGACATTTTGTTTGGTCGTCCAGGGACTCATTTGACTCATGACAACGTAGGCTTACACGTAACATAGCCTACTTGGAAAATAAATAAAATTTATTTGCAATCGGGGCTATGCCCCGTAACAAAGCGTTACAAACACATGCCATAGTCAAAAATCATGCATACAAACAATATAACAAAGTCACGTAAAATATTCACATCAATATTCAATGAAATAACGTCAAATTAAAAAATTTAATTGTATAAATATTTACTGTTCATAATATCACTGTTGGCTCAACCTCTCAACCTGTTATGCTTGATATCTCTGATCTCGTTCTAACTGCTTCCACGGTAAAATTATACACAGAGTTGATTTTGTCTACACTTGAGTTGGACAAGAGCACCATTGCTTTATCTTCGTCATTAACAATATTCTTTATAAATTTGGCAATGAATTTTCTTCTTGTGTGATTGATTATACATTGGACAGACTAATAAAAAGTGTTCTACTGTTTCGTTCTCACATTGCATATTGGACAGTGGTCTTTACAATTTATCCAAATACAATACTTGGTAAGATAACTTCCTGATCCAAAAGAAAAAAATAATCCGTAAACGCCCTATGATAGCTTATTATTTATTATATCATTATTATGAATCTCCGTATCAAGCACATCTTCAAAATAAAATATAAAAAACAGAGGTGTTCTCCCACATATTCACTCACCTCTTCTGATCACCAAAATTTCCACCTGCTTCTGTGCATTAGCTATAATTCATGCCTGGTGATGCAACTCCCTTAATATTTTTGAAGACCTTTCAAAATTAAAGTACCTATCCATCAATTTTCAAGTAGGTAATTTTATTCTATGTAACGAATCCTCTCACGTTTCAATTAATTTATTTATGAATGTGATTCATTCTTCCGATTATTTGTGGCTTCACCTTATATAATATATATATATATATATATATATATATATATATATATATATATATTTCATCTTGGTGACTCCAAAAGACTCGAAGTGGTCATTTGCTGTTAATAACTGTGTTAAACTGTTTGCGGTAAGATCGAACCTATAGGAGCTTAAGCGTTAAGTTGAGTATAATTTTAATTCTTGTAACACTTCAAAATCAAGCAGAACTTGGTAGTTCGATTGTGTAGATACAGTACTCAAAAAAGTAAAAGATACACAGATCTGAACATACAATAGAGGAGTTTTGGTTTTGCCCATATAAGTACAAGAAATTCCAGAAACATTTGTAATAATTATTAATATAAGCCAACAGTCAAAGCTTTTCTCTACATTGTAGGCTACGGAGATACATTTAATTTGTATTGCATTCTTAAAAAATTGGCGGCTCGTGCCCACGAAACAAGTGAAGTGCCCGTATTTTTCTTTTACCCTACAGCACTTCACCTGTTTCGTGGGTACGAGCCACCAGTGTCTTCAACATTTCTGAGTGCTCAATGCATTTTATCTCTGTAGAAAGAGAGTTATAAGTAGTTTTTAGTCCGCTATTATGTGACCCTTTCTTTAAGGTTGCTGGTAGGTACTGAAGATGAACTCTTTGTCCCTTTGGTTTCTTGTATTGTATCTGATGAGATGGATATGAATCTCTATCTTATTCTTATCGTCTCGTTTTTTTAACATATTTACATTTTCGAGGAATTACAATGCTGGAACTGTTGAAATATCCTAAAGCTTTCTATTAGTTTTTACAAGATTCATGCGGCTTCAAATTGTCAACAATTTTGAGTACAATTTTTCTTTTAAAAAAAGAATCTAGGTTTATTTTTCCACTTTCCCAAAACATTATACCGGACACCGGTACTGTATATTATATTGACTTATTGACACTGAATACCCATGGAAGACATTCAACTGTGTTTTTGTTTCTACTAAAATAATAATAATATTCGTGTAACCTGGCTGGCTCAGGTCTGGTGTCAGAGTTTTCAGGTCGCCTCCTGAACAGTTTCAAGGCCTCTGACATGACTTAACGACTGTTTTTAGGCAGCCGTGACCGACGGCTTCTACTACTGTACACTTTTCAGTATTTTCAATTAGAAAGTATCATGCGAGAGGTTGTTCAGAATGTAATCCACTTGATCATACCACGCGAGTCAAATCTCGACTCCCAGAAAGCACACTTCATCCTGAACAATCTCATCCATCCTGCTTTGTACCACCTGTAAGACTACCCTAATGGTTTCAGTCAACTTAAGATCCAATAGATTCATTTTTATTTATATTCAAACAAGACTGTTAGTCTAATAAACAAGTTGTTCATTTGATCAATTGTGTCTACAGTTTTCTGGCCAACTTAAGTTAAACCACAATTGTGGTTTTATCCGTAAAAAGTTGTAAGATTATTCGATTACCGTACATAGAGCCTTATATAGATTTAGGACCAGTTTTGATTTATATTTGCTGTGTTCACATTTACAGGACCGTCAATAGATTTTATAAATCCGTGTATCTCATTCCCCCCTATTCGTGAAACATGGTGTATAGCAGGGATCATTTGTAGAGCCGGTAGTCTACCTACTGTTCATCCTTGTTAATATATAAGTTAATTATTAATGACTTATTGAACTTGTTGGGCAATGAGGTATAATTGTCGATCACAGGTTCACAGTTTTTCATTGTGGTCTAGAAGAAACCATTGAAATTTCTCTCACTACAGTATTGAAAATATAGGATACCCGGTACCCACCTATAAAAGTTGAATAATGGAAATTCCACCTATCCTTCTTGGGCTACCGTAGTAAGTTACTTCTATTTTCCTTAAGGTTCATAATACTGGCAGATGTATTATAAAAGTGATTAGTTTATGTACTATTCTTATGTTAACAATTATCCGTTTACACTGTGAATATCTGGTACCGAGCTTCGCTCTGAAGCTGCGGCCGAACCGTTGAATTACATAAATTATTATTGAATTACATAAATAAGTTATTGTAAAAAATCAAGGAACCTCCGGCCCTGTAGAAAATAAATTCAAAATATTGATATGATCACCTCTCATAAGTTTTTGACAGACATGAACATGTGTTATAGACTTGAATTTAACTCCATTCACTCCAGCTGGATAGCGTTGGTCAGCTATAACGATAACAGCCATTATACGCATGCAGTACTTGGGATTAGGCCTATGCCTGAATAAGGAATATTTTATTCTCTTATTAATCCTGCCAGAGAGTTTTTCCAGCCATGAGACCTGGTGCAATCTTATTTTTCCATCTTGGTTATATTACATTTCAAATTTTGAGGAAATTTTTAGAGCCAGGGCCGTATTTCTAAATAGGCTAAGTAGGCTACAGCCTAGAGCGGCAAATTTTCGAGGCGGCAAATTGGAAAAAATCAAAATTTATAAAAAAGTTTCAAAAAATAAATTAAATTTTCTCTACGATTTCTGAATTCACTTTGAAAAACATGACCTACTAGTAATTATTAGAACGTAGTAGCCTATTATTTTAGTGCATATAATCGGTTTGGTCTCTGAATACACTAATAGTACGGTGCAATTAGACTCGAACCTCAACATCCAAAGAGAAAGATCGATTCCTATGCCAACTTGTTCTATACAGCCCTTTTGTATGATAAAATGTAATTTTGGGGGTTTTGGGGTTGTAAGGTTTTTTTTTAAATCGGTGTAGCACATGAACCACTGAACATAGAAGTGTGAATCTGGTCTCAAATTAAAGAGAAACGAATTTCGCCGAGAGGGATTCTGAAATATGGATGCAAGTGTTTCCAATTTAAAGTTACTAACTTTCAAAGTAACGGAATAATTCCTGAGAAAAAATGTGGAGTTTTCAAAAAAATGTATCTTGGAAACAGTTGATGATACAGAGTAGTAATTGGTCTCAATCTCTTCCAAATTTTGTTCTCTTGAAATAGCATGCATGGAATTTTTCCTTCCGACGCTTGGTTCGGCACCTGTTCACGAAAAACTGAAATTTTGCACCTTTCAACTCACCGACCCTCAAAACCCGACGCTCAAAAGGGTGTAACTTTTGCACCAAACATTGAAAGGGTTGTGTATTGTATAGGACAAGTTGGCGTAGGAATCGTCCTTTCTCTTTGGATGTTGAGGTTTGAGTCTAATTGCACCGTAAACATAAAATATGGTTATGGTATGTTTTTTAAGTATGTATTAAAATATACCTTATTTGAGACTCATAGTGGTATTTTTAGACATAAAATCATATCATGAGTTGCAACGCTTAAAAATGCACAGATAAACCCAAACTTTGTCTTGAAAAAAGTATTGAATTTCATTCATGCAAATTTCTAGACACCCTGCCGTCTACAATTCACGAAAAACTGATATTTTGCACCTTTCAACCCCCTCCCCCAAAAACCCGACGCTCAAAAGGGTGTAAGGTGTTACAGAACAATAAAATGTTGTATCAAAGCTTCCTTTAATAGATGTTGAAGGAGGCTATGGTTGTATAGAACAAGTTGGTATAGGAATCGTCCTTCCTCTTTGGATGTTGAGGTTCGGTCTTTTTTTTAACTAATTGCACCGTACCGTACTATAAAGTCCACGGGATATTTTTTGCTACATGCCCATCTATATAAATATATCTTACTATCTCACTACTGATTTGGCTCTGACTGCCGCTTACCCACGTATCCCTCTTAACCCATAACGAGTCGGAATAAGCAAAGTATAACGTATAAGTCTCAAGGAGGCGGCAAATTTACATTTAGCCTATAGGCGGCATACTCTCAAATCCGGCCCTGGTTAGAGCCGTTTTCTAGATCTGTGGTTCCACAAACATACATACATACATACAGAAATTACTCGCTTTATATAATAGGATAAGCATTTATTATATAAGTAAAATAATACCTAAACACTATTTTATACGGTACTGTGTATTGTGGAATTTAGTACAATGCCAGTGCATATTGTATACTCTGGTACTGTTATTATTATACATTATATTGATCAAAGAAATTCATTTCAATAAGTGAATATAATTTACTTCAATAACTATTCTGTGTAGAATTTGAATATTAAAAAATCCGTGCGTCTAAAATCGTTTGATCAACTCCATCAACTGGATTGGAAAGCCATGCAAGAATTTATTTTAAACTTGCGGTTCAAGCCCGCTTCGATAATGGCTTCCGGAACCCATGACAGATAAGATATTAGAGCACTCCATTCAGAAATAATAAATTCACACTAGAAGCAGAAGCACTCCTCATTATTTTATGGTCTATGCTCATAATGCGAATCAGATTTCAGATTCAAGTTATCAAGTTGATCAAGTTATCAAGGTAAAATCAAAATGTCTGGCGTTGTTAAAATCGGAGTATGTTTCTCTATTATCAAGTGAATTTTTGAGGTGAGATTTACTTACTAATGGGTTGCTGCATATTAAAAGTACTAATACATGAATTATAATTATCCAATCACCTTCAAATTGTGAACATTTCCTCTAATTCCATGTTTTAGGCTATTACTAGATAGCTTAACCTAACTTATTGACAGTTGGTTTGTTTGACATTTTGTAGTTTCTTACAAATAAATATCTTGCTTTTATCTATGTCTGTAGGATTGGCTTTATTAGAAAATCATTGAATTTACCCCACTAAAATTAAAATGTGATTTTCTATATTTAAATTTGAAAGATAACTGGATGCCATACAGTTGATCTTCTTATGCTAATCATTATTGATGAATGTCAATCAACCTTTGATGGATGTTGGCTACATCTAACTTACAATTTAATTTCAAGATTACAGTAGTTTGTCTATCACTTACTTAATTTCCAATAGCTTAATGGTCTTACCTCTTTCATGAGTAGGTTGTTTTTTAAACATAGTTAAGTTCTAGTTGTTTTAAACAAAGATGTAGTGTGATTAGGTAATTCAATTGATTTTGCTAATCTTGCTGAATATTTCTATTAGGATAATTATTAACTTATGGTGTAACTCATTAAATGGTTGATACTTTTATCTTAATAAGGTAGGTAATAATTATCAGTCTTTACACTTCTGCAAAGCTACCAAACCATTCAAACTATAACTCATAAAATGCCGGCATGTTTTTTACAATTTTTGCTAATTTGATATCATATATATTATAAAAAACCAATTTCGTTTCTGATATGATTTGAAAGTCAAAAGTTTTTCAATCGTAAAGCATATTCAATATAACATTTTAGTAACTTAGCCTAAAGTAAAGTGTAATGTGTGATAGTACCGACTAACTTACCGATACCGTAACATTAGATAACTTGTTCATGTACAGTGTACATAATGTTCATTTTTAATGAGAAATGGATGAAATTATTTCGGAGTCAGTCAAGAAGTTCATATTGGCATATAATTAAATCAAAACTTTTAAAAAAAATTTTCAGTTCTTTCTTCTAATATAACTTGGATGAAATATAATTAATATTCAACGTAGGCTATACGTAATACAGTTCATTTTAAAGGTGATAATATATGGGTATGAGTGTTCTTTTTTCAGATGTGAATCGTCAATTGGATCATATTTATCTTGTGGCTTCACGATGACCACTCATAAAACTGGGGGACAAACCGGACGGAAAAAAACACAGGTATGTAAGTTAAATAAGAATTATTTACAAACAGTAATTTTTTTGTTGCTGTTCCTCTTCGGTCAGAATTAAGTTACTTTGAATGTAACCTAGTAGACGACTATAGAGCTATTTTTGTGCCAATTTCATATGAAAGTAAGTATCAAGTATGAAAATATTTCTTATTTTGAGCATGTTTACAAACGAAAGAAAAAATGTTCATTTTTTATAATGCCTGTTACAATTAAAATGAAAAAAAACTTGTTTACAAGTTTGATGTAAACAATCAAAATTAAAAAAACTTGTTTTAATATAAGTGGCAGTTTCAGCCCCCATACTGTTCAGATAAGTGCTCTCCCCTACCTGTTTTTATAGGGTACTTATTAATTAATTCATTCATTCTCATGTTTTCAATGGTGGAATACATAACCAAGTGTAATACTGTATAAAGCTTTGAAACAAGTTTTGAAATATCTCAAACTAATAAAATGCACACTTAAGTTAACTAAAATTTGACTATTTCTGAGTTAGAGCAGTATTTCTCCCGAGGTGTGATATGTAAGCCAATTGAAAAATTATTCTAATTCAACAAATTATTCTCGGCCAATTTAACTCACTTGATGAAACCATTAACTTCGTCACTTCTATTGAAAACTTTTACAATATCAACTTAGTAAACGCCTAGTAACTTGAACCCTAAGTTAAGTGTTCTCTCTCACATTTCGATAATAACTTGATTCAAAGAAGGAAGGATTATTAGATATTGCAGTTCACCAACTGCTGGAATAAAATAATGATTCGAATTAATTTTATAAAGCTATGATTAGTCCAATATATTACCATAGAATATTATTTCTGAAAATATTGTTAGTAATTTTTTCCCAGGGAAACCCTAAACTCCTGGTTCTATAACTCCTCCTTCATTGAAATAATTTTATTTACTATATCCATCTAAGCATATTTAATCAAACTTTTCTATCTTACAATATATGTGGGAGATGTTTTATTATTTATTCACAAAACAGTATAAAAATGAATAAAAAAACAATATCAAGCAACAGGATGGCCGAATACCGCTTGCATACAGAATAGAGCCTTATTCAACTGTCCCGACATTATCACCCCTTTCATTACTCTCGCACATGCTTAGAGCACATGTGGGCACCACCCTCAGAAAAAACTCTACTTTTTAAACGTGATATTGAAAATTGGTGATGATTGGCTCGCTGATTTCATTTCCCATTTTCAATGTTGATGTGTCAATTCACAGAATTGCAATCAAAATAATTATATAGTGACAGCGTAGAAGGTACGAAACGAACGTTTCCTTTTTGATATTAGCTTGTATCATTCATTTCTCATTATTCTATCATTCATCTCTTCATTATTGTATCATTCATCTCTCCATTTCTGTTTCATTTAGGCTAACTCTAATCAAGTTCATCATTAAGTACTTCCATCAGAATACCTTTTTTCACACTATAATTGCATTTCCTGAGTATATTGTTTTGGGGTTTCTTGAACTTTTGCATTCAAATTCAATTTTAAATAGATAATTGTTTTTTTTTTCTCACCCCAAGTTCTGGTTGCTAGTGCTAGCATATTTTTTATTTTATTCATTAATTTATCATACTTTTACAACAAAAAATAACAACAAAGTATTTACAACAAAAAATAATTGGACATAGCCTACTGGATTTTTGGTGGCATCTCTCAAATAGAATTTTCTTGGCAATGTCTTTCCTGAGTAAATTTATTAATTATTCCAAGAATATATAATTTTAGAGTACGTACTTGTATAAATTTTGCAGAAGCCATGTTTTTCGTTTGTACTTTTGTTAAGTGAGACATAGAATTGATTTATCTATTTGTAGGTTTCATTTGTGATACGAGATGAAGTGGAGAGGCAGCACAGAGCTGGCGTCAATTCGCTGCAGTTGGACCCGGTCACCAATCGGCTGTTCTCGGCCGGCCAGGACAGTATTATACGCACGTGGAACTGCAAGGACGCCAAAATGGGCAAAGACCCCTACATACATTCCATGGAGCATCACACCGACTGGGTCAATGACATTGTCTTGTGCTGTGGCGGCAAAAACTGTGAGTTAATTCTCCTAAGTCCAAAATATTGATTTGTAATTATTAAAATTGGGCCAAATTATTTTGGCACCTAGCCAAAACCAACTTGTCATGATTAAAGAGGTTATGTGTTAATAGTTTTGAAACTATTGCCCGCAAAGATTAGCTGTATCAACGTATCTCCTAAAACAAAACGCTTTTTGAATTACTGTATATCGATTGCTTTTATAGTCTTTCCAAGCAAAGAAAACCCTCTGGCAAGATGGGAGAATGACTCAAGCTTGGTCAATATTGGTTAAAAAATTATAAATTTCATCTCAAATTGTAGGATTTCATCTCAAATTTTATCTACTATTAAAACCACAATTATTATAATTCTTGGAAGAATATTGACTAAGCTGGAGTCATTTGCCAGAGCCATCTTACCAGACGCTCTTCTTTGCTTGGACAGACTAATTTATAGCATTGCCTTTAGCATTGTCTTTAATGAAAGTATATTTTTGAATATTTTGATTCATAAAAAAAATTTGCTTGGGCCTAACTTATTTTGATGGAAACGATTTCAGTGCCAGCATATGAAGGGCACATTTTCCTCGTTATTTTTTGTCACTTCTTAGTTACGTATAACTTGAAAAAATGAAATTTTTATAAAATATTATCAATTTTAACAGTACCGTATGCTATTCAAACAAAAATTGGGGGAACTCCGCTTGTTCAATCAGTGGTGTCTCGTGTGGTGTCAAAACAAACAGTTTTGGATATTTAGCAAATACGAGTACAATAGATAACTAGATTTTAAAAAAGGGCTTGATAAAAATTTTTGGCTGTGGAATAGAGCAGCAGGCAATGTTTCCAATTAAGTTGATAGTAGCCCAGCAGCCAAGAAATTTTGGTCCAACTTTACCGCATTATTGTTTCATTGTTAGCTACCTAACTGACAAAGATGAGATGACTCCAGCTCGGTCAATATTGGTTAAAAAATTATTGATTTGGTCTCAATCGTAGGAAACATTCTGTTCTACAATTTGAGACCAAATAAATATTTTTCGAACCAATATTGACCGAGCTGGAGTCATTTTCTCATCTTGCCAGAGGTTCTTCTTTGCTTGGACAGACTATACCTGTGGGATTATGTATTGTAGGCCTATCAGTTGATGAGATTAATGGTCACATAAATGATAATGAGAAAGCGGTTTATTGAGATAATTGTAACACAATTGATACAATTTGTGTAACTGAATGAATTTTTGTTCTTTAAATTTTTTTGGTCAAACACTGGTCTTGTTTATAATTCTGGTCAATTCTAGTATTCGTGCCTCTAGTTGAGTAGATGCAACTTTCTTATGGGCGTAGCTCGTTAGGGAATTCAATGTGCTCGAGATAGGGAATCCCGTACGGAATTTGCATCTCTTCAAGTGTATTTGCGTACAGCGTACAATTAATTTGGATCAAAATATTCCAGTTTTATTCAATATTTGGAAATATTTTCACTGTAGTAAATTTTCATAGTACCTAAAAGTTGTGTGGTTGAGCTGTGTCACAACGAAATCTGAAGTTTTGGGCTAACCTCTGTTTTTTTCCTTCAATTTTTTTGTGAACAGATTTTAAAATTCAAAATTTGTCGAATTTTTCCTTTCGTGTAAAATTTAGTGTTTTAGAAATGGTTTATGACATAACCTATTTTGTTTGGTTTGTTTGTATAAATTCAAGAGGAACAGTTTTGTGCTATGAAGCCTGTTGTACTCTTTGATGTGAAATAACTAAATAAAGATGAAAGATGAAATCGTATTTGTAAGAAAATAATTAATCATGTAAATTTATGCGCTGTGTTGATACTACCACCACATCCAGAGTTTGATTTATTTAGCGTATGACATTTTTCTGTATAATTTCGAATAATTCACAGAAGTTATTTTGGCAGCCGACCAATCCTTGAATTTCCCGGCTTTAATCATGGACAATATCAATCCCGGCAAAAAAGTCGGACTTCATTGTCTGTGTTTACCCAGTAAGTTTTATGTATTTTCTCAAAGAAATGAATACATTTGATTCAGGAAGGCTGTTTATAAGCATGTACTTTGGAGGAATCTAATAGTGTTATATTAATTAATGAATTACTTTGCAGTAATATCAGCCAGCTCGGACACAACAGTGAAGGTGTGGAATGCGCATAAAGGCTTCTGTATGTCAACGTTGCGCACGCACAAGGACTATGTGCGCGCCCTGGCCTATGCGCGAGACAAGGAGCAGGTGGCGTCGGCCGGCCTCGATCGCTCCATCTTCCTCTGGGATGTCAACACACTCACTGCCCTAACCGCTAGTAATAACACTGTCACAAGTGAGTACTAAGCCGGCTTTCACATTGGTGTATATTGTATCATGATCGAGTCTCATGTTTTGAAATTTATCTCTATAATAACATGTGATCAACATAATACCATCATCAACATATGCTATTATAGGGACAAATTTCAAAACATGAGGCTCGATCATAGATTCCTTAAATATAAGGCCATGGTCTTATATTGGCCATAAAGCGCTTATTGTTGGCCATAAAGCTGTTATTGTTTGAATCAATGACAAGACAAAGACTGTGATTGGCTACAGATATTCAACTGCCTGACACTACAATCTCCGTGTACAGGGTACTTAACTATGTAGAGTAGGAAAGTGGGTCCATCTGAAAGCATGGAAAGCATTTTTAAATCAGTTATTCGTTATACGTCAGGATACGTTTCTTGTGTGCGTTCCCACATTTGACTTGCTATAGATCTTAGCTATCTTAAGAAATAATTGTCTATAAATCTTTTTTTCTAATCTCTATAATAACCTAGTACATAAAACAAAAGTAATTCTGTACGAAAAGTTTCATTAACATATTTCATGAAAATTATGCTCAAAAGAGAGAAAAACTTAGTCAAAATGCTTGATTTGTGTCTGTACTCGATGCTTTCATATGGTAAGACTACCTACGGTGCGACGTTGCCATATTATTAGGGCATGGCCTTAAAGGAAGCTATGTGCTCGAAACATAATAAAATACACTAATGTCAGCACCAGCTAAAAGTCATTTTCATTTACTTCGTTTTCAAAATAATCAGGAACATTTATTGAACATCACTATAGCGAATGAGGGGACTGAATGCTCAATTTTGACTAATTGCAGATTTGGGCTCTATAAAAAGATTTCGTGAGTCATTAATGGCTTGTTCAATAATTCACTAGGGAGTAAAAAGAATTTTAAAAGTAAAGCTCTATTCACACTGGAGCAGTATTATGACTATTAATCCGATCGCATTATGATTCAGCTATTATAGTCTTGTCGAGCAAAGAAGACTTTCCTTCAAAATGGCCGTTTGAAGCAAATACGCATGCGTAGATCTGAAAATTTTAGTGTAAAATCACTTCTTCCAACATACCGTTGGTGAGATGTGATGAGACAGATAGTGAGAATAGGACTATTTTCATTTCGACTGCTGGCAGCATTGAACAGCTGCTATTTTTAAGGTATGTCTTCTTTGCCCGACAAGACTATAACTGAAGTCTGTCTGTTTGTAGTGAGGGATGCTTTACATCAGCTGTTGGTAGGTTGCATCACGTACAAGAAACAGACGAAACCGCCTTACTCCATGCCGTCAGCTATAATAGGTTAATAGATTATAGAAGTAAAGGAATTTCTTTGTTATGTTTGTTGATGAGAGTATTGAATTTTCAGAAACAGAAGATACGTTAGAAAACTCAAATTCAAAGTTTATTGATTCTAATGTATATGGTAAGAGTTATATTTTCATTTCATTCCTATTTATTGGTATAATAATAAATGTTAGTAATTTTGCATTACAATTGTTGTCATTATCGGCTTGATTAAAATATGTTGAAAAAAATTATTTTTGAATTATTAGATTTTTTTACAAAAATATGAGAAGTTATTGGTAGTGAACTGTTATTAGACCTATGTGTTTAGAATAGAAATAAGTAGAGAACATTAAAATATGTACAATTACGACAATTTGATGTCTTCATGTAATGATTGATACCAGAATTTTCGCTTATTGTCTATATTTTTAAATAGTTGAGAATACTTTGTTTTTCAGCGTCGTCTATGGCTGGCAGTAAAAACTCAATATATAGTTTGGCAATGAATCCAGCTGGCACTGTTATAGTTTCTGGGAGTACAGAAAAAATTCTAAGGGTTTGGGATCCAAGAACCTGCATTAAACAAATGAAATTAATTGGTAAGAGCACTCATTCAAATATTTTTTGATTGTAGAAAATTATTTTTTCTAAACTGCTTCAATATCTTAATATTGTATTAATTCTGATACTATAAAAAATAGTTTTCTTATCAGATTAGATATCTAGAAATGTCTCATATAAAATTTCTAAATTATATTTCATGTGGGTATCTGGAAACTATTTCTCTAATATCCATTGATAAAAATCCACGGATAGGGAACCGGACTTCAAGGCTAAAAAAGCCTTAACAAGAACTGGAATGTCGAACATGAGAATACGTTTTTCTTAGGGAAACCCATTTTGGTTCAGTTTGAACACTATTCAGACTCACCTGATGGTGTTTTTTAAACACTGGATTCACATTCTACACTAATAAACGATCAAAAATTCATACAAAACGTCTTTTTTGCATTTTCCTACGACTTCTTAATGCATTCAAACAATTACGCCACTTCTCGTTATATGTGATAGATCAAGATATGATTAATTTATTAAATGAATTTCGTACTTTTTCAGTGTAATAATGCAACAATGTCCGACATTGTAACACTGATCCTAGCGCTACTGATTAAGGGGGTTTAAGAGGTTTTAAAAATTGATTACTCTCAATTATTGACATTAATGTGAATTTTCACGCGTTAATCTATATTCTATTGCCAGTCCAATATACAGTTCATTATTCATTTTGAATAAACATGATTTAAATTCATGCTAATATTCCGTCTCTTGTTATCAGAATCAAAAATCAAAATAAAAAATATTGCAGTTTAGAAAGGCTTTATCAGCCTTTCTTCTTTATAAATTCAAAGGAATCGTGTTGTATTGATGAATAATATATTTAATTTGTTGATTGCAGGTCATAGTGATAATGTGAAAGCTTTAGTTGTAAATAGGGATGGAACACTTTGCTTATCGGGAAGCTCAGATGGGTTGATTAAATTATGGTCATTAGGCCAGCAGCAGTGTATTCAAACGATACGTGCCCATCACGAGGGTGTCTGGGCCATTCTGGTTAGTATTCGCATACATTTTTCCAATTCTTATATTTCATTCCATGTTTCTATTATTTGAAGAATTAAATTGATCATAACTGTGTTGCCAGAAGCAATTTGGAGTGTGGAACCAATTTAGAGTTTTTTTAATTCTCATTCACTAAAAGTGACTCACTATTATTAAATCTTGGAATAATATCTAATCAGGCTCAGCCCAAAACTGTTTCTCTCCTGAATTTTGAAGTTAAATTATTAGTGAAATAAATATTATCCTTCTTAGTAATCTTAACTTTTCCATATTATTTGATCATTTTTGAGCAGAATGTTTACAAAGTACAATTACTTTTTATAATAAATATTTTTCACTTTTTGTGATGCATTCGTTAACTAGAGCTGTGTCAAAAATGTAATTGAATCAATCGAATCAATTTGGGGAGTCCAATCTCACAAGATGTCTTATTATCTACAGATGAACTGAAAAAAATTCAAAATCAATTCGCAAAGCATGTTTTAGACAAGCTAAACTATCTCAAGTTACAGGATGAATGGTTTTACTTGAATTAAATCTTGTTTTACTCATTTTGCTTGGCCTATCTTTTATTTTTGTTTTGCTTGTTTTTTGTTTTATATTTTCTTTGGAAATTAGTTAATATTTAACATCCAACACTTATCAAAGTTGTAACTTTGTCAAAGAGCAGACAATTTTCAAATTATTTTGATTTCAGTGATTCTAAATTAATAATCTTTGAGTTTTGATATTATGAAGTTCTCATACCTATACCAATTACTAAGAATTTCTCTTTGTAATATTTCAGGCAACGGAAGGATTCTCTCATGTGATATCAGGTGGTAGGGATAAGAAAATAGTCATGACTGATTTGAAAAATCAAAAGAAACAAGTAGTTATTTGCGAAGAAAGCGCCCCCGTATTAAAGATGGTGGCTACTCCGGATACATCCGGGCTATGGGTTGCTACATCGGATTCTACCATTAATTTCTGGGTAAGATATGAGCTATTCTCTTCATATGAAAATTTATTGGTGTTACTGGCGATTGAAGATCTATATATTTATTTATGTCCGGTTTTTCCAAACACACTCAAATTTGAGGGACCCTCAAGTTTACTACATTTCCTATACTTATCATAGAAAATTTCAGCTGTTCATCAAAATTTGAGGGTCCCTCAACGTTGAGTGTGCTTGAAAAACCCCGGCATTAGATTTTTATATTCAACAGTAATGCCATAGAAATAGTATTTGTTTTCAAAATCTGCTGAAAAATTACAACATACATTAATTTGTGAAGAGATTAATTCAGCGGTTGTAAATAATAATAGCTTTTAATTCAAGGATCAACCTTGTTTTATGTGGAAAATTTATTTAATTTCCTTATAGGTAATTAAAAGTGAGTTAAAACAATAAAGTACCAAATTGAAACAATCATCACAGGATAAGCAGTAATAATTTAAGTTGAAATATATATTTTCATGCGCTCATGCTTTATAGAAAACAAGACCTTATATTTTAATTCAATGTTCACTAAATTCGAAAAACAGCTCATAACTGATGTTTATTAAAATGCATTATTTTGTCACAAAAATAATAGAATAAGGAGGATCCATACGAGTTGAAGATATTTTAAATTTATTGTTGATTTCAGAGCATTCCAAAACGAGATTCGCTGACTGAAATAGGGAGTGGCGATGAGGCAGACTGTAGCAATGTGAAGCCAGTGAACAGCAAACCAGAGGCGACCATCAAGGGAGGCCCGGCCGTTAGAAAGTTTAAAATTCTCAACGACAAAAGGCACATACTGACGTGTGATACTGAAAATAACGTCGCTATTTATGACGTATTACAGGTAGGCTTACAATCAGCTACTATTCTTAGATTATCCATTTCAGCGATATGCAATTAACATGTACTTTGGAAAAAATGCGGGTATAGCCGCGTATCGACAGTCCGAGGCATGTGCCACGAATGCCTCTCGGTACAGTCTGTTGACGCGAAAAAAGTATGAACTCATGGCTGAGGCATATGTGTGATCTGCTATTTTTGTAACCAAAAATGCGAGCACGCGAACAAATTGACCAGCGCCATCAAGCGGGAGACAAAGCAACTATGCTCTGACAATTGATAATTTGGACTTTGGAGGTTAGTTTGTGCTCAATTAGTAGATAAAAATTTAAGGCAATGTTTATTGTTGCCTATTAGAACCTTCTGCACCCAAATAGAATTCTCAATCACAAAAATGCATAGGAATGGGGTACAATTTTGAGGTTAGTTTGTAGAATTGTTCGTTGTGCGTTGCGAGGCAACAGGCACTGCTCGCTGCGAATTGTGTGCCGCGTTTGCCTGGCTGCTAGCAAATCCGGTATCGACAGTCACATGCCTCGGACTGTCGATACGCGGCTTAACTCCAGTCTCCAGCTCGGTCAATATTGGTTCAAAAATTATTGATTTGGTCTTGAATTGAAGATCGAAATTTTTCCTATAATTGAGACCAGATCAATAATGTTTGAACCAATATTGACCGAGCTGGAGACTGGAATAGATAGTAGACTAGTTATAGTAGCAAGACTCTTCTTTGCGTGATCAAACTGTACCTTTAGGCATAAGCGGCACATGCCTCGGACTGTCGATACGCGGCTTATACGGTAACCTAAATCTCTTACAATTTTTAGAACAGTCCAATGTAGAGTGTGCATTTCACATTCTACTAATCACTGATTCTCACATCTCAACTAAAAACTTTTAATAATATGTCTTGTTCCACTTGGGAACAAATTACAATAATATTCATTTCAATTGAATTCAATTTCCCTTTAAGTAGACCTATGTGTTCTCCAGTATTGTGGTTTGAGCACCACATGGAGAAACAGATACGTTAATTAGAAAGTAGAGAGGCTGCAACAAAAAGAAAGAAGGGCCTCGTTCCATAAAAATATACAAACTTCTTTTTCCTGAAGAAACCGGGTTTGTGAAATTCACTAATAAAACACTCGATCTATAAGTTCCAAATTTTAGAAAGAATCAGCTGTTGCGAAAGATAAGCCTGACTCTGAACTAAAATAATTCTCGTTTCACAAGAAACGTTCATGAAATATAAACGATTGCAAATGCCGCGTTCAATTAATTATTGACGCCTAAAAGTTAGGCGGCTTCATCTGTCTCTTGTACTTAATGCAACCTACTTACAGCTGATTTAACAGCTATTATCTCTTTTGATTTGAAAAATATCATCTGGGCGTAACTAAAAGACAACTTTAATTGACAACATCATCTGTTGGAGTGCAAAAGGAGCAGACGAACCCGCCTTATGTTTTGACTTCACCTATAGTTTGTAATTCTTTATGAAGCATGTCCTAGGTTTTATAAAAAATGAAACCACAAATCATACCTGTACTCGTATCATTATAGGCCTACTCTATGTTTATTGATTCACTGATTATTAATGTGAAAAACGAATTCAATTGATAGTTTTGATTTTTGCTGTCTTGACTATTCTATCTATCTACTCAATCGGACGTATATGAATTCGGTTGAGCCATTTATGTGTAAAGTGAAAAAGTCTTGAAGATTAAAATTTTAGAATCCTAACTCAGAAACTCTGTTTGATTCGAGATTTTACCTATTTAACCATAATTATGAATGATTTATAATTTCTTTAAGGGTTAAGAAACTGCTAATAGTAAATATTATGATACATTTTATATTTTTATTATAGCACCTTTTATAGAAACTAAAAAATATATTCTATTGAAGTATTGGATAAGTTTGTTTACGACTGAGAAACTCAAAAAATATCCATAATTTGCCATTCAATAGTAGTCTGTAGTCACTAATTTTGATTTATTTGTTTTTTCTCCTTTGGAATTAGTTGATGATTTTCAACATGATTCATTTGCCATATAAATTCACAACGTACCCAATGAAGCAAATTAGTGTTAATCGAGATTAAATTGTAATAATTGGTAATTCATTTTGTTTTCTAGGTTAGGAAAGAAAAGGATCTAGGTCAAGTTGATTTTGAAACAGAATTCAATAATCGCTTCAAGAAGGTCTACGTTCCCAATTGGTTCAGTGTTGATCTCAAAACTGGAGTAAGTACGATTCTGATAATCCTGTTGCTACAATTGTGAAATATCGGGTGATACAATTGCAATCTTAACTTAATATTCTTAAATATTCTTTTTTGGTGTCATCTCACTGATGACATTTTAAAAATTTTTTATGTGTAATAAAGCCATCTTCTTCTCCTTATTAGCTTTAATCCATGTCCATGAGCTACAATAACATGATAGAGAAATTCCCAGATCCTAGATTCTCTGACACCCAGATTCATATCATTAAACTACAGTGACTAGATAAAAGAGTCTTTTACCCAGTCACTGTACATTAAACCATTCCCTCTCGAATTTTTTGTGGGGAAATATGGAGATAACTTTTTGAGAACAATCCTTACATATAGAAAGATGACCAAACTAGCAGTTTTATCAATTACTAAATTACATTAACTTTCAGAAAGATTTGACTGAAGACTTGATAACTTAGTGCCATGTGACACATCCAACCCTTGAATTGCTTTTTCTTTTGATATAGCCTATTATTTAAAAGTGTAATTTCCACCTAACAAATGATGAGAAGCGATGAAAATACTATATTCATTTATAAAGCTGTAGGTATATTCAGTAGTTTATCAAATAAGGTTGAATGGCAGAAAGTACTTCCTAGTCCTAACTCCGCCTAATAAAGAATATTTTTATTTTATAAAATAATAATTGTAATTAGACTCTGAAATTTTGGTAATTTTTGCCATACCATTTTATTTTCATTATTTTTTAGATGCTTACAATACACTTGGGCCAAGATGAAACGGACTGCTTCTCGGCATGGGTCTCGTCTAAAGAAGCTGAACTGACTTTGAATGAAAACATGGAACAGAAAGGTGAATACACTAGTGCAAAGTTTCTATGTTATGGCTCAGCCACACGAGCTCATTTTCCAGTCAAGTCGACTTGATCAAGAAGATCGGAAAGATAACTTAATTGAGACGTTGCGAAAAGAAACTATGTTATTTGCTCGAAATGAGAGCCACAAATCATACATAAATCGTATGATGATACTGAATATTGATAATTATACTAATTAACAATTTTATTAATAAATGTTTGAGTTGATGTTCAAAATGAATAAATTTTTGCTCTTCTATTTCAATATTCAACTTCGATTTGTTGCTATTTTGGATATTCTATCTTTCTCTCTACTATTTACTTGATCGGACGTATTAACTTGATCAATTCGACTTGCCTTGAAATCGATTTCGCCACTAGTCGAAACTATGAGAAATACGGAATTTTATTTACATATGTATTATCTTTTGAAAATATTTCAGTGACGTTTTCGGTAGTATAATCATTCTTCTGTTAGAGATTGTACTGTTGAAGGTGATAATATGGTTATATTGAATACTAGCCGGCAGGCTCAATTCGCTCGCCTTCTCCGCCTAGCACAAAACATTGCTAAACCTTATCTGAACCTGCCCACCAAATATAAACATTTTCTTCCGATTGATTCTCGAAAATTTTAGAAAACGCCAAAAAAACTATAGAAAAACTCAAATGTTTGAAAATTCTTTCTTAGTACGCGTCTAACGGTCCAACTGAACATGCCTACCAAATTTGAACGCATTCGGTTCGGTAGTTTTTTAGTTTTGCTGATGAGTGAGTGAGTGAATGAATGAGTGCCATTTTGCTTTAATAGATATAGATTACTTTTCAAGTAATGAAATTCAATGCACAGGATCATTCAAGGGAGTCTAACGTTCAAAAGATAATTATATAAAAAAAATTTCATTCGAATCTCCATTTATTGCTGTATAAATAGACAAAGGACTTCAGCAACTGCAAATATTGATAATGTACTAAATAACAGGCTCATTATGAACAGTTTTATTCAATGGATCTCGCCTGCTATTTAGTACATTGGTCAATATTTGCAGTTGCAGAAGTCCTTTGTCTATTTATATAGCAATAAATGGAGATTCGAATTTATTATTATTATAATTATCCAGCAGTAATATATAATTATTAAAATAATTATAATATATAACTAATATTTATATAATTATACTGCAATATACAAGGTGAGCCAGAGAAACTTACTTATTTGAAAAAATTCCCACGCTGTGAGTTGAACTGTTAGAGTGGCGTGAGAGGGTGCAACTGAAGAGGGAAGTTACCAAGTTTGTTTCTCTTCCAGCCAGTTGCCATCATGCTTTGGTCTAGAGAGCAGCGGGCCTTTGCTGTCGATAGCTTCTTTTTCAATGGCCACTACGCGACGTGCTTTCCGCGCTAGCCTTGAAATTAGTCCTCACAGACTCGTTCCTGGCCGTAATTCGATTCTGTCATGGGTTAACTCATTTTGAAACTGTCACTGAACCCAAAAATAAACTAAAATGGACCATCAGAACTTCGGAAAATATCGAAAGAGTGAGGCAGTCAGTTGTGCGTTCCCCCCGACGTTCGGGTCACAAACACGCAGCTGCTATGGCCATTTCTGACACCACTGTTCGACGAATTCTCCATGAAGACATTCAATTCCATCCCTATAAATTGGCTGATGTGCAAGAATTAACTGAACGCGATTTTTTTGCTCATCAAAATTCATGTAGCTTATCTCTCAGAAGCGATCTCCAATGGCCGGCACGCTCTCCAGATTTGACTCCATGTGATTTCTTTTTATGGGGTTATTTGAAATCTTTGGTTTATGTCAATCAACCAAGGGCCGTAGCACACCTCAAGAACAACATTCGCGACGCCATTGCCAACATACCGATTTATATGCTGCAAAGAGTGGAGGCGAATTTCAAAAATCGACTTCATCAGTGTTATGTGCAATGGGGGTCGCCATTTATCCGATGTCATTTCAAGACTGCATGAAATAAAAATTGGGATATTGAATTCTCAAATAAAATGAAAATTAAAACAATAATCAAAGTACTTTTGGTTTTATTGATCTTTCAAATAAGTAAGTTTCTCTGGCTCCCCTGTATAATAATTCTTCCGTACAAAAATTTTTTTTATAAAAACGTTTTATTGGTGTAGAAGTACTCCAAATAATACCACCAAATAATTGGTTCAGAAACTTGTTTCTAGAACGGATCGTTTCCAGATTAGGTGACATTCTAGCCCCTTGGTACATTGAAAAAAATTTATTACCTTGAGTGATTGTGATTTTTGTCGGATCCTCTGAAATCATGTGATCACAAAAATAAACCACGTACATTGGAAACCTTGAGATCGCAATCCGTTATTGTAAAGAGCAAATTCAATCCTTGCAATCAAGGCAAATTCATGCCTTGAATTATGTGCACTTATTTTTTAGATTTTCAATTCTATCATTGATTATTTCTAAACTTAGTAGCCTACCCACTGTACCATCTCCAATGTATCTTATGTATGATCAAATAAAAATGTTTAATTATCATGTTTATTTGTTTTATTTTTACTGTCATAGTCAACTATGGAAGCATGGTATTGAGAGCACTACTAGAGAAATGGTGGATGAAAATAGCCAATGATACGAATGAGCAGAGTGTTCCGCATGGTCGTGCAAATACCGATTATTTCAAAGTTCCTGATCACACACCTTTGATATTCAGGTTAGTCAAACTTATTTCTCAATTGAAATTTGGTTCATAACAATTCCAGATCTATATTATTTATATTTATTTTATTTTGTTAATCATCTACTGTGATTCTATTATAGGATAATTTTCTCGTCAGCTCTATAATACACAGGATATCCTGTAAATAATTAATCCAAATATTATTCAATCCAATTTTTTTAACTTTCTATAAATCTTCATTGATTTCATATGTAGGTAAATACTATTAACATATCTAATTTTTCTTATTCATTTGTTCTTCATAACATCGTAAAAATGTGATCTATATTCTTAGCTATATTACTTCAGAATGTACCTCAGTATAAAATTGAAGTTTCTCATGTTTCTAAACTTGAAATAATACTTCTAAATCAAATCTTAGAATAACATTTTTGTTGGTGAAAAATATTTATAGAAGTTCAAGTTGGTATTTATCCGTATTGTTGTTTTTTACAGTGAGGTAGGAGGCCGAACATTGTACAGGTTACTTGTTAAAGATGTTGGCGGTGATAATGAGGCCACTCTGTTGAATGAAACTGTACCTCAATGGGTTAAAGATATAGTAGTCGAAAAGAATATGCCAAAATTCACAAAAATATCATTCTACCTTCAGCCACATGGAACATGCAATTTCAAGACTTTGAAAAAGTGAGTACCTTCTTGTTGGAAATGTCTTGCTCAAACCGAGAAAAGAAATCAAATCAATTTTTTTTCATAAAATATAACAGTAGGCCTATTAGTTCATATAATAAACAAATTTGAATGAAATAGATTATGTTTACAAAGAATCAATTGAGTAAATGGAGAAACAAAGCATTCAGCACTTTTTTTTATCGTATTTTTGGCTCGACTAGCTTGAGTTAAAAACTATTCCAATCACAAAACATAGTTATAATTTTTCAAATTATTATTTGCACCTGTAATAAGGAGTTTAAAGTACGTTAATCGATGAAAATATAGGTATTTTTTATATTTTTCACTTGACATTAATGTTTGTTTATCACTCGTCTAAAAGCTATTAAAAAATTTGTTAAAAATTCAAAATTTCAAACTTTTTTGAAGAAATTCAAAAATTCTTTAAATGTATTCTTGCCACATTGATAAGATGATCTTTTTCACGTGAAATAATTTGAAAATATGTTGGAAAATGCGCCATTGACATTGAATTGTTGGATGAAGACTAAGGATCAACGTCCACTGGTATGACCAAGACCAGTAGCCTAGGATACAATAGAAACACGGAGTTGTATCAGAGAAAGAATAGTGACTCAGGAACTCAGGAGGTTCCGTTGCATTCTCATGTAGAGACTATCAACATTGAGAAGGATTCTATGGATCACTAAGAAACATACCCACACAATTGGACTTGGAAATGAAAGATAGATGTGTATGCTTTGCAATCAGTCTGAAGAGAATGCCAAGCATATCATACTGGATTTCGAGAGACTGGGGCCAAGGAGAAGGAGTCTGTTAGGCTGCAAGCAACCAGGTGATGGGACGCTAGTATAGGGAAAAAACTCCTGGATCTTGAAGACTACTTGAAACTACTACTAGCGTACTTCGGACACAAAATGAGCTTCGGTTGACGTGTGAGGATTTTTGAATCCTTTAATCCGTCCCTTCAGTAACATACTATTGCATCTTACTGGTCTTGGTCGTACCAGTTTTGGGCGAGAGCCTGTTTCTCATTCCTTATTGTATTAATTAGTGTAATCAAATGAATGATATGATATGGATGATATGATATAATAAATAAATATTCTATTTCCATCATAAATAACAAGTATAACAGTAATTTTCAAACACTGGGAATTAAATATAACTTTAATCTTGAGCTAAATTGAAGTATTCGTGATTCTTCTAATATTGTGAATCGTTATGCAAGTTGAATACCGTATAATTATTACATTCATCACTTTTTTATACATAATAATTATTATTCTGAACGTTTTCGTTTTCAGAGACCGATTGATTGCAAACGATTTCATCCAAATGAATAAAGTGGCAGAACACGTTTATGAAAAGGTTTTAGGATCGGAAACGGGCAGTGTTGCTGTTTCAAGCTCACCCAACGCAGAGCAAACTGATGACCAAGAAACTAATTCTCTAGCTGAGGACAAAGTTGAATTACTGTGTAGCGATGAGGTAATTTCTATCCATTATCCGAACAATTCAATAATATTTATCAACGACACCTTTAAGTTAGTTACAGCTGATTGCCAAACGTTTCAATTCTCGTACATAGGAAGCACGTGTGGGATTTTCATCATGATCTTGTATTTTACCAATGAACTTATGTTGGCTAGCAAGTGTACTTGCTAGGCAGGGTCTGAACAATTTTCCAAAATCTCGAATAGCTCTTCATATTACCTTGACTCACGGGCAATTTAATCAGTTTCTTTGTGAATTTATCTTTATACATGTGACTCGTTCTATCTGGCCAATAAGCTTTGCTTTTCCTATCGATCTACATGTATAATCAATCTGCAACATAAAAAGTCGAGATAGTAGCTCACTTCATATTACGAGGAGACCTGTACTTGTACTTCCGAAGATCCGGAGTAAGCTTTTCGTGTAGTTGTAGAGTATCTTGGACAAAAAATGAAGTCTGTGTGAGCAGAACTGAAGCTGTGGGCTGATATTGCAACGATTATTTCTATTAATTGGAGCTATCAATTATTATAGTAGTGAGTAGAAAATAGCAATTATTATGGTGAGTTTAAGTCTACTGTGAAGAAAATTGGCAAATCATTATTATTTTATCCTTTATAGATAATTATAATTATAAGAATTGTCGTTGAGAATTATGAAACTGTCTTCAAATTTCTCCAGTAGATTTGATTTTTTATTCATTTGAAAAAAAGAACTTTTTTCTCAGTGTTGTTTCAACAGATATTAATAATCCAAAACAAGAAATAATTAACGTTGTGAATAATATTAAAAGTTAGATTCATAGAAAACAATATTTAATTGAAAATAAAGACTTGTTAAATTTGGGAGTAATACTTTTATATTTTTTTCAAGTGAGTAGTTTTAGTTTGCATATATATTACCATGGTGGATATTCTTATGAAGATAAATTCCAGATATTCATATTGTTTTCATTTAGCCAATATTTTTATTATCAGAATCTCTTGTATTTTAATTCTCTTTCTATCAATTCCAGGTACTCGATTCGAATATGGACTTGAGAACGGTGAAACACTTCATTTGGAAGTCTCCCACTGACCTTACACTACATTTCAGGCCATTGAAAAGCTCGCAGAATTCAGTTCAGAAACCCTGATGACCTCAAAGAGTATTTTTTCGTTATTGAAAGCTAGTGTTCTGATGAAGTGTTTTTTGTACTGTGATCATATTTTATGGTGAAATCTAGTTGTCGTTGACAAGGACTGTGTCTCTAAAAGATACAGGTTGTATCTATTCGTTTTTAGATGGAAATATTTTGATATTTTATATTAATTGTATTGAAGTTTACATTCAAGAAGATAAATTTCGATTGTCTCTTAGCGTAATCGAATATTACTCTAATCGAAATAACTTCTTCAATCGTGTGCATAAAATCAAAATGAATAGACTTCAAGAAACTTTCATTTAATCATTGTTGGAACTTGTAAATAAATATTAAATTTTCAATTTATATTCGATTTTGGTTTGTATTTCAATTCTCAAATTTAAATTGAAAACCCTCTATATTGTGAACCAACCTTCAGTGAGACTTTATGATCTTAAAAAGTATTTGTAGGTCTGATTGTGTAAATCTACTATTGTTTTCAAAAAGCATGGTCCTTTTTCTGGATGTCAAGTTTTATCGTAATCTGTTTACTTTTTTACAAGACTGATATTATTGTATTTTTGTTTCAACATCACTTATCAAAACCTGACGAAATAAATACTTATAATGTACTGTATCGTTCGTCTTCTTCATCCAATAAAACTGAACAGATTTTCCATTAAATTTGAAGCTTCAAAATCTATAATAATAGTGTTGAATAATTTCCAATTTTTCTTACCGTTTAATAAAATAATAATGATATTATTATTAACGTTTGATAATATTTGTGTATTGTTTAATATTTCAATATTATTTTTGCGTTGATAGTCCACTTAAAGCATTTACTGGGGAAAATGCTAACAGTTTTTTTTTTTTTTATATCATACAATTATTTCAATTTATATTTTCAAAACATTTCTTTATACAGAACCATTGTTCAAGGAGCCGCGAAAACCGCTCTTATAATAATATTAAGATTGAATCTTAAGGAATCTACTGGATAAAACAAAGAAGATATAATTATTGGAAAACATTTTTATTGCAAGAAGAACATTATAAAAATAAATATTTCACAGATGAATAACGGTTATAAAATGTTGCCAAAAAGATTACACAACAATATTATTGAATATTATTATTATCACAATAGTTTGATATTTGTATACTGTACTAGAGTATCAAGGCAGTCCTTGTAATGAGCATACAAAAATATTCAGCTAATACTTACACAACAATGCGTCCAGTACTGAGTAATGGATATAGGAAATGCTATCTTTGAACATCAAGAATCTATATTTATTCTTTTTTATAATTTAAGTTCAATAAATTGCGATAATCTATTCGTCATATAAATAATGTGAAGTAAATTCATGAATACATTCACATTCAAGTAACAGTACATTAAAATGATAAAATTAAATATACGTTAATACAGTTCTAGGCTATATGAGATTCCATCGTTTGAGTACAATAGACACTTAATATTTTTATTACGATTACATTAGAGATCAGGCTTTAAAATAACGTGTTTATAGAGCCTAGTGTAACACACGCATCACGCCTAATTGTAAGCCCTTTACTTGGCCATCATTTAGAAAAAAAAAACATTGATCAGCTACCTATTTGTCTTACAATGGGCTTACTTTTCGATATAAAAATCTCAGTATATCAATATTACTTTTTAGTTCTGATACTTGTAGGCTACTCATTATTAAAAATAAATAAATTTCATTCAATTTCCCTCAATTCAACAGCAAAGAAGCAATATTTATAATTGTATAAATATATGAAATTTACGTTGTAATAAATAAATGCAATTAAATAATAGCAGGAAAGGTTGCAATATTATTTTAAAAATCAATTATTTGAATTTACATAGAAAATTGTAGAACTAGCTTAAGACAAGAATAAAATTAGCTTACCAAGATGAAGCTACCACATAATTTTAAGTACTTCCAGCCTATGATAACATTGCACATTGTAAAGGGTTGGGCAGTAAAACGAGATTTGAATAAACCACCAATTCTTTAAGAAAATTGATTTTATCATTTATTGGTTATGAATTGAATATAATGAAAAAATGTAGCCATTTACTGTACAATACGATTTTTTTTTAATTCTATTACTACAATTATAAAAAACACCGTTCCACTGCCCAACTCTTCATTTCACTAAAGCTCTATATAGAGTCTTTTTTTAGGCCTTTATTTCGCATAACCGATTTTTCAATAATGGGACTACAAGTGGCCTATTGAGCTGCCCTTATAATTAATTTTGAACCATATTGTTATAATTTTTTGGACAGCCTTGAGTTAATACATTATTCCTGCCTGAATACGACTGTGCGTACTTACTGTCATACAGTGAAAACTACTATTTTTCCAGAATATTTTCTAGAACATTGATTAGACTGTCGATCCCAGAAATATAATTGAAATCTAGCTCACCATTGGCTGGAACAACGTGAGCGAAATCTATTGGTGACACGCAATACCACGGTTTTTGTCCCAGGTGGACAGTACTATCATCATCATCGTGTGATAAAGACTCAGGTACGTTGAGCTGCCGCAATACTGCTGCATCGTAAGCCATCAGAATTGAGCTGGAGTAGATGTGGAAGATTTTCTGATTCTTGAACCAATCCGAGACTGTTTTTAAATATTTGATGACTAGAGGAAGAATGTATTTGCTGGCACCGCTTTCGTGATTGAAGAACAGTCTCAATGCTGTAAAGAATCATGATTGTATTTCGTACATCTTTGTAAACAGATAATATTATTACTAATTAATTACAGATGAAGACAGATTGGATTCATTTGACAGGGCCACTTCCATTGGTCAGCAATGAGAGGCTCCCATGGTTTCACTGCGAACAATTATCTGGCCAATTGCAGCTCGTTGTCGGCCTGGCCACAGTTGATTTTCGTTTCCAACTCCACCACTTTACGAATTTTTGACAACATCCAAACTAATAACTTAATTTACTTAATGATTCATAGATAAACATTTATAACATTGAATAGTCATGAAAGACGATTGTCGATACAGAAATATAATAGGTTGAACCCTTTTCTTAAAAAATGGAATTGAATCAACAATGTAAATTGAAGACTCTGCAAAATCATTCAATTTGATATATTAGAATAATGTCAACGTCAAGAGTCAATGTATTAAAATGTGCTACGAGAGGATTTATTCGAGAACAAGACACAACCTAAATTCTTGTAGAGAAATTAGACAGATGCATTTCACATGAAGAAATGTGAGACGAGAGAATACAAGCTTATTATTACTGTGATGACATGCCGACTGAAAGAAACAAGGGTTCGTTTACAATTTTGGCATTGAAGAAACCTTCCCCCCCCCCCTTCACCATTATGCTGCCAGAGGATGATGAGATAAAGATGCTAGGAGGTATTCCTGATTTCAATGAGATGATTGCTGGGATCCGAGCTACCATACATTGTAGAGGATTACATCCAGGACAAGAGGCCAGAGTCCATTATTTATAGAATAAAAACTAGCATGATTCAGTCGCAGCGGTAATCAGGTTATTATCAGAGCTGTTCAATTAAACTGTTAAACATATTAGCAAGGACTCAACCGCACAGTGAGTAAAATCATAATCCTAGGAGATTGCAATCATTGAACCTATTCTAAATAAAATGTCACAATAATTATAATCCTTCAAGAGAAAACTAGACACTTTATTAAATGAGAACTTTATTGTATTATTGTAGGAAGTCTTATTCTCTAAAATAAAAATCTTCCTATTTCACTCATCAATAAACCTTTTGTTTATTTCCTAATACATGTTAACTCATTGAGCTCACTTATTGAACTGAAAAATATTTCTAATACAGTTTGTTGATTCACTTATTAACACATGAGTTAAACATAATCATGTGTGTTTAGAGTATGACCTGTTTAGTTCATCAGACCTGAACATTTACTGATTAAAATTAACTTTTCCTACATTCGGCCATTCTGACGATTGGCTTGCTCTCAAGCCACACATTGAACATTAACATGATAAAAACATATAAAACAAAAGAAACATAACTAAACAAAAAACAAAAATCAAGATATCCTACTTCTAAATTTGTACCGCTTTGTATCAAAATTTCTCTTCATAACTGGACCTAAACTATGAACACTACCACGGCTATCTCCACGGCTGTCAAGATGCTTTATGGCATTCCTGGTAGACCTCCATACACAATCATAATGTTTCTTGTATTGATTGCCGCCTCCTTTATACATGTCGTGGTTAGTAGATTTGTCTCCATCAGTTTCTTTTTGCCTATTCGTATTGAATGAATTATATTTGAGATGTTGATTCGCGTTTCTTTTTCGTTCATAACAATCATTTATCCCTTTCTTTTTATTGAAACCAAAAGGAGTTTGTCGATCCTCAAACCCTTTATCCTGTCTTCTGTATTTTCTTTCACTCCTGTATTTGGTTTCATCAGTATCAATAGTGCAAATATTTATCACCTTTCGCTCTCTAGTGATTGCTTGCTGTACATTTCTAAAATTATCGGTAGACTTCTGTAAATCATGACTATTCGCAATGGCTTCCTTGTTTACCACAGAAACTTTGTTATTCTTGAACTTGGATGTAACTGAATTTGAATTTTTATGCATTTTTGTGTCTTTCACAGTAATAGTCATCACATCATATCTACTTGATGCATCAGCATGACGCCTTTGCTGAGTGGATGGACTGTGTTCATTGAAATTTTGAGTCTTCTTTTTTCTCAATCATCATGATGTCAAACTGTTTAATAAAATCCAAGCCAACTAGCATGTCTTCATTAAGGTTTTGAAAAACATAAACTTTGACAGGAATAGATCTTGCATTTCCATTAGCTAGTATGTCAGTATCGAAGTAGCCCATAGTTGAATGTTCTTCATTTCCAAACCCTATTAATAATGTGTTATCTGAATTCAGAGCAGGAGAACCAATAGTGTCATAAAATTTCCTGTTAATAAGAGTGACAGCACTTCCAGTGTCCAGGACAGCTTTTATATTCTTTCCAAGGATTTCGACACTAAGATAATTTTTTTCAATACCACTAGCTGTACTATTAACTCAATTTTGTTAACATATTTTGGATTTTCGTTATCACTTGTTCTCTGGGAAGGATCTTCGTTTCCAGAGCTTCTTCCTTTACCTTCCCTTCTGGATTTGCAATCTGTTGATTTGTGTCCAACCTCATTACAAGAGAAACATCTAAAACTTGTTCTGGGTTAATTATATTGGTTCTGTGTCCCAGAAGACTGATATTTCAAAAAAGAGTTTTTGTTCTTATAAAAATTGTTGCTTTCTTGAAATGATTTTGTCTGAGGGTTATCCTTTCTTGAATCCCTTTCCCTTTCCCTATCCTTTCTGAAATTCTGTCTTGATGCTTCATAATCATCTAACTTACTCACAAGTTCTTCTGTATTCAAGATTTTGGGTAGATCATCAATCAAATGTTCACGAATTTCGTTAGGTAACCTTTGTCTAATTTGATCAACCACAATTAACTCTTTCAGGCTTTCATAATCGTTTACTTGTAATCCTTCTACCCATTCATTAAAGACGTTTTTGACTTCAAAAGCGTAATCTCTCCATGTGGAAGAACTCTTTTTTATGGAAAGCAAATTTTTGTCGGAATTGCTCCAGAGTAGGGCTCTATAAAAAGGGGGTAGACGCACGGTCCGCCATTCTGTGGTTAACTTTTAGCGCCATGTTTGAATTCATTCAATTCGACAGTCAAACATATGATGAATGATAAAAATTATGTTAGAAAAAAATAATACTCACTTCACAGAGCATTGAATTTCCAGTCTGGAAATTTTTGAGTCAAAATTTCAACCTTGATTCATCTTCCTGCATCTGGCAAATTTGTATTTTTTAATTTCATTTTTATGATAAAAATGGTTATATTTTTTGCAATTTGATGCTAAGCAATATAAACCATTTTATATGACAAATTAACCTCTAAGATTTCAAAACAATAACTTAATTATTTGCTCAACTTGATAAACATCTGTTTATCATCTCTATCATCAAAAATATTTATATGAATTCAAACCTAGCGCTAAAAGTTGACCACAGTATGGCGGACCGTGCGTCTATCCCCTATTTATAGAGCCCTACTCCAGAGTAAGCTTGAATCGCTTAAGCAATAAGCTTTTTATATGATCATAGTCGTTGGCAAGTGGATCAGGCTCTCTTGTGATTAGATTCACTATTTCTAGTGGCAAGAGTGCCATTAGATATGTGACCCAATTTTCTTTGGTTATGTTGTTTCTGTTAATTTGTCTTTCAAATAAGGTCAAATATATGCTTATATCACTATCCATGATAAATCGTGTCATAAGTTTCATAAAATCATTATTCCTACTTACTTGGACGTTTGAATTACCCACTACTGTCTCTCTTGACATTTCCAGCTCCAATTTTTTCAGTTCTATTTTCTTTTCAGCTTGAATGGTCAATATCCTCTCCTCTCGTTCCTTTTCCTCTCGTGCGAGTAGAATTCTCTCCTCTCGTTCCTTCTTCTCACGTTGTATTCTCTCCTCTCGTTCTCCATCAAATCTGCTTTGCTTCATCTCTATCTGCTTTTACTCTCTCCAACAAATTTTTAATAATTTCTTCATTATAACCTACTGATGCGGTAATTAATGTACATAATTGTACCACTCTTGGATTAGTAGGCAGATTATTATCCAATTCCTCCGCTACCTTCAATAAATCACATTTTTTTGCTCTGGCTAAATATGCCATGTTCAAAATGCACTTTCTTCCAATACACAATCCAATTCCTTTTCAATCCCGGACAAATCTTTTCCGTTTTAACCCCGGATTTTTTCTTTTCAATCCCGGACAAATCTTTTTTGATCCCGGACAAATATTTTCCGTTTCTATCTTAGACAAATATTTTCCATTTCAACCCTGGATTTTTCCTTTTCAATCCCGGACAAATCTTCTTTTTTCAATCCCGGACGAGCCCCCAAAATGTAGGAAGTCTTAGTCTCTAAAATAAAAATCTTCCTATTTCACTCATCAATGAACCTTTTGTTTATTTCCTAATACATGTTAACTCATTGAGCTCACTTATTGAACTGAAAAATATTTCAGTTTGTTGATTCACTTATTAACACACGAGTTAAACATAATCATGTGTGTTTAGAGTATGACCTGTTTAGTTCATCAGACCTGAACATTTACTGATTAAAATTAACTTCCTACATTATTATATATAAGCGAAGTTAGCTCTCAGCATACCTTCATATACTCCAATTGCATCCAGTTGTTTCCCGTAATCTTTTCCAAACTTTGAATACCTTTTCGAATTCACGTTATATACCTGAAATCCTGGTATAGAAAATGATAAAGTTGATTTTGACGCTAAATATTTCATCTGAAAAAGTAAGAGTAAATCGTTAACGTGGAGAATTTTTGAGTTGAATTAAATTTTGTAAAGTTGTATTTTTAGATTCATTTAAAATTCGAAATATCAGCATGGACCAACCAAATAGACCGAAATAAGTAACCTTTGCAATTTGGTGGTGCAGTACCCATTATTGCTTTTCAAAAATAAAGAACACAAAGTATCAAAATAATCCATGTGAAAAAGGGCATCACAATAATATTGTGATAATATATAGGTATATAATTATTAAATTTTTGACATAATTTAATAGTAGAACACTGGACCTAAACTTCTTAGTAAGAATTCCTTTTTTCAAGTTAACGGAGTTTTAGAAAGTTAATTAATATAAATTCCCTTTAAGTTAATGGAAGTTCTCTATTATGACATGGTCTATTTCTATTTATAAGATATTTTATTGGAAAATTTATTTTCTTTTAGGATTAACATGAAAAACTTTGTTACCCTCTCTGATTTTTCTTTCTCTGGAGATGCTCCTGGCTCCCAAGTTTGTTTACCAATCTTCACATCCATTATACAGGGCTCTTTGAATCCATTAGTCATGTCTTTTAACAGAATAAATTTCACTTCTGAAAAGGAAAAAAAATTGATTTCAGGAGAATAATTCAAATTCCTGAAAAGCAATACTATAAGAGTTCATCCAAAAGTTTTGGCCAGTGTATTTGAGAAAATTATCATGACAAACACATTGAACAATAATGCATGTTCATCAAACAATAATATGGAATTAGGATTGCACAGAGAACACCAGACGTATTCAAGAAGTGTAATACAGTATTATACTGCAGTTGTCAAATAGGATAGCTGTAGAAATCTTAAAACTGGGGTGCCATATTGAATATTTCGATAGTAAAAGATGAATATAAAATGCACCGCTGCAATACAAATGATTTCTGATTACAAAATAAATTTTTTCAAAATTACCACCGAGGATTTCGAAATGTGTCTAATGTCATACCTGTTCCTTTGACATCAACTAATGAACTTCCATAATATTCCGGAATGAACGATTTGAACTTGGAGAGGAGTGTATCAGATGAATTTTGAATTTTTTCATAGAATGCCAATTCTCTTTCGCCATATATCGGTCTTAGCAATGGTTTCATCAAATACCCATCTTTGTGTTTCAGCATACCTATAATCGAAATAGTATTGATACCTTACATAAGAAATCTTGACAATTGTAAAATACTCTAGAATCTAGATATTTAATAATTTTAGATTACAATGTCTACTATTCATAATTATGTGATTTATATAAAACTATTCCCAGTAGCCTGATAATAAAAGAAACAACTTTACTTTAAAATTAAATTTTATAAAATACAATTATTCTGATTGCCAATTTTAATATTGATTAGAATTCTTTATGGAAAAATTAATACAAGAAATGTATCCCATATTTACCAGAATAAGACTAAACGTAAATACTAACTTCTGTGGAGTTTCAAAATATTTTTAAAAAATTCTACAAATTGGAATAAGAGTAGGTAAGTTCCATAAAGCCTTACTTTGGGGAAAATGGTGATCTGGACTTTCCACCACCGGTACTGTATTTTATAATCATAATTGACTCTCAAAACTCTTTAAATGCGTGAAAAAATGCTGGAAATTTATTTTTTAGTGGATTAACTAGGCCTACCTATTTTTACTTTTCCACACATGTATTCGTGTCCAGCAACTTGACTCTCAAGAGGCCTGGTGTTTTTCGGATAATCATTTTCAATTACTCCTTCTCTTCCATTCTCATTATTCTTTTCAGTCACCTTCTTCAAATTTATAGAGTGAGATGCAGCATTGAGAGTGTGAACTGGATCAGTTAGGTTGGCCATCTGGAAAATACGAGGAAGTACAGTAAAAGATATAATCAATAGATTTGTAAATTTGTGTCAAACTTGTTCAATTTTAGTTTAGAAAATTTTTATTTTTACGAGAGATTCAGAAAGCTGAATAGCACTCATGAATGACCTAATTCAACAATAAAAAAATGTGAGGTAAATGCTGCTGATTCAACTGCTAAGTTAAATGGGGTTTGAAAAAATGAAATTTCAAGGATCAGCATACAGCAATAGTGAAAAATCATATCTGCTTCTACAAAAGAACTTTCGCCGCATAATCAGATTTTCACCCCAGCTGCAACTGGAAGACTGGCCTAATGTCGTGCTGGATGATTCTTACAGTAGGCATATATGCTCTCACTATCTTCCACACTCTTTGCTCGACCCATAGGCCTACTGCATGATGAGCCCTGCTTGAAGCTTGAGCTGGCCTCCAGGCAGAGATTTGCTATAAGGAAGGTATGTCGAGATTATAGACTATGAGGAGGTTTTGGAGACTTCTGAATGAGTTTGATTGGTGCCAGCTGTACTCCTATCCAGCAGGGGAGGAAAGATTCACTGCTTTTCATGAGCTGCTCATTTCTATTTTTTGAGAGGTCCTGCCCAGTGGTATCATTCAATCCGCATTCACGGGGTGCTGCAGTGAGGAGCTTAAGACCTTCAAATTGTGTCACCTGGTTTTCGCCTGAACTGGATCGAATCAGGTCACTGGTGTTGATGCTGCGTGATATATACAGGTCGGAGTTGGATCCTGCATTGGTCGAGTCAAGATACAGGAGTTACACCAGGGCAAAGAGAATATTCAAAGCTGAAATAGATGAGACCAAGAAAGCGGCTAACATCTGTTTCATAAAGGAGGCTCATAATCCTCTGAAAGCTGCATAGGGGCTTATCAATGACTCCTACAAGAGGAGAGCAGTGATGGAGTGCAGGGATAGTCCGGATGCAGTGAATAATTACTTTGTTGGAGTGGTTGCTGAGCTGGTTGGGGGTATTCCTGTTTCTGCTGTGGATCCTGTGGAAGCGGTGCCCATGGCAAGGTTTGGCACATTCAGGATGATTGACAGAGATTGCCTTCTTAGCACTGTCCAGGGGTTCAAGACTTCCAACAGTCAGGATGTGTATGGACTGTCAGTCAATGTCCTTAAGTACATCATTGATGTTTTGGCTGACCCACTGCTGAGGCTGCTGAATGTGTGTCTCAGGGATGGAGTGTTCCCGGCATGCCTGAAGGTTTCCAGGACCGTTCCCATGGTCCGGGGCATGAAACCTGTTGGAGAGTTACCTGAGTGGAAGAGAACAGGTTGTTTCCATGATGGGCGCCACATCTGAGGAGAGGGACGTGGTCTTTGGTGTTCCCCAGGGCTCTGTGCTGGGACCGTTACTTTTTCTTGTTGCAATAAACGACCTCCATCTACATGGATCCAGCCTGCTGTTTGCAGACGACACCACACTTATTGGCCTGGGGAAGAAACCACTGAGCGCAAGGACTAGTTCCCAGATTCTCCTCCAGGAAGCTAAGGGGTGATTCACTGCCAACAGACTGTTGCTGAATGAGGCAAAGATACAGAACATCTTGTGTACTCTTGACAGAACTGTTGTTGATGATGCACCTGTTTCTCTACTGGGATTCACCATTGATGGTAGGCTGCACTGGGAGCAGCACATAGTGAAAGTTTGCAGTAAACTGTCAAGAGTTGTGTATCTCCTGTGTAAGTTGAGGACTAAGCTTAGTCTGCAGCACCTGGTGATGATGTACCACTCACTCTACAGCAGTCACGTCCAGTATGGCATCCTTCTTTGGGGACATTCTCCACATACTGAGGACATCCTTCTCCTGCAGAAGGAGGCTCTGAGGACCATGACATCTAGTGAATTCCGCGCTCATTGCAGGCTACTCTTTTAGCGCTTGGGTCTGCTAACAGTGTATGGGCAGTACATTTTGGCCTCTCTCCTATATGTCCAGCATTATCGCAAGTCATTCACAACAAGAGGACAAATCCATGAGCACAACACGCGAAGGGGGGGAAACCTTGACATGCCTCGTTGCAGGCTGTCTAGAGTGCATGACAGTTTCCCTACCCTGGCACTGAGGATGTTCAACCACTTGCCTGTGAACCTGCAGAATGCACCATTCAAAATCTACAGGAGGAGTCTGTCTCACTATCTTGTGAGTCGGAGCCATTATGCGGTGACTGAATTCTTTGAAGATGTTGTTGGAGGTGTTCCAGTCACCTCATAACCGTCACTAAGTGGCCAGTTTTATAAAATGACAAAGCCCAAGTTGGGCTATCTCTGTGTGTTGTTCAATAAGAAGTTTAGTGCTATTTTGACATGATCTCTCCAGGATACCCGGGCATATATCAAGAATATTGGACATTGGAAAATTGAATCTAAAACTTGAGTCAAATTTATCTAAGTGTCTATATTCTGTAATTCACAATCCTTAATTATCCTTGGTGAACTAATAGGAATTAATTAATTGTAGTAGCCTTTGGCCCTTTGCAAACATTTGATTCCTCATGAGTTCTAACCTCTAAAAGGAATGAAGGTTTGTCGTTTTTCGGATTAAGAATCATAAATATATTGGACAGTACGAAGTAGAATAAAGCATATTTCTTACCCTTATTGTCAATCACCTTCCATGATGTTTGTTAAAATTAGTAGATAAAACATCCAAATAATCCATGCTGATGTTAATAAGTTAGCTGTCACCTGTTATTCTCAAAAGTTTTGGAAGAAGAATATTAATAGTAATTGTTTTGTCTATCCTCAAGTGAAGGGAAAACATTTCAGAATCTATACAATCACACAAACCATTTGAACCCGAAAAAACCTTTCTGTTTTAACTCTTCAGATAATTGAAAAAGCTGAGTTTTTCATGTCTGACATCGCTTCGCGCTTCCGTGTCCTGTCTCACTGTTATGTTATGTTGTGCTCTGTCTCTGAACGCTGTGAATTCTGGCTGCTCTGCGTCTCGTCTGCAGAGGTTATCTACCTGTACCCGGACAGGTGACTGATTAGATAACCTCTAATCCAATATTTACATCGGTATTTTGATGCTGTAAAAACTAGATGAATATAACTAATTTTTAGAAAAATATATTCATTCTATCAAAAATAATTGATCTTAATCTATTTGCTCTAAAAGTTTCTTTCATTTAAATGTTAAAAATTCCGCAAGTTCCATTTCCAGTTTCCACTGTTCCTATTTCAATAATCTTACGATCGTACGATGTGAGTAGGCTCGCATCGCAGATCGCACGGTGACCGTCATTTTCGTATTATTGCCTGTTTGGTTTGGATGGTTGCCTTGGCTGCTTTGCCCCTTGCGTTTTGCCGAGGACACTTGGGACGTGAAGGGTATAAAATTCAGTGTTGTGACTTTTAGCTGTATATTTATTGTACTTTTTGGAACAGTTTAATCTTCAGATATGGATGATAGTCCAGGTTTAATTGCTAAAATAGCAAGCTCTGTAGGTGCATCCGAAGCTGCTCTTCGACTCCTGATTTCAATTTTTCTAGGTTAGTAGCTTATTGAAAATTTAACATAATTTATTATTACTAAATTTAAGATTATTCTAAATAAAATCTTATAGTCCTAGTTGAGTTACAGTCAAGTGTCAGAGTTATTGATTCATTATAAATAATGTATTGTCAATGCTGCTTTCTTGCTGTGATAGTAACAATGTTATTAAATAATATTCCAATAAATTGAATCAAACCGGTATCTTTCCATTCTTTATTATTAGCTTTAAAACTTGTAATTGGGAGGCATTGTTACTTGCTAACTTACTTATACTTATTAACATATTAGTATTTCAAAATTAAATTACTGTAGCCGGGACATTTATCTTTAGGCTAAATTATATTCTTGTCCAAATTGTTTTTGAACTTATACCCAATTATTCCGAATTTTACCTTAAACTCTTGTTGAGCTATTTATCAGTCATTCTGGAATCAAAAGTGAGTATCCGTAGAAAAATGAAACACAGACATTCATTCATACTCCAAAATTCCACCAAAAAAGACATTCACAGGTAATCCAAAAGTCCACAAAAAAGACTATTCGTTTGCCTATAAGTTACTGTGTATTATTTTGTATAATCCATAATAGTCTACCTAATATACCTTAAACGTTAATACCCTGAAGTTGTGATTCGATTAAAAAATTTGTAGGCTAAATATTTTACCTTCAAAAATTTTATAATTAGCTTGCTTGCAAGATATGGTACAACAATTTATTATACTATAACTTAGCCTACTTTTGTTTCGGACAGGATTTCCAATCGTGCTTACCCACAGATTCACTCTTTATGGGAAAGTGACAAATGTTCAACATTTGTACTTTGCTTTGACTGGACTGGCTTTAAACTACTTCAATTATGGTGAGTAAATAATTTTATAGTACGATACTGTAGGATGCTTATAAACGAACTAATAACTTCTTCATGTGTAATACTTCTGATGCCTGGTTGCAGTCTAGCAGAGCCAGCACACTTCACACATACTCATCCATGGCCTTGGGTGATCATTGATCAATCTCTATAATACGGCCTGTACAGAATTTACATTAGATTTGTCACCCAAGTACCCTCTTGAAGCCGCCACAAATTTTGTTTTAATTAAAAATTTGAAGAAAATTGTTAATTCTCCGGTTTCTCCCACGTCCTTCTTTTTCTTGGTAACAGAATATTTTAGGACCCATGTTCTAAAGGAAGCATCTCACGATGTTGTCGGTATATTTCTGAAATATTCTGTATAAGTTATTTGATCGATTTTAGCTATGTGAGACATAAATCAGCATAACCAGGCGACTGTGCTATCAAATACCTGTGAAGTGCTTGGCCTATGGCTGACACAGCAACACAGCGGACGGTTTCAAAGCTTATATCGCCCATAACAACTTATGTGGTGACTGCAACAAAAGAGACATCATGTCTCCGTTAGTAATGTTACATATTAAGTTATATACGGACTCAGCAACTGGGCATGAGGCCGGTATTAGACCATAATAGTTTTATGCCCGCAAGAATATTGCCCAAGACTCTTATTCTTTACACCTTCCCTAAGATGGTTTGATTAATAAGTTGAAGTTGGAAATTGCTTAATTTTCTTGAGACTTACCGTTTTTCCATGAATTTTATCAACAAAAAAATCAGAAGAAATAAGATCACAAATATTTTGATGTTGCAGAATAGTAGACCTTAAAATTGATAAAAATGTATTACAAAATTTTTTTTCAATGATGTAGGATTTAGTCTACTGTTCAAATATATAATATTACGATAGGCTGCTCATCTATCTTGAATAAAGAACTTCTCAGAATAAAATCAAAATAAGTGTAGCCTATTCAATCAATCAATTTATTTACTTTAGAATAGTATCTGGTAGTTGAACTCCAGTTTGCTGACTCTTCTTGAATATAAGATCTTTTTTCATTAATTTTCTTAAGACGTTCAACTGAACCACATTGTGCCTACATTGTGTTTGCGCACAATTTAATTGGAAGTGTATAGTTTGGATACTAGGTACCACATGAATTGATATGGCTTTGATTCTTGGACGCTTTTATATAATTATCTTAGTAACACAATATTGTGTTAAGTTTCTGATAATATGCAAATGAGATTTGTATATCTCAGTAATTTGACCTATAATTTACAAAATTCATGTGAAAATTTTCTTCTTTTTTGCAGGTTCTGATATTCTTCATACTGTGGTTACAGTAGTCATTGTCTATGTATTACTACACATATTTCGGCATTCCTATCGTGGACCGATAATTGTGTTATCATTCACAATGACTTATTTGCTCATGGGTAAGTAAATTTTTCAAGGTAATTTTTCACATGAGCCATATGTATGTCTTTGTGTAGTAGGAAAGAAAAATAATTTAGCGACTGTTTTTGAGTACTGTGCATGATTCATAACCGACTTGTAAGTTACTTGTACCACATTGGCCGACAAGGTATTCGTCAATGTGATTTGAAAGGGAGTACCTAGCTTATTCACATCTCGAAATTGTACCCGCGGACATGGATCTGTACTGGCAGATGTCTTTTATGACTGGTAGGATTTTCCCGATGAATTTAGGCCTACTGTGTATGATAACAACTGGGAATTACCCATTACCCATTTCCCATGTTTATGATCGAAATGGGACTTATTATTTCATCCTAGTGACAAACCTTATAGTTTAAAAATAAGTTGGGGAAGCTATGTGAAAAATGTGTAAAGTTTAACGATTCATTGAACATTCAATTGAAGTAATTATGTGTGGGGTTTCAATAGATTAAGAGTATTTCGGATTCAAATATAATATTGGGTCACACATTTTCTCACTGAAGAGCTCACAGCTCAATGTAACTTTGAAGGAGGTAAACACTCAAAACGGATTTGTGTAACTTAATCTATTGAACTTCTCTTCTAAGTTACACTCAGCTGGTTTCAGCGAGAAATTTGCGGGGTTGTGGGAACAAGATTTATAATGGGTTGAATAGGATATGCAATCTCCATGAAACCTTCTTGGGTCAGGTGTCCCAATACACGATTGAATCACGCCCGTACAATATTACTCTTCACATTTATATTCATATTATAAATCACATTTCTGGAAAATATAAAACTAAAACAAACAATAAAACTTTCTTAGTTTTAAAATTTCTAATCTACCATTAGCTTATTCACTTTTTACAAAAAGTTGGATAAATTTATGAACAAACTCTATTCCATGCTAAAATTTGAAAGATTGCAATAATCAAATTTGTATTTTGTTGGTTATCACATGTAATGTGATGGAATGCAAAAGTACGAAGTGACTGCACGTCCGTCAAGACGTACGCCAATTTAGGTGTCCGTAAACTATTGACGTCACAAGTTGACGGACGAGTAACCATCCCACTGTATGCACTTTCTTGACGGACGTTTGGCTTGGCTTGGGTTTTGCTAGTCCTATCGTCTTGTCTCGGTAAAATGGTGGATCGTAAATTGATCATTTGATTTCAAAGGTTTTTAGGCATGGAAGAACATAGTCTTTAGAAGATTATCATAGATTCAAACTCGTGAATGTACAGTAATAAATTAATGAATAACTTGATGTATTAATTAATCCAATTGAATTCCATCTTGAAATACTGTTTTGTTACTATATAATGCCACGTTTACACCGGAATGTTAATAACATTTGTTAATAACTTTTTTGAATAACGTATTATTATATAGATGGGGGTGGCGTAGCTGAGTGGGTTAAGCGCTGGCGTTGCAACCGAAAGGTCCCGGGTTCAAACCCAGGTCAGACCAGGAATTTTTCTCAGGTCACTTTCCCGTGTTTCGGATGGACACGTTAAGCCGTCGGTCCCGGCTGCCTAAAAACAGTCGTTAAGTCATGTCAGAGGCCCTGAAATTGATCAGGAGCGACCTGAAAACTCTGACACCAGACCTGAGCCAGCCAGGTTACATGAATATTATTATTATTATTATTATATAGACGTATATATGATATAACTTATTATATAGAAGTTATTAACAAAATGTCATTCTCAATTCTCAGTCAATGTCTCATTTTTGTAACTAATAATTTAAACAAGAAGTTGGTGAAGAAGCATAGAATTATTCTTAATAAACATTTGTTCCCAATCTCACAGTCTAGTATTTGTTCTCAGTCTAGTATTAAGTTATAGCCTACCCTAGGCCTCTATTCATAACTTATGATACAATTTTGTTGTTTTTATATCCAAAATAGACTAATCATCTTTAAAATATAGGCCCAAGTTAACAATAAAAACGTTCTACATACCATATAACTTATAGCTAATCAGGCAAAAGCTGTTAACTTAGTTATTTGCCTTCTGGAGTTAAGAATAATTTCATTATTAATGTCATCCTTCAAGTTATTAACCAATTTATAATAACAGTTGAGATACTATGAACTTCATGATATATAAAACTATCTAAACTTTAGATTATTCAAATTCGTAAACTGAAATATTAATGAACAGATACCATTAAGTTAAAGTATTATTACTTGTCACAGTTTTTAGGTTAGAAGATTAGACCGCTGTGTCAGTTGTTTATCAGCCCATTGCAAAATGGAACAAGGAATGAATTCTGGAACAGTGTTGAAAAGTGACAACTGTATTGTAATGAGAATTTTTCGATACAGTCCTGATATTTTGTTTTGGAATGATAGCCATTTTGATTTAGATTATAAAACTGAAACAGGAACTTTTTGATACACCGGTAGATAATAGATATTTGTGCAACTTGTGCGCAAAACCGGTGATTGCCAAACGAGATAGAGAATGGCCGAACGAAGCGAAGCTGAGTTCGGCCATCTATCGAGTTTGGCAAACCTTTTGCACACCAGTTGCACACAATTTTTTTCCCAACACTCTATATCTTAAAAGTTCTAAAACAATAATAATTGACGCATTTTTAATAGCAGGTATTAGGCTAAATGATAATAGTTCTATGACATATTTCTATTACCGAACATCTGTGATGATAAAATTAATATTATTGTGTAATTGACCATTATCAATGATCATATTCTCTGTGTAATATGTTCTCCTATAGAGAACATATTATAATATATTTGATAATAGATGTATGACATAGAACTATAATTATTATCGTGTAATGCCAGACCAACGAGAGATTAGCCTAACAATAGATTAAGAGCATTTAGAGTACCGTAGCCCAATGCTACACATTGAAACTTTGTATCATAAATTAATGGCATTAATGGATTAATTATTACATTTTTGCGTAATCTAAATACCAGTGTAATCGATCTCAGCAGTCCAGAAACGTTTAATTTATTGATAAAATTTGTACGATCAATTTTGATTATGTAAAAAGGTGTTAAAGTTTGATTCTTCTCGCTACTTTTGGTGCGATTCCCAGCTAAAAGCAGTACAACGGCCAATTTCTTTTCAGCTAAACGCAGTACTATCACCAGAGTATATAATTTTGTTCAAAAAACGTTTTAAATAAGTTTGATTTGTATTATTATGCAACAGATAATCAAAGCAAACATTCTAATTATATTATTATTTTGAAACAATTGTAAATAACTTAATCAATATCAACACAGAGCAGTTAACTTACGACTAATAATCAAAACTCCGCCATTTCTATTCCTCAACAACAGGCGACGAGTCGACAGATGACTGTAATCAACTGGACTAAATTGGGCAGATAATTCTCAAAAGAAAGATTTAGTCAAATTACGCTCTAACAAAATTTGTATTTCATACAATAAATTTTAGCGCCTAATAACAGTTTTTGCCATAAATGTTATTGTTATGATGAATCTAACGTTATTGGATTCTGGTGAAATCGGCTCTCAGACGTTCCGAGTTCAATTAATTTGGAATTGGAATTTGGGCCGTGCGCAAAGCACAAAATGGAATTTGGGCCGTGCGCAAAGCAAGTGTTTTGCGCACGGCGTTCCGGAATCAACTGTTTTGCGAATCGTTCCAAGTTCTGGAATGAGATGTTTTGTGATCGAGTGTTGGGAAAATTATTTTTATTGAACAAGCGTAAGCAAGTTCCTTCTTTTGACTTAAGCCCAAAGTTGTTGTCTGTCTGTTTGTTTGTTTGTCTGTATGTTCAACAATAACTTTCGAACACCTCAATTAATCAACTTCAAATTCATAACATATATTCTTCATACTTTTATACAGGTCAAGTTCGTTGGACAATGAAATTGACCAACTCCTTCATCATTTTTCAGGCAAAAAAAGGATAAGCTCTCAGCAATAATATATCTATATACAGGGTGTTTCAGGAGGAATGTGCAATACTTCTCAGGCTGATTCCTAACACCAAGTAGACAAAAAAGTTCCATGGGACCAACCCCCAAAAACGCTTTATTACAAGATAACAATGGCGGAAAATTGAGATTTTTCAAAATATATTAATTTTTCTAATTTTTTAAATGGTGATTAAAGAGTGATAAATTTGTGTTTAGTAGCGATTTTTTATTACTATTTCTGAGATTTGGGTAAGATTTACACAATCGCCGCCATTTAACTTTTTGTTTAGAATCCGACTCTCTTCAACTTCCATTAATAAAAAATACAATTTTAGGATTCCTTATCCAGTTATAACCCTTATAGTTGAAAAATGGCGTTTTTTAGCATATTTTTTCAATTATCTCGATAACCGCTAAAGTTACAAACTTGGAACTGGTTTCATTCAATTCCTCAGCTAATTTTACATAGGAATTGATTATTTTAGAACCTCTCTAAAGCCTCTAAAAAATTAGAAAAATTAATATGTTTTGAAAAATCTCAATTTTCCGCCATTGTTATCTTGGTAACAAAGCGTTTTTGAGGGTTTGTCCCATGGAACTTTTTTGTCTACTTGGTGTAAGGAATCAGCCTGAGAAGTATTGCACATTCCTCCTGAAACACCCTGTATACTCCGGCATCTATTATATTTCAACAAATTAATCACAGCTAGAAAAAATGTCATATGGAATTTGAATAAATCATTTTTTGGATAATCCATCTGATTTCAATAAAACAGCTGATTTATTAGCGGCAAATTTGAAAGAACTATCATAAAAATAATGTTCTCAAATGAAATAGTACATTACACTACAAGCACAGAAAGTAGGTGTTTACGGTATGAGGATAGTTTCCCAGGCGAGGCTTGCCGAGCCCGGGAATATGTTATCCGAATACCATAAACACCTTTCTGTGTGAGTTCGCCACACTGCGAGAATAAGAATAATAAATATTGTATAAGAATGTTTGCAGCGATCGCTGATTCAAACTGAAGTAGGCTAAGCAGTGAAGTAGGCAGAAAGCAGTGCATTGTCGCCCGATCTAGCGGCCGGATAGTTAACTACCAGTCTCTTTCTGTGCACTAGCTCCGAAAGAGCCCTCTTTCGGAGCTAGTAGCAAAACCGCCTGTAAATGGCGTCTTTAGTGCACAGAAAACAGCTGCTTTCTGTGCAGTGTGGCGAAAAATACTTTTGTGTTGAATTCAAGTCATATGTTGAATATTTATTTCAAAGTTTAAACATGTGATAGTAGTCTATTTACTTAAACAGCTGACAAGAGGTGGCAAATTTGAATTATTTTATCACAAGACATTTTTCCAGTGTTTTTTGTTAAAGAAGGGCTTTTATTTGCTCTTGGGCAGCCATCACAGTAAAAAATGTGATGAGAAATCATGATTATGGATTTTTTAAATCATAATTATCCGGTTCAAATTTAGCAAGCAACTGATAGAAGACAAAAATTGAAAATAAAAATACAATAATTATCCAAGAAACAAGAATCTGTTCAGAGCTAACATGATTTTCAAAACAAATCTGATTGTTATTATCACACGATGTTTTCAATGTAACAGAAATTGCGGTTGGCGAATACTCAGCTCTCTCTCAGGACAGTCTGTAAATTGTCTAAATGAGCAAAACAGTTTAGTTCCACTTGCTCTTGACTCAATAATATTTTCTTGCAGATCGCTTGCCAACTGTCTTTCCTGGTGAAGTTCCTTATCACTAACAGCTCTTCAATTGCCTTTTTTGTTGGCCTCTGCTATAATCTCGTGTAACACCATTATTTACTGTATTACTCTTGAGGTAGGTTTTAGTTGATAGAACGTACCGCGGCGGGCAGTCGCGACTGTACAACAATAATGGTTAAGAGCATACATTTTATTCGTTTTGCTTGATGCGGCCGCGACTGGATTCGTTCGAGGAAGACGAATGCTTCAACAATGGAGCATTCAGCTATTGTTGGCAACCGCGATCGACAGCAGCTGGCCGCAGTCACTTGAAAAAATATCCTCTTATAGCTATGATCAGCTGATTATACGGAGTTGTTTTAAATAATAGGCGTCTATTTATTGGAACAACTGACAAGAGGCGGCAATTTGAATTATTTTACCATTAGACATTTATCCTCAATCTTCATTAATACAAATTTTTTTTCCATCTAATTCCCATTACATGCTTTGATAGGTCAAACTGATAATAATCTCACCTGTGCTTCACTATGGGATTTGAGGAATGCTATATTGAATATATATTTGATTTATCCGAATGAAAATACTAAAATATTGGAAAATCCCATTCTTGAACAAAGCTCTGCAACGTTTGTCAATGGCTCAACTGTTTCCAATTTGTTACACTTCATAACTTACTAAGGCTATTGAATCCAATACAAAATGCGATCAATATAACTCTATACTCTAAGTTTAAATATAGTATGAATAAGTTTCGGCAAAAAAATATAATAAAATTTTATTACATCCATATATTCAAATTTGTTAGAATTGTTCAGTTATTCTTTGTGATTTTCTATGATCAAGTCGTCTTGAACAAGTACGTTTTTATTGGTGCATTGGCTGCAGCGGATTTGCGGATAGTTGGAATAGGAACAAATGAAAACGGTAGATTATATCAAAATATATCGTATATAACTATATCCTCACAAAAAGGATTCATTCAGAATTGTATTAATATAGGTATTTGCAAGATTTGTGGTTCCTATTTTGACAATTCACGGCATCTAAAGCATCAGAGAACTTGATCACGTGGACTCGACTGCAAAATTTATCATCAAGTTATTAAATCCATAAGTCAACTTCAAGAGTTTGCACGCGAGTTCTTCAGCCCATGGGGCTTACTAGTAATAAAACATGATTTTTTGTCAACATAACCAAAACGCTATGAAATCATGAATTTGGAGTAGGGCAATTACGTCCGTCATTTTCCATACAATCAATAGGTACATTAAGGTCTGAGAAATGATGGATGGTTATGGTCTACCGTCGGTCTACATGATATGACGTCATAGTATGTGAGAGCTTCAGTTGTGGGGCCTGATGTATTAGTAGGTAATGGTGAAACCCATGCAATTTAAAAATATAGTACTTTCATTGTTCCAACTATTGTTGAACTTCTTAATTGATGTATCTGGAATGAGTAGAACTAATTTCCTTTGTCAAAACTGAGACAAAAGAGGTTGACTAATTCCACTGAATGCAGTCTTCAAGGTGAAACCCCCCCCCATTTATTTATTTTTAGTGCAGAAATTTGAAAAAGCATTGTATATTGTATGTTTTGTCAAGAATGTAATGTAATCTATTATTATACTGGCGACACCGTAGCGGAATTCATAAACCATTGTTTTAATTATTTTTAGTGAGATCTATTCAGATTATATTATTTCTGAATCCAGAATTCTTAGAAATTATTATAAGCGTTAGTTTCTGAAAATTCTGAATGTTCATATGAGATCATTTGTTGATCATATGAGAATATTTACAAAATAGTTCAATATAAAAAACTAACCTTGAATTTTTCATTAGATCACACAAAACCTTTTTCATCGAGAGAGTGTTTCAACCAGGGAAGTAACTGGTTATTTCATTTGTCACTATTTTTTGTTATGAATGACTGAATAAATACATTATCATTATTCTTTAAAGTTAAATGAATCATCAAATTTTCAACCAAATTTATACCAAGCTCATTAAATAGGGAAATGTTATATTTTTATCGTAATTATAAATAAAATGTTCCATACAAGGTAATTAGAATAGAAAGGTATGGGTCATTGACATCGTAGCCGGGAGGAAACCGTGAGTTTTGACGTCATTGGCACCACAGCTGGTTAGCAAACCTAGAAGTTAGGAACATTGTCTGCTCCTTGTGCGTTTCAACTTGGTTCCAATTGCTGATGTTGTAAATTGATTTTTCTATGCCTATTTGAAAAACTTTTTGGCAATAGCTATACGGCCCATATTTATATTATTCACATGCAATCCATCTATTACCAAACCTATTCTCGTAACCTTTTTTCCCATAATGTTTTGAAATAGAAATGTTTGCCTCTTTTTTTAACAGATTCTGTACTAATAACAAAAAATTCGCTCCGGCAGCTGGCGGTCGGAAAGAGTGCATTTCAAATGCAATTCTATGATGGCTCAAATCATATGACTTATAATGAGCTATTCAGGGTATGAATTCAAAGGTGCCGTTTTTGAAAAACTTATGAAAAACACAATTTTCGGCATATTATTCGCCATTTTCTCCGCCACTTTTGATTGGATTTTTTTCGTTGATGGCTCAAATTGTAGGGCATAATAAGGGTATTATACACACCAATTTTCAAAACGATCAAGTTATTGGTCGATTTGTAGTGATTTTTCAAAATTTTCACCCCCTACCCTTGGACCAATTTGGCTGGTTAACGAACTTGACCGAGATATTAACACTAATGATTTTTGTGCAAAATTTGGTCGCTCTCCGACAAGCCCTTCGGGAGTTATCGTGTTAACAAGAATCTGTACATATATAAATATATATATATATATATATATATATATATATATATATATATATATATATATATATGAATTTGAACGAACATCAGATTCGTGTTCTAGGGGCTCGGAAACGAATAAAAAATATATCGCATCGTGTATTTGCGATTATCCGGTCAAGACCAATAGTGCATTTTTTTCAAATGAAATGCACTAAAAACCACATGTTTGCAAAAAAATGATGCAGTGATAACATAACAGCCTGTTCAAATCAGAGTAGGGCTATATAAAAAGGGGGTAGACGCATGATCCGCCATTCTGTGGTCAACTTTTAGCGCCAGGTTTGAATTCATATAAATATTTTTGATGACAGAGACAATCAACAGATGTTTATCAAGTTGAGCAAATGAATTAAGTTATTGTTTTGAAAACTTGGAGGTTAATTTGTCATATGAAATGGTTCATATTGCTTAGCATCAAATTGAAAAAATATAACCATTTTTTTTATCATAAAACTGAAATTTAAAAAAATACAAATTTACCAGATGCAGGAAGATGAATCAATGTTAAAATTTTGACTTAAAAATTGCCAGACTGGAAATTCAATGCTCTGTGGAGTGAGTATTATTTTTTCTAACATAATTTTTATCATTAATCATATGTTTGACTGTCAAATTGAATGAATTCAAACCTGGCGCTAAAAGTTGACCACAGAATGGCGGACCGTGCGTCTACCCCCTTTTTATAGAGCCCTAAATCAGACCGCATATTTTCCGTGACGTCAGAAATGATTTTAATCTAATCACTTTGATTGGAACGCACAAGGAGCAGACGAAGTTCCTAATTTCTAGGTTCGCTAAACAGCTGTGGTGCTGATGACGTCAGAACTCACGGTTTCCTCCCGGCTACGATGTCGATGACTCATACCTTTCTATTCTAATTACCTTGGTTCCAACCTGCTACTTACGTTCCTGGTAGATAATATTGAAGAGTTGCTAAATGCTTCTCATATCAACAATTCTTCAATCGATACTGGCTTTGTATTTGACGGAGTTGGACGATTATTTTTGACGCTGAAATCGTTTGACAAATTATTTACTTATCTTGAACAATTGTCGCGAATTGTGATCAAATCAATAACTGTCATACCTGCAACTAATAATTTGGTTTTAATGTACATTTGTGTGAATATTATCGTCGAATATGTGATGGATATTCAACATTAAATCTACTCTTCCCACGAGTACTGAGTGATTTCAAAACTCCTCTCAATATTTTTTCACTCAATGTGATATTCGCCTAAATATCGTCTCATTCATGGCAGTAAGACGTTTACAAATGATCATAAAAACATAATATTTATTTTGAACATGATATATTGGTACAGAAATAATCGTTGAATCATAGAATTTTAAGATGTCAATATATTTAAAGCTCAGTATTGATATCGCAGCAGTACAGGAAGATATTTCTGACCTCTGAAAATTGTGAGTGGAACGAATCGTGATTTAAATATTTGATAACGTATTGCTATCGTTAGATAGGCTCCGAATGTATGTGGTTAAGTTTCGTATCAACGTGATTTAAGAAAACCCTACATGAAAATCATATTTGTTACTTTAATCAGGGGAACAATGGGCCAAGGAATGTCACCAAATCTGGAAACGATCCGGTCCGGTAACAATTTACTGAGTTTATAGCCATATTTGCCTGTATTGCTTCTGGCATATAATTATAAAATACTGGGATTTCAATATCTTGACATCTCAAAAAGCTATGATTCAACGAGTATTTCTGTAACAATTGAACGTTTTTAATACAAATATTATTTTTCTCATAATTATTTTAAAAACATCCAACTCCCGTGAATGACCCTGTATCAATCTTTATTCACTATATCTGTATGTAGCATTTTGTCTTTGACATTAAATTCCTTTTTTTATTTCTAGGTTACTATATGACTGCAACCGACACCTACGATATTAAATGGACAATGCCTCAATGTGTATTGACATTGCGTTTATCAGGGCTGGCGTTTGATTTATATGATGGAACACGTCCTGAGGTATTTATCTTCTTTTTCAAATATTCAAATTGAAAATTAATCCATTTTTTTAGATAAGAGCTATTTAAAACAAGTACTGTAGTTTCAAAATTAATTCCAACTAATCTTAAATTTTCAAATGTTTTTTAAACAAAATTATCTTTCCGAAATTGAATTTTTCAATTGTTCTATTAAAATGACAATTGATTTTTTAATTAATTGACAATTAAACTGTTGAATTTCAGAAAGAGCTATCAGCTGAAAACAAGAAAGTGCGTCTGGAAAGTGTGCCTTCATTCTTGGAAGTGCTAGCATATTCTTTCTTCCCATCCAGCTTTCTTATTGGTCCGCAATTTCCAATGCAGAGGTATAGGGACTTTGTCTCCGGTGCCTTCGAACGAGCGGTAAGTTTATCATGTATAGATAGTAAAATAATACTACAGAGAATGTATGTGAGTGGTGTGGTCTTTGGTGTGAAACGCTTCATAACAGTATGCTGAGATAAAAAATTTTCCCGCCAGCCGCCATACATAAGCCAAAATTTCAAATTCTTATGAGATTTGCCAGTAATGATTCGAATATTTGCTCATTTGTCAATTCTTTGAAATAAAAAATTGCCTTCTAGTATTACCTTTGTAATTATGCAATCAATAGAAAATAGTGCACTCCAACTCCAAAAATGCAAAATGTTTGTTCATCCAGTAGAAACAGTGGCTTGATTAATATTAATAAACATATTCTATGATTCTTCACTATTTGATGGAGATAGAATTTGATCTAATTGCAATTCTCTTTTTTTTAATTTACAAAGCTCAATATCTTATATTGATATTCAATATTCTTATATTCTTATATTGATATGTATTTTTTATCAATATGGATGTCAGTTTTATTAAATGGTAATATATACTTATTTCTGTTGAGTATAAAAGTATTACAAGTTCTGTTTTGAAATCGTTATTCTTCTTAGACAATGAATCATTTTTCCAGCAGCTCTGCTCATTATATTTTTCTCTGAGTGTGATGCCCACATGTGCTCTAAGCATGTTCGTGAGTGATAATAATAATGGTGATGATGAAAGAGGGCGACTGCGTTTTAGGCTGTCGGGACCGATGGCTTTGTGTCTCCTCCGAAAGACATTGCCATTGGCATTTGCTTGTAAATATGTGATGCGCTGTGATCAAAATCTGTTCTTCTGGCAAGAATTGAACTCAGAACCTCTAGCTCTAGATATGTGACTGGCGTGCTATAAACTACTCCAACGAATCACCATCAATTTCACTGTCACGGAGAAAATCTGTTGTAATTTGTTCGAACTCATCATATCTAATTTCTATTCCCAGGAATATAATTCGAAGGAAAAACACGAATTGCCCAACTGCCTGACTGCTTCGTTTAATAGAACAATGGTTGGCTTGGCCTACTTGCTTGTGTTCCAAGTAGGCTCCATCTACTTCACAGACGACTATCTGCTTAGTTCTGAGTTTGAGGTAAGTTCATGCGCATCTCTAAATGTATTATTGGAAGTTAATCATGGCTGAATATTTTCGTATTAATTATTATCAATAATGTACTTTGCAAGGTGCTAGAAAGAGAATCAGGTGTTGAATCAAGTATAGTCTTGTCGAGAAAAAAGGCCGATTGAAGAGAGAGTGAATCTACATGCGTAGATCTTAGAAGTTTAGTGTAAAATCACTTCTACCAACGTATCGCTGGTGAGATATGGTAAGAGACAGATATTTTTGTCATTAAGACTGTTATCAGCATTAAACAGCTACCATTTTGAAGGAAAGTCTTCTTTGCTCGACAAGACTATATTTAAGAACATTTTCCAGATCTCGATAAATTCATTATAACTAGTTTGTAAAATTAGAAAAAAACGTGTTATAGATACTACACAGTATAATAGTTTAGTTATACTAGTCTGTTTATTGTGTTACTCTGTTTCAAATGCTTGAAAAATCAACAATTCAGTTGTACTGAAATAGTCTAAGAATAGACCTTTTATAGTTGTAACCTATTCTAGTATCAACTAGAGATGATTAATTTGTCTTTTGGTTACTTTATGCAGCAGCTGCCTATTCCCAGTGCTCGCCGACTATAATGACTAATTTGAGAATTCGTAGTTGCTTGTTTGTTCATGTTTATAGATAGAATATTGATTCTAGAAGTGTGTACAAATGTATTGTTAAGCAGCTAATAACATACGTCTACATTTTACAGGAGCGTTCTTTCACTACTCGATGCATCGTTCTTGGAATATGGGGTCATTTGGCCTTGTATAAATATATATCTGTATGGCTGTTGGTGGAAGCTGTATGTATCGCTTCAGGTAAACATTTCGTTGCTATCTTTCTAAACCCAAGCAACTAATAAACCAAGATTAATTTTTCAAATCAATTATCGTACACGATTTATACAAATTAGATGGGAATAGATTTATAGCCTACTTTGCATTTTGAGAGTATTTTTCAAATCAATCATCCGCATAATCTAATTCAATGTACCAGAATCAGACAGAGTATGGAAATACTCTGAGAATTCAAAATACAGACTGAGTATATTGTAGTACATTATTTTATTTAAATAGAAATACATTGTTGAGTTCAGTTTCTCAAGCTATTATGGTTAATTTAATGTTCAAGATAATTTCGTTATAGATTAATTTTGGGAAATACATGATGTTTCTATTAGAATTTATGTTCCAACTTTTTAATCTTTCTATTCAATTTTTCTTTTACAGAAACTAACTTTTAAAAGAACGCATAATTTGAAATCTGTGAATTTGTTAATCATCATTCTTAAGAATTGTTATAAATTTACTGTTACGTAATTACAGGAATAACTTACAATGGAAAAGACGATAAAGGAAATGCTAAGTGGAATGGCCTCTCCAACATTAATTTGAGATTGTTTGAGAGTACCACTTTGTTTGGTCATTATATTGAAGCGTTTAATATCAACACTAATCATTGGGTTGCTCAGTAAGTATATATTGAACACTTTTTAATTGTGTTTTTTGACAGAGTATCCTTTACTTACTTTCGTGTCTACGATCTATATCCAACCAAATCATTGATAGATAAAATTGAATAAATCAAATACACTTTATAAACTTTAAAAGTATTATTTGATTTATTCAATTTTATCTATCAATTATTTTAAATAGCCCTAGTTTAAAGTTTAATTTCCAAGCAAATCAATATTAGATTTGAAACTGTGAAATATATGTGTGTGAAGCTGTTTGGATCTTCATTGAATTTTTATTTTCATTACTAATAAAAGTATTTTTAAATAAGTTAATTTGAAGTCATCTTTTTCAACATAGCCTAGTTTTTTTTCTGTTGTTTGGCACATTTCTATTAATTAAAGCTGTTGAATTTGATTCATAATATTGTATTTATAATTAATTGGACACTCGGTTGAAAGGAGAAAGCTGTTGAACCGAAGTTGAAAATTGCAAAATATTGTATTATATGGTTTAGCCTGCAGCAGAAAGGGGATTGGTTAGATTCATAACACTACAGGATAAAAATTTTGAAAAATTACACCAAATTATTCAAACTAATCTTATTTAGTAAATATGTCATATAAATGTTTTTGGTCTTTGTAAACAGTTGCTTTATTGCAGTACATGCAATAAATCCTTCCTTCTCAAAGTCTACTTGTAGTTTGTAGACTTAAAAATTGAGTTTTCACATATATTGTACTTGGCGAGGCAGTTTATCCGATACAAAACAATTTCTTATTTCAGATACATTTATAAACGTTTGAAGTTTCTTGGTAACAGACAGCTTTCACAACTTGGAGTACTGATTTTCCTTGCCGTGTGGCACGGTCTTCACTCTGGATACTACATGTGCTTTTTCTTGGAGTTCATCTGTATGATTATGGAGAAAGATGTGAGTCAATAACCTACTTATTCTCAATTTTTCTAGAGCACGAAATAGTTATTGATAGAATATGGTTTTAATAATTTGCCAGAGCATGAGAATTGCGCTTGGATTGCACTTTTATCAACAACCCTCTTAGCTTGGGATCTTGATAATAATACTACATTTTGTTAACTGATGAAGCTGACCACTGTTATTGCATCTCTTGGCAAGACAACGTGGATTGCGGAATGTTATTATATCGGGTCCGGCAGAGAAGATAAACTATTTTTGAAATATCATAAAATTGATAGTTAACATTCAAAAACAAATTTATTGGTGTCAAAATGTTCGCATAAAAATATCATATACCAATACCAATACTAGAAAATCAAGTGTGAAAAATCACATCAGTCATGTGGTGGCCGAAATCGTTGATACAGTGCGTCCTTGCATTCTTGCCCTTTTCGTAGACTCTTCAATGGTAGGGTTCCTTGTGTATTCCCGTGAGCAGGTTCGTGAAGAGAGCAGCAGGACCAAATTTTTCGTTACCTAGGGTATCTAAGGATATCCGAACCACTTGATGCCACTCTAGATTCACGACTGGGTCACGTAATGGCAGATTCAAAATGGTGAATGCCGCATTCCATAGAAGCGTTCAAAGAACGGGAACCATTAATGATAAACTTCAAGTGAGCTTAAAAGGGATTTGTTTGCAAATTTAATTTTTACATGTTTACAACTGAAACATAATTTCCAACAACAAAAAATATTTTTGAATTTTTTAAACATCGCTCTCTCACCTTGGGCGATTTACGCGAATTTCGTCCCGAGTCCGGGGCTTGTAGTCGTATAGGATGATGTTTTGAGAAGGAACAGCTCTACTCGATAAATGTTGATGAATTCCGATGAATGGTATCGAAATTCAAGCTAAATGACTCATTAATTCGAGAAAAAACAATCGCCGTGTTCCATCGTCCAATGCTCCATTACTGCAACTGCAACTTTAATAAAAAAAAATGGTAAGATTACGCGAGTCAAACGCCAACATCATCACCACTCTCGGTGACGGAGGGAATGAGTACTACCCTTCTCAAAAACGTTCATCATTTCTGCCGGACTCTATATTAGGCTCATGCTAACAAATTGAAGAAATGCAACAAAAATTTCTTGGAGGATTCAATTCAATTTTATTTTTATTAACGAAATACAGAACATAATCCTATAATAATTCAATGCAATTATGCAGGAAACATAGAGGCACGTAGGCTACAATATTATTGTTGTTACAAGTATTATGTTGAAGTATCTTATATAATCTTGAAAATAGTTATTGCTCAAAGTGTTGTAGGAATGAAGTAGGAAAGTGCTAAGGATTGTACATAATGATATTATGATTTATGGTTCTGTGACCTAATTTCAAGTGGCCAGTATGTTGCATATGAATTGATACATAACAGTCGAAGGAGTATATTTTTAACTGCTTTGTAAGTCCTGATGTCCTACTCTTTTTTCTATTGAAATTACTTTTTAGAGTAGGCTACTGTACTCAATGTTTTGACGTGTACTAGCTTTGCTTGATTTTGTGCAGTGTTACTTGACGAAGATTTAACTATCAATTCAGCCTACTAGGATTAGGCCTACAGAGAATTTGTGAATTCAGTATTACAGCTTTATCTTTAGAGTTTCTGAAAGCTTGAGTATCTATTTTACTTTCTGTCTTGGATGAACATAGAGTTTATCTAAGAAAATTCAAGCATTCAACAACTTCAAAACAAATTCAATTTATGAGCCTCAAAAATCGCTTCCTGGTGGTTCGGAACTCACCTAAAGCAGTAGGTCCATTCATCTTTCATCATCATCATCATCCTTCCCATTATCCACGCACAGGCCCAAAAGCCCATGTTGGCATCACCCTAAAAGTAAGTTCTAAAATTTCAACTTCCAAACCATTTAGATGTAAATGACATTTGAAATTTAAAAAATTGATTTTATTCATTGATGTGAAGTAGTTCCAATTACTAATAATTATCCAATTTATTTTGCAGATACAGCAAATATTGCAGCGCAACGGAACTGTCCCTGAACTTCTTAGCAAGCCGGGAATGAAGGAATTGACGTGGGTGGTTCTGAAAGTGTACACATGGGTGTTCATGGGCTACTGTATGGCACCGTTCGTATTGTTGTCCTACCATAAATGGTGGAGAGTGCATAAGAGCTTCTACTTCATGGGACATATCCTCTGGATGCCATGGTACTTGTACCGCCCGATAGTCAAGTCGCTGTTTCCATCAAGAGAGCGTAAAGAGAAAGCAAGCTAAAAGGTTGCTATTTTGAACAAATATTTAGAACTACATCGAACAGAACAATGGCGTATTTTTCAATGATCTTCAGGGGTTCTCTGATATTTTGCAGGTTATCATAAATGTTTAAAAATTTAAGAAGAGCATCACATCATATTAATATTAGAAAGAAATATAAAAATTATTCAACGAAAGTCTTTTTCTCTTCTGTAAAATCACAGAGTACAGAAATCAATTAATTAAAGTCCTCTGTGTGGTAAAATATAAAATATGTCAATAGTTCTAATTGGAGAGATAGTGAATCAAGCCTGATATTGAGTGAGATATTGCTTAGGAATGTAATCTTATTTTTCTTCTTGACGAGGAATTAACTCGTTCTCATATATTACTTCAAGTAAATGAATAATATACTCATTCATAATTCTTTCATAGAATTCAATCGTACTACTGCCTTCTCACTAGATTCAATTATGAACCTACTTATTTGTATAATCTCTTTTTGCTTTATTAAATAGGTTTATTCAATTCCGTAAACCTAAAAAAATATTGACTTGGTAAAACTAGAAATTTCATGTATTCTATATATCTATCTATATAAATATTGTATTTTCTTTTCATTTTTAAAGTTTGGTAAATGGATAGAGAAATTATTATTTATAATCTTCTACAGATTCCTATTATTCTCTCTTTCACATTCAAATGCTACTTATATTCCACATTTATTTTTATTATTATTCGATGAAGGGTCATTAACTTTTATTGCTTGCATACGTATTCTAAAATAAATTGAACTTATTTTATGGATATCAATTCAAAAACAAGGATTTTTTAAAATCTTGAAGTTTTATAGGCTGATGTATTAAGAATATTTTTATTGTTATTATTCAAATAATCTTGATATAACTCGAATATATTTTATATAGAAATAAGCTATAAATTAGTATTTGCTCACACTTTAAAATATATTTTTAATAATATTTAGGTAATCTAGTATCACAGTTCTAGTATCACATTATAAATTCAAGTTATATTCATTTGAAAATATTAAATATCTATATCTAATTTCTAATACATTGTAGAAAGAATGATAAATACGATCTACGAAAAATGAAAGTTTGAATAGGAAATTTAAGGTTAAATACATTAGAGTAATGTAATTCAAAATTGAAACTAATATTTTTCAAAATCTAGTATATAGTCTAGACTAGTCATTCACTTATTTGTCTTTGAAACTAATTCTGATATTAACGCATTCATATGTCACTAAATTCATTCTCAATTTTTGAATCAATATGAGTTCATTATCAAGTGTAATGCAACATAAATTATTTATTTATTGTTCCATTCGTGCTTAATTCGCATTGTTTCATTCGTTCACTACATATAATATAGAATGGCACAAACACTACTATAATTGAGGGTTTTGTTTATGTAAACTAAGCACATTCCTTGAAAAAATTGATTTATTCAAATAAATTGTCAATTATTTATTACTTGTCCACCTTTTTATATCATAATGGGATATATTTTGTAACTATTGAGTTTTGAACATTTCTGTCAAACAGTTATTTATTTATTTATTTCCATAGATATTCTATTATTAGTCAAGATTTTTTAATGTTGCATGGTAGAATAGCTTGTTATTTCGTGTTAGAATCATTTATTTTTTATTTTGTTTTGAAATTTCTCAATTATAATGGTTTACAATTTTTCAAGTATTTTTCCTTTCAATTACAAAAAGCTATTGTTTTTCAATTTAGTTTAGAAAAATTATGCCTTCCTGTTGATTTGAAGTTTCTTGGAACCTAATAATATTCACTGAGATCTAGATCTTCAATCTAAAAAAAAGGATAAATTACTAACTTCGCACTTCACTCCTCAACTAGATAATTATATTATGCTAGATTCTTGCTACAGCTTAAAATGTTCTCAAACTTACGTAGCTTGGCATAATAATTATCATATTGAATTAAATGATGCAATAACATCATGGTAGCGAAAAATTCAAGAAAAAAGGAGGGTTGTACATGAGGAATATATAATTAATTATTAGATGCAAGAGAATGATCATTCAGTCTGTATATCTAAGCTTAATAGCATGAGTTATTTATTTGATAAAGATCTACATACTCCATTCAATAAAGCATGCTGTATACGGGGACAGTACCAACACCTACTAATACATGTAATACATGTATTAGTAGGTGTTGACAGTACTGTCGGCCAGTTGAATATCTGTAGCAAATCACAGCTGTTGTTGTTTGACTCAAGTATCGAGACTAGTTCGCTGTAAGGAACTATAAAGACTATAAAGGTAAAGACTATACCTCTATAGAGGTATTTATAGAGCCCTAGTCTGCTGTAGCCTCAGTGTAGCCTCAACCGAGCTTTATACTAGGATCCGACCAGTGGGGATCAGGGGATCAATAGATGGGATCTTTACGAATAAGAATCACTGTGGTCCAGTCGACTACGTGCATTAGTTGAGGCAGGAGGTCGATTCCCGCGCCGAGTGTTTTACCTCGCGCCGCAGCACCAACATGGAGCTTACCATCGAGGAATCCTACACTCTAAATTTTTTCTTCAAAAATGAAATAAAACTGCGTCGGAGACCCTCACCCTTGTTAAAGAGGCTTTCGAAGAAGACTCCTCGAGTCGCGCAAGAGTTTTTCAGTGGTACAAAATGTTTCATGAAGGCCAAGAACTCGTTGAAGTCGAGTTTGGCATTGGACGCTCTGGAGAGTCTGACAAACGCTTGAACTGGGGCTTGGGTGGTGAGAACTGAAAACATTTTGGTCTCTGACAGGCGTATAATAGTCGTCCGTATCAGTGAGAAGATTGCTCTTGTAGTGAAAAACATCCACACTGTCGAAACAGTTGATTTGGCGATGAGAAAAACTGTGAGGAATTTTCCAACTGTGGCGCGGTGCCACAGTGCATTGTTGGGCAGCATCTAGGCTACTGGCGAAGTTCTGCGTTTCCAAGTCATATCAACCCAATAAACAATCCACCTACCTTTTTTCTTACCTCTATAAGTAAAAAGGCCGCTATGAGTGCAGGAGTTTGATTCTGATGGCTTGACTTTGCCTTCCAAACAGCTGCGACGCGCTCTCAAAACACTGCGCGAAAACAACCTCCTGTCTCAACGAATGGACCACAGTGCTCCTGAACAGTGAAGAACTCCTCTACTGAGCCCAACCAGTTGGACCCCCCTCCACGTTCCCGTTGAGACTACAGAGAACCAGTCTTGATACTTACTGAATGGACCTTGTATTATAAAGTAGTTCTATATAAACGCTTCATTTTTCATATGCGATAATTGAAAATAATTATGTAGAGTTTCGTATTTTGAATTTGAAACTGAATACCTACTCAAATAGGGTTATACTGAAGCGTAGCCTATTCCAACAGATACCCTCATAGAAACATATATTATGATTAAGGTCTTATTTTTCTTATGCTGCATCAAACAACGATGCTGATGAAATTGACAATAATAATATGAAAAATATGTCAATTTTGGTGCAGACAACAGGAACTAATAAACTATTCAAAGTAAAATATTAACTAATCTTTTTAAATCGTCACTTTTCCCTTCATAATATTGAATCGTCACTTTTTCAACATTCTTGTTTTTTGTAGGCTGTAAGTACTTATTGGACCATCCCCGTATGTAGGCTTAAGATGAAAAGCAGACCTTTTTATTCTTTCGTGAGTTTTTTTATTATGTTAAATTACAGCACTTGGCTCAAAAACAGATACGGTATTAATTGATAGTACCGTAACAAAATATATGGTACAATAATAAGTTTGGGAGTTATGATCTATCCAAAAAATTTCGAGAGCAACACAGGCGAGATTAGAAATTGGTGTTTTCTAAACACCATTAGAAACTGGTGTTTTTGACTTTCTAACAAATAATTTTGCAGACTTAATTTTTATTATTTAGTCTTCTTTAATTTTTCATCATATCGTAAGTTACCGTACTCTCTCTCCTCTTCCCTCGTCCTTTTTTAGGCAATTAAGAAGGACCAGACGCCAAAGATGAAAGGTGTGAAGAGCCTGAGGTTGTCTGGTCCAGTCCAGAGGATACTGAATGGTCAAAAGAGTTGGCAGTGGAACATTGGGGAGGGTCCGGATGCTCGCTCTCGTGGTTATTGAGGAGAGCACTGACGAGTCCCTCCCTATCATGTCTACGACGATATTGTCAACCTCACTTAACCGGAAATCCACTCCAGCTGAACCAATTTTTTTATGTTAGCCAATTTTCTCTGTGAAAAATAACATATATTCAGTAATTTTTTCCATTTTAAATATTGTACTGTATTCAAATTGTTATTTGTTTCTTATTCAAATAGGTCAAGTTATATAGTTGTTTCTCACTACTGTTATAGTTAGATACCGTAATAACTTCAAAAAAATTGTTCAGGGCAACCTTGCAAAGTTATAATATAATATGCTTGTTGATAACAAACATTTCTCTTATTTATTATTAAAAAAATTATAAAATTTTGAATTATTTCTCACCATCATTTGTTGTCTTTCTTGTATTTTGTTAAAATATTACGTCTCTTGTACGTCTAGTCTTTGCCTGGAGCAACTAGCCTCAGGTCGAACTCAAATCATGAATTTTTGCCAGCATTCTATTTAATCCGACCTAGTTAATTTGTAAGACAAAACTCCAAAATGCAAAGATCAAACTCTAAGATAATATAGTATGCATTGCCGCGTTCAGTTGTAAATGCAGAACATACATACATACAAACAAATGCAAAATCGTCGACTTGAATCTAATGTAGCCCATACAATGGTGATGCCAAACCAAACCATCCAACCACGTGATACTAAATCGGTTGGATGAGTTGGTTGCCCGGTTTTTCGTGGCTTCATGAAAATTTAGTCAGCTGCATTATTCATGATCCGTAAAATTTTATGATTTTCTGGAGTTTTGTGTTTACATTCGATTTAAAGTAATTTAAACTAAATCTCAATTGCCAAAATGTCTGGAACGAGACGAAAATTTCTAGCACTGCTGATTATAAGTGAAAATAGTAAAAAGAAAGGGAAGAAGAGAAGAAGGGAGGTGTGGTCGAAAGACTGGCTGAAAAATCGTGAAAATTTTTCAGACATGGTAGCCTATTGGTTAAAAGTTTACAATCATCAAGAAGATTTGAAAAAAACTACTTGAGGATGGACAACACCATATTCAATAACAATTTAGAGAAAATTCGTCCGCGGATAGAAAGAAAAGATACGGAAGCTACAAATTTATTCATTCTCAGTCAATTTCCAAGTTCTTCCTACTTCGTTTTTCATATCTTCCATTAGCCAATAAATTATTGTTTCAGTATCACCCAATGCAATAGCACTGCGCTTTTGTATTTCTAAATTATTATTTATTGTTGTTTTTGCATATGAATGCACATTATTTAGATCAGTAATAACCACAAAATACTCAGCCTGACTTTGAAAATAGCAAAATAATAATATTAAAATAATGTACTGATGATTTATGACACTGGCAGTGCCTATGAACAGTTGATGCTAGTTTAATTCTAATAGAAAAAAACGTTATAATATTCTGTAGACCTATGGAAAGGGAATAAATTTCATTTTAATTTTAAAAAATTTATAAACTAGTAAGCCCCATGGGCTGAAGAACTCGCGTGCGAACCCTCAAAGTCAACTTATGGCTTTAATTATTTAAAAATATGAACCACAAATCATACTAATACGATACCTGGATTTATTGAATACTGATGAATGATTCATTTTTGTGAGGATATCGTTATGTACGGTATATTTTGATCATATTTTGATACATCATTATCCGCAACTCTTCTGCCGCCAATGCACCAATAAAAACGTAGGCCTACTGGTTCAAGACGACTTTTGACTGCAAGAATTCAGAGTAGACCTATTAACTGAACATTGTTCAGTGAACAATTCTATCAAATTTACTTTCGTGGGGCTTTCATTCATTTCTCCTTCTATTGACACTCCCACCTATTTTTCTGTATTATACATTATTTTGTTACCAGTAACTCACGTAATGATTTTTTTCTGTAACTTTCAATGTGTTAATAATGTACCCTTTATTCTTGTGGATTTTTATTGATGTATTTTATAAATGAATGTAAGACAGCAATGTAAATAAATAAATAAATAAATTTACAAAATTGGATGTAATAACTTTCCCTTATTTTGTATGAAAACCATACATACTATTGAAACTTCGTGTAGAGTCTATCCATTATCTAGGTATGATGAAAAGTCTTAGAATAATAGAAGGACGGATTATAGGAAAACTAAGAAGAATTCGGTGTTCAGCCGATAACATGTTCTGTTTTCTTTCAGCTCGAAGAACTGATAGTATGCCTACTTGAGTTAGTTCTCTTCGGAACACTCTGTAGAGTGATATTGACCGCCTCTTGTTCTAAACTCAACAGAATTTGTAAATTATTTAGTGTATCAAATTGAAAACAAACATTGTAGAGATTCGTTCAAGAATGGAATTTTTTGATAGTTCAGTATTTCCATTCGGATAAATCGCATAAATTATTAGAGATCTCCTTAATAGCATTCTTCAAATCCCGTAGAAAAGCACGGCTGACTTATTTATTAGTCTTACTTTTTAAAGCATCGAAATCAAATGTAACGACAAACTTCCTACAACAAGAATACTTGAAAAATAACCAATGGTAAAATAATTCAAATTTGCCGCCTTTTGTCAGCTGTTCAAATAAATAGACTTCTATCACATGTTTAAACTTTGAAATCAATATTAACATATGACTTAATTTATTTATTTGAGAACATTATTATTTCTCATGATAATGTTTTCAAATTTGCCGCTAATATTCAATCAGCTGTTCCACTGTAATCAGATGGATTCTCCAAAAAAATTATTCAAGTTCCTTATGACATTTTCCAGCCGTTATTATTGTGTTGAAATTGAATAGATGCCGGAGGATATACAGATATATTGTTGATGAGAGCTTATCCTTTTTTCGCCTGAAAAAGGATGAAGGAGTCGGTCGATTTCATTGTCCAACGAACTTGACCTGTATAAAAGTATGAAGAATATATGTTCTGAATTTGAATTTGATTAATTGAGGCGTTCGAAAGTTATTGTCAAACATACAAACAAACGAACGAACAGACGGACAACGACTTCTGCCTTGAGTCAAAAGTAAGAACTTGCTATCACTCGTTCAATTATAATTTTATTTTTTTTTAAATTTATTGAGCAGAGAGCAAAGCTCTAATGGATTAGGAAAGTCACTCTTTGTATAACTACTCCTCCGGAACCGCTCGACCAATTAAATTCAAACTTGCCATGGTGATAGTAGACATGGGCGACCAGGTTATAGGCTATAGAGCATTTTGAAAATTTGCATATTAAGGACGAAAAAAGGAAAAAAGGATTGCTTACACACTATTACTATACACATTATCCATGCTATATTCATGCTCTCTGCACTGCAGGATTGCAACCTAACATCAGTTTTGAGAAACGTTCCTGGTCAGAAATGTCTATTATGCTCTTGAAATCATGTTGGTATCACTGGCAGAATCGGCTCCTTATCGAACCCCATAGCCCAGTGGTTAGCGACGTGGACTAGTATTTCACTGCTTACTAATCAGGGGGCTTCAAACTGAGCAGAACATTTTTGATTATTTTCAACTTAGAACAACTTCCAATATTATTTTACATAGAAATGAACGACCTTTCAAGATTTGTTTGGTTAAAAAAAATTAAAATTAAAAAATTAAAAATTAAAAATTAAAAATTAAAAATTAAAAATTAAAAATTAAAAATTAAAAATTAAAAATTAAAAATTAAAAATTAAAAATTAAAAATTAAAAATTAAAAATTAAAAATTAAAAATTAAAAATTAAAAATTAAAAATTAAAATAAAATTAAAAATAAAAATTAAAAATTAAAAAATTAAAATTAAAAATTAAAAAATTAAAAATTAAAAATTAAAAATTAAAAATTAAAATTAAAAATTAAAAATTAAAATTAAAAATTAAAAATTAAAATTAAAATTAAAAATTAAAATTAAAATTAAAAATTAAAAATTAAAAATTAAAAAATTAAAATTAAAAATTAAAAATTAAAAATTAAAAATTAAAAATTAAAAATTAAAATTAAAAATTAAAAATTAAAAATTAAAATTAAAATTAAAAATTAAAAATTAAAAATTAAAAATTAAAAATTAAAAATTAAAAATTAAAAATTAAAAAATTAAAAATTAAAATTAAAAATTAAAAAATTAAAAATTAAAAATTAAAATTAAAAATTAAAATTAAAAATTAAAAATTAAAAATTAAAATTAAAAATTAAAAATTAAAAATTAAAATTAAAAATTAAAAAATTAAAAATTAAAAATTAAAAATTAAAAATTAAAATTTAAAATTAAAAATTAAAATTAAAAATTAAAATTAAAAAAAAAATTAAAATTAAATTAATTACAAATTAATTGAGGTCTAGAAATGTTGTGTTAGAATATTTTTGAAATCCGTTCAAGATTAAGCAAGTACAGTAATAAGTTTTTAAAAATTCTAGATCTATTGCGAGTTGCATAGCTTCCACCTTGATATGACAAATCCAAATTGTAAGTTCAATGGTTCAGCAAGATTATAGATGAACTAATTTGTAAGATATTGAATTAATTTTTAAACTATGTCCAATATACTTTCCAAAGGTTACACTTCATATTAGCGTTTTACTATTTTTCAGAATTTTCGGAGTTTTTCTTAGATTTTTTGAGAACAAATTGGCAGAAAATGTTGAAATTAAGTAAACAGGTCCAAATTAGGTCTAGAAATGCTGTGTTCAATAAATTTCTAATCCCTTCTGAACGGAATTTGCAGGCGAGCAAAGCGAGCCTGTTTGTCTCAGCTGACACTGACAGAGGTTTACACTGCCTATACTGTCGGGGGTCCAGGCGGAGAAGGCGAGCGAAGCGAGCCTGCCGCCTTGTTCTGAATAAAATGGTGCCTGATTTGTCAGGATTCAATGATAAATAACTGAGATATGACTATTTTAATTTTAATTTCAACCTTTCACATTCAATATGGTAGTTTGGAAAAACTCAATGTGTAATAATACGGCCTGCGGCTCGTGCTCGTGCGTAAGTGTTTCTCTTGATGCAGCAAAATCACTCTTTGCGTACTGATACACAAATAACTATATTGTACTGTGTGAAGGAGGCAAAATGGGTTTTTACCTGATGTCTTTATTAATAAAATTAGTTATTTATTTGCATTCATTCAATATTTCTCAACATGCTAACAAACAATGGAAGCTTGTTGTGGAAATACACAAAAATTTTGCCCAAATTTCATTCAATAGGCTTATTTTTTCGCGATTTTTCAAGTTTATAATGATTTTCCTTTATAATTTGCTACTGAGTAATTAGTTTAAACAATCAGAGCACATTTGAGACCAAAAAAGGTACGTCAAATGCTGTATTTACAAAGTTGAACCACTCATGGAGAAAATGACTCCAGCTCGGTCAATATTGTTTGAAAATTATTGATTTTGTCTCAATCGTAGGAAACATTTTGACCTTCAATTTGAGCCCAATCAATATTTTTTTAACCAATATTGACCAAGCTGGAGTCATTTTATCATCTTGCCTTATTCTATCAAAATAAACACTCACTTGAGAAAACATTCACTTAAAGGTTGTTGCTCCTATTTTATATTCTCATTTCATAACATTACATGGTAATAGAATGAGCCACTTTCACCATCAGCTAGGTTTAGCTAGGCTTAAAATACCGGGATCAAATTTTCGAGTCCACGCTTCAAAAACTTTTGGACAAAAAGAAAGCTCGCTCCGCTCAATTTGCGGCTGCCTCCGCATGCGCTTCCCTAGTTCACCTAGGCTTAAAATACATTTTCTAAGTTGCGTTTGTAAAAAATGAATAACCGACAAAATTTTCATATCAAACCTTTATAATTATCCGAAAATGTTTTCAAAAAACCGCGCCAAGAGTTTTTTTAGAGAAAATAAAAGTCAGTCTTGTTCAGCTGGGTAATCTCGGAATCATTATAACATATGTTAGTAACAGTTTTGGTTGGATGGTTGGATGAATTGGTTGGATGGTATCATATACGTCACAATTGGTTGGATGGTATTGGTTTGGTTTAGCTTGGCGCATCACCAGTGTATGGGCTGCATAAGACCTCACCTCACTTACGTTCGGTCAATTATTGATTTTTCGTTAAGAATAAGTTTATGGGTAGAAATTGTACGAGAGAATTAAATGTTTGGAACGATGATGCCCAATTTCAACTGTAGGCCTCCCGTATTATATTCTCATAATTCAATAATTATTTCAATATTTGATAAAACTAAATAATTATCCATGTACTTTGATTATGAATAATAAACTATACTAGTGTATCCTAACATTATTCAAGTCTCGAGTTTTTAAAATTCAAATAGATTGGCGCCTTTAAAAACATGTGTTAGAAAGGAAAGTTTCTACTAGAACCGCTAGGTAGCGTTGAAGTGATGAATCGATCATGGTGAGATATGAAAATGAACTGTGTTTGGAGAACAGTGCCGTGCCGAGCCGATTGCTGTCCACATTCACATCCACGGTGCGGTGCAGATGTCTGTTTACTGTCATCCAAATCGTAAAGACAGTCCGATAGGAAATGTTTTAGCAGTTATTCGGTTCGGTTAATCTCTTTTGCATCGTGTTTTTATTGTTTTTCATTTACCTGTGCCATAATTTAAAGTGATTCGCTTCAAATACTATTACTTGTTATCAAAAATGAAACGTGTGTTCTTCACTTTACATAGTTCTGCCATCACAAATGTTCAAATCTATACACGATTTGAAAACAGTGAAAGAGAGGTTAGGTAGTGTTTTGTGTCATTATGGAATTTCATCGGAATTAAATAAATTATGATGCCATAAGTTCATGAGAACTGTTTGTCAAATGATTCAACATGTACAAAACTTGGTTATTGCTCCAAATAGATGTAATTGACTAGTCTTTGAAGACTAACTAGGAAAACTATTAGTTCTTTTGCAATCATGCAAGCTAAAAAACGTTATTTATTAGTGTTATCTTGTGCATTTTTGGCATATTGCTACTTTGGAGGTTATAGATTGAAAAATGAGTCGAACCTAACCTCTCCTCATAGAATGTTACCATCTTATGTTGATGTTTTGAGTGACCATCTCTACATTAGGGACATTGAATCATCCCCTCAGTTTCGGAGGATAGGTAGTAGTACTTACAAAAAAGTTAATAATTCCTATAGAAATTGTCGAATGGAGACTTGTTTCGATTACAGAAAGTGTCATAGTGACTTCAAAGTTTATGTTTATCCTTTGAATGATGAAATGAATGGTGAGACGCCGCTGACACCTAGCCCAGCATATCAAAAAGTTTTAGATGTAATTTTAGAATCGCGTTATTATACTTCCGATCCTAGTCAAGCATGTCTTTTCGTACTTGCTATTGATACTTTAGATAGGGATAGTCATTCGAGTGATTATGTTAGAAATGTACAGTCTCGTCTTCACAGACTAAAGTTATGGAATAACGGTCGAAATCATGTAGTATTCAATTTATATTCTGGTACATGGCCAGACTATGTTGAAGATGATTTAGGGTTTGATACCGGTGAAGCAATCCTTGCCAAAGCCAGCATGTCCATGTCAAGTTTTCGTCCAGGATTTGATATATCAATTCCATTATTTTTTAAGGTGAGTAAAAGAATGCAGTTAGTCTAGAATACCATCATTCTATAGTTTGTCCAAGCAAAGAAGGCATTCTGGCAAGTTGGAAAAATGACTCCAGCTCGGTCAATATTGTTTCAAAAATTATAAATTCAGTCTCAAATTTCAGAGCAGAATGTCTCCTACAATTCCTGCAATCTTCTGAAGAGAAGAAAGTCAATCTGTAGCCCACTTGAATGACATTATTATTTGATTAATTACAATTATGGTGTCAAGAGCAATTCAACAGAACATCCTTAAGAGTGGGTGGTAGTGGACGGAAAACTGCCGAACGGCAAAATCAAGCCCCATAAGAACAATGTAATTCTTATCAATCTCTTGGAGCAGATATTGCCTCTATTCATGGACAGAATTTCACGTTCTTGATGTCATTGAAAAGAGAATTTAATTCTCCAGGGGCGTTACTTTTTACTTTTTCGATTTTTAGTTCATTTCAATAATTACAGTTCAATACTTTTTTAGGTAATTAATTATGCGATAATTATTAAACTAAAAATCGAAAAAATAAAAAGTAACGCCCCTGGAGAATTAAATTCTCTTTCCAATGACATCAAGAACGTGAAATTCTGTCCATAAATAGAGGCAATATCTGCTCCAAGAGATTTATAAAAATTACATTGTTCTTAATGAACAATTACATTGTTCTTACATTGTTCTATCATTGACTTGATTTTGCCGTTCGGCAGTTTGCCGTCCACTACCACCCACTCTTAATATGACATGAATAGCTGCAAAGGAATTTTTGAAGCTATTGATAAGAACTTTTTCTTACAAAAAATTCAATGTTATTTAGGGAATTTATGAGAAGTCCTTGCCTAATATTAATTTAATGGTTTCTAAAACATTCAGTAAGTTACTATAGCTATATAACCTACGTCCTATTGGGCTAATGAGTTTTGAAGATAATAAATTTTTAATAAAAAATCGTATTTCATATTATAATAACATTTTAATATTATTCAACGTACCTAATAAGTAATTGGCAAAATTACAAATTTATTTATTCTTTGTACACTTTACATCGATTATCTTTACAAAGACACAATACATAGAAAATCATTGTACAATAGGATAAGAAGCTCACAAGACTTTTCGTGTGTTCGTGAGCTTTAAGGAAACATATTAGCCAATGAAATAGACATGTAAAAATTAAATTAAGAAAAATAATAAAGTAGATTAATAAAATTTTAAAATGGAAGAAAGAAAAATTGACGATAAAGTTATCTGCTAAAAAGCCCCAAAGAAAAGAAGAAGAGAAGAGTTTAGAAGAATTTATAACAGTGTTACGGAATCTATAATAATAATTAACTTTAAACAATGATATTATTCTTAATAGCCTAATATTTGTTCCCTGCAATCTATTCTCTACCTTATTGGAATGAGGAATAGAAATAAATTTTTAATTACTTTTAAAATAAGAATAGGCTACAAGGATTTTTTAGCAAAAAATTTATAACTTGGCCTAATTATGTCAAAATGAAAGAAAATCTTGAATACACATACTTTTCCAAAAACTCCGATGGCGTGGATTTTTTTATCATACAAGCCTATAGATTCTATTCTATACCCTACAGGAAATAAATTGTTTTTCCTTAAAAAGACAATTTTCAAATATTTTGTTTTCATCAAATTTTGGTAATTTTTAATATAATGAAATGTGCATGAGCTAATAATCTCATGTGGAGATTAAACTGAATTTTAATCCTAGATTTAAGATAAATTTAATAAAAGCTGAGACTAAACTTTTGACTTGACCAGAAATCCTTCTCTAATGCTTCAATGTAAGAATTTGTCGATTTTTATGTTTCATTGCAATGCTTCCTCTAAATTACAATACTCAAATTACAATAATTACTTCTTCTAAATTACAATAATTAAATTACTATACTGTATTATATTTACCAAGTTTCGATTTAGCCAGTAGAAAGCGTAAAATGGAAAAAATTATTGAATAAATCAATAAAATTAAATTATAAGGAATCATTGATAAAATTATTAGCTGAATCAATCAATCAATCAGGATTGATCAAATTGATTTATAAATATAAACAGTAGTTGTAAGTTAGGTACTTTGATGAACATGAATAAATTTATGAAAATGAGGGCGATTTGTGAAAAAAATGAGTTTAAAGTCAAATTTACGAAATTTAACATGCTAGATTTATAAGAATATGAATCTATTAACAAAAATAGACCACTATTAAGATAACAGTGAAAGAAGCTGAGAACATGAAAATGAACAAAAATAGTTAGTATTATAAAAGTGATAAACTACATTGAAAGCACTGGCGGCTCGTACCCACGAAACAGGTGAAGTGCTGACGTGCTGTACAGTAAAAGATACGGACACTTCACCTGTTTCATGAGTACGAGCCGCCAGTGTATTTTCAATTTGAAAGAGTAAGGACAGCTCACGTGGTGCTATCCATCGGATTTCTCTGACCAAGCAGGTGCCATAGACTCATAGAGGTATAAGGAAAGATGAAACCACGTAGTAATCATAAAAATTCAGAGAATAAAAATTTATAAACAAATAGTAGATAATGATGTAAATAAAATTCCAAAATAGAAATACAACAAATTAATACTGACTGATATGAAAAATTACGTTTTAATTAGAAATTTGTATTACTTACATTGCAGTAACTTAAGTTTAGGGATTGTTGTAAGGCCATCAGTGGAAAAAAGAATGGATATGAAACACCATAAATTGAGAGAATAAATAATTAAAGAAAGAGGGTGACTTACGCGAATTGGACGTTTTTCAATGAACTAATACTCGGCTATTTTTTTTTAAATTATTGCATATTTTTTACACGAAATCAAAGCTCATTATATACAATTCAAGTTGACAAGGCTCAATACCTGCAATTTTAGTTACGTGTCAACTCTCTTCTCAAAATCCTCATTTTAATAATGTATAATAATAATAATAATGTATTTTAATAATTTAAACATATTTCTAATGTGTTTAAAATTATGACTTCTCATAATGACTAACATTTCTGATATGATTACAGCAATTTCTTGATTGATTGCATTCTCTAAGCCAAGAAATTCGGACGAGTTGAAGAATGCGATCATTCAAGACTTTGCTGCTATCACTGCAGAAATGTTGGTGCGTGTGATTGAGGATTTTGAGAAGAGAGTTGAGTCCTGCATTCAAAATGATGGAGATCTCTTTGACGACATTATTTTTCACACATAACTAAATTGGCAGGTCAACAAGTGAGCTTTGTCAAATTCAATGGTATAAAATAAGCTTTGATTTCGTGTAAAAAGTATTGAATAATTTAAAAAATGGCCGGGTATTATTTCATAAAAACCCGTCCGATTCCGTAAGTCACTCTGTATAAACAAAGATTAGAGAATCGTCAAAATGAAATGAAAATTGATTGAAAGTAGAGTTATTAAAATCATAGAATAACAGAGAAAAAAGATATAAGTTGAAATAATGATGATGATAATTTTGTTGAATAATTGTTTTGCAGAGCCACCCGGAGCGTGGCGGCGACGCTGGCTTTGTGACGTCGAACAATTTCCCGGTGACAAAGCGCTACCTGCTGGCGTTCAAGGGCAAGCGCTACCTGTACGGCATCGGCTCGGAGACGAGAAACGCGCTCTACCATCTGCACAACGACCGCGACGTGGTGCTGGTCACCACCTGTCGGCACGGCAAGACCTGGAAGGAGCGCAAGGACCAGCGATGCGACGAGGACAACGCCGAGTTTGACAGGTCAGTTGCGGCCGCAACTCAATCAATGCATGAACCCGACTGTTTACACTATCAAAGCAAAGAAGTCATTCTGGCAAGATGGTACAGCTCGGTCAATGTTGATACAAAAAAAAATTAGTCTTCAATTTTATTGTAGAAAACATTCTAATCTAAAATTTGTAAATCTACAATTTATAATTTTTGAATCAATATTGACCGAGCTGCTGTCATTTTCCCATCTTGCCTTGTTTACTTGTTGTACTTGTCTACTATACGTGGGCGTACTTTGCACCATTTCGGGAATAGATGTATCAGTAGGGATTGTTAGATTAGTTAGTTGGAAAATGATCGTAGAATTTTATGGAACTCATGGTAGGAAAGTGATAATGAAATGGAAATTGGAAGAAAACTGTGACAATTAGTAAGGAAAAGGAACAAGTGACTGAACGAGATTTTGATTCTTGATTTTGAACTAATTGTAAAGTATAAGATTATTAGAAAACAGCCGTTAAAATTTAGGAACTAATGGTGGGATACTGATTTCAGTTTGTGGTGACAGATTATCTAAGGTAAAAGCACCAGTAGTGGCCATGTTTAAGGATTTTTTATACTTTTTGCAGAATTGTGAGTCCATTTTATCTCATCTTAAACTCAATGAACATGTAGCCCAGATCCTTCTTGATTGACTCTACTTAAAATGGCTGATATCTCAATTCAAAAAATAGTTATTAAACTTTTCGTGGAACTCGATTTTGATTCTAAAGTGGCTACTATGATTCAGTAGTGGCCAGGTACTGATTTTATAGTGGCCACATGATGTTTTATGCTTATTTAAAATTCAATTTCTCAAGCTTCTTGACGCAATCATTCAAGTAAGATAATTTTACATTCCAGAACGTGATAATAACGCCAGATTTAATAATAGGTTATATTACAATGAGTTGAATTGGTAATGCATTGTTGTTGGTTACAGGACACTTGAAAAGTGAGGTTAAACCATAAAATAGACGTTTTAAAGTTATTTTCTTGATGTAACCTATTTGAAACAGTCTTAGGAGAACATAAATTCAATTTACATAAACTATTACAACAATTTCTACAAATGTAGGTGTTTCAGGAGGAATGTGCAATACTTCTCAGGCTGATTCCTTACACCAAGTAGACAAAAAAGTTCCATGGGACCAACCCCCAAAAACGCTTTGTTACCGAGATAACAATGGCGGAAAATTGAGTTTTTTCAAAATATATTAATTTTTCTAATTTTTTAGAGCCTATAGCGAGTTCTAAAATGATCGATTCCTATGTAAAATTAGCTGAGGAATTCAATGAAACCAGTTTCAAGTTTGTAACTTCAACGGTTATTGAGATAATTGGAAAAATATGCTAGAAAACGCCATTTTTTAAACAATAAGGGTTATAACTGGGTAAGGAATCATAAAATTAGATTTTTTATTAATGGAAGTTGAAGAGAGTCGGATTCTAGAGAAAAATTTAAATGGCGGCAATTGTGTAAATCTTACCCAAATCTCAGAAATCGCGATCAGAAATCACAAAATCGCTACTAAACACAAATTTATCACTTGTGCTATGTTTTGTCAATTTTGCGATTTTTGATCGCGATTTCTGAGATTTGGGTAAGATTTACACAATCGCCGTCATTCAACTTTTTCTCTAGAATCCGACTCTCTTCAACTTCCATTAATAAAAAATCTAATTTTATGATTCCTTACCCAGTTATAACCCTTATTGTTTAAAAAATGGCGTTTTCTAGCATATTTTTCCAATTATCTCAATAACCGTTGAAGTTACAAACTTGAAACTGGTTTCATTGAATTCCTCAGCTAATTTTACATAGGAATCGATCATTTTAGAACTCGCTATAGGCTCTAAAAAATTAGAAAAATTAATATATTTTGAAAAAACTCAATTTTCCGCCATTGTTATCTCGGTAACAAAGCGTTTTTGGGGGTTGGTTCCATGGAACTTTTTTGTCTACTTGGTGTAAGGAATCAGCCTGAGAAGTATTGCACATTCCTCCTGAAACACCCTGTATATCGGGTGGCCACTACTAGATTATTCACGGTTTCTTGCTCTAGTAGTGGCCAGTCTGCTTTCACGCCAAAATATTAGCTGTATTTGGCTAGAAACCTTCTGAACAACATCTTCAACAGCATTCTAGGGAGTGATTATAACACCAAAAATAGCGATATTTAAGACTTTCTAGTCATAATACAACAATTTGTATATGCATGCCTTCTCACTGAAACGGCTAAGAGAAAACTGAACTTCTCACTGAAACTACGTATTCGAGTGAAATGGCGACAATAAATTTCTCTCAAAAATCTCTGATGATACTCTGCGAGCTTCTACTTGAACTATTTAGCTGCTAAATAGTATGAGCTAAGTGTCTAGCAGGTTTAGAACCAATTTGATGGCATCAAATCCATATTTAAAATAAAAAAAAACATTCAAGTGGCCACTACTGGTGCTTTTCCCTTAATTAGTAAGAAACTACTATCACTTTCAGGAGGGCTCTGGTGATTCGATGCTAGAAAAACTCAGTAGGAAATTGGTGAATGTTCTCCCTTCCTCGATAATTTTATTTGAAATTATTGACCTAACGTAAGTGAGGTCTAATGCCGCGTTTACACCGGAATGTTAATAACGTTTGTTAATAACTTTTTTGAATAACGTAGGTATAGACTGAAAAATAAATGAAAATCAAACACCCTTTTAAAAAACTTTAAAATTATTAAAACACAGACATGTTTCGGCACATTAGGCCATTATTATTTAGACTTATATTTTTAAATTTTAATCTTGTTTACTAATTTCATTATTACTTTATCCACATTGATAATGGCCTAATGTGCCGAAACATGTCTGTGTTTTAATAATTTTAAAGTTTTTTAAAAGAATGTTTGATTTTCATTTATTTTTCAATTATTTTAAACAGCCCTAAGTTTTAAAGTTCAGTTTTCTATATAGACTGATATATTATATAACTTATTATACAAAAGTTATTAAAAATTGTTATTAACATTCCTGTGTAAACGCGGCTTAGAGATTTTTAGCGGCTTAGAAGATTCAAGTCGACGATTTTGCATTTGTTTGTATGCTCCGCATTTACGACTGAACGCGGCAATACATTCCAATGAAATTTGACAGGGATGTTCCTCTTGAAATTGCGCGTCGATGTATATGTAACGTTTTTCAACAATTTTCATATTAAGGACGAAAAAAGGAAAATAATATGATTCACCCTCAGTCATTACAAAATCGCATGCATACACTCAAAGTAGGCTACTGAATTATAGCAGAATTATACCTCCTAAGTACCTCCTGGTATTTAGAAGGTCCTGATTATAGGTTCTCGCTTTGAACTGATGATAATATCATTATTTTGTTTGAGTACCGTATCTAACCAATGAGAATGCAGATACGCTCCAGAAAATGAATTTCAATACTAGCCTACAGCAATCTTAAAAATTAAAAAAAAATCCTGGTGTTCTATTGACGAAAGTTGAAATAACGGATTAATTTGGCATGCAATATTCATTTGCATGTATTCAATTTTGATGTAATTGTCTGTAGCACTAGCTGTGGCCATAGTGACGGAATTATGCCGACAAAAACTTAAGCGTGACTGTGGCCACTGTATTGCTGACTTCCTCAAGCCGACTTCCGGAATCGACGCACAATTAGAACGTACTGTAAAGACAGACAGTGCTTTTATGATGCAGGGAACATGGGTGACTTCATGAGGTATACCGTTCACAGAACTACTAGTTGTTTGGTTTGAAATCATTTATTCAATTATTAGTAGGATCTTTTAGAAGGTTGTAGATTCATAACCATCTATCATTTGGGTCGTAGATGTAGATTCATAACCATCTATCAATGGGTCGTCTGTGTTGTGTTCCTGATTGTGAATATCCAAGTATGGTAATTCAATTCATATTTCTATTTTCACGTTTCCTGAAAACAAACTCTCAATAGACATATTGGTTAGAAATGTTTTCATCAACATTTTGAAGTGAAAGACAGCTCGAAAGTTTGTATCAAACATTTTGAAGACCGCTTTATTATTAAGGAAGACGTTTTTCTTGTCATAGACGGTTGAATAATCGGAGTGCCAAGAGAAAAACATTGGGGTGCCAAGAGAAAAACATTGGAATGCCAAGAGAAAAACATTGGAGTGCCAAGAGGTAATAACTAGCCTATGTGCTTTTTATGAAAGTGAAAGACAATAATTAATGAAATCAGTGATCTGCCTTGTGTACCAGTTAGCTCCATAATATCAAATGATTAGGTAACAAATAGTGCTTAATTTGTGACTGTAGCCTACAAACCGGTAGGCCTACAACGCCATCTCGGTACCTCTGAGAGGGTGAGGGAGAGTAAATAATTTCGTATTTTTTCGAAGTTTAGATATAAGATATGTAAAGCAATGGTAAAATTACACAATTAAAAGCTTAAATAACACTCTAAAAACAAGTTTTGAGGACTTAAAAGTACATTTTTTTTATGGATACTGGAGTGTATAGAAGACAACAAGATGTCTCAAACTTCAAAACTTCTCAAACTTCAAACTGCCAAAGGAAAAAAGAAACTGGAAGTATTGGGGAAAATTTGAGTGTCTTGGGTTTATATTTTTCACATAGAATAATAAATCAGATTGTAGTTTGAAGTTCATCATATTGTAATGATTCTTAATTTTGTATTGGATATTTATTATATTGTAATATCATAATGTTAAACAATAAAAAATATGCTTTTTCTGTTTTATTACTTCTAAAGAATAGCTACTTGAACTATTGCTATCACACTTGGCTAGGCCCATATTGCCGCCATCTTGTTTTGTACATGAAGGTCTGAGAAATGATAGATGGTTATGGTAGATTGTAGAAGTATGATGAACATTAATTAGAATCAGCTGTATTATTCTAAATAAAAAATAATTTAGTTGAATGTTTTTCCTCATTTGTGAAAATGCGATTTGATTCTATTAGTTCAAATCGATTAATATCGTTCAATATCTCAATAATTAGTACTGTACTTTATTTATTTCATGAAGAATTTTCTTTCAAGTGAAACTCAAAAATATTAGGCTTTTTTGTTGTTTATGTTCATTCAGACAGATAACTACAAAGAATACATTCTATGAATACTTATTAGCTTTGTGAGCAAAAATAATTTATTTAGATATATCCCGAGAATTTTTCATCTGGCACAGTTTTAATTTTTCACAGTTCAACAAGAAGTTTGATAAATTATCAGATGAGGACATGGAGCGGTACAAACATGGAAGTAGGAAAAAATAGAGTACTGTGTTCACTGAATAGTATTTTATGAGGTTTCCAACCGAAGACGTTTAAAGGAACGTACTTTGAAGACGTACACAACTTGCTAGCATCCGGGCACTCCTTGTCTTCTCAACAACACCCATACTCAGCTATTGACAGTAACGGTTGTCTTTCGATGTGGGAGCTGCACATCTCAATCCTTTTAGGGTATCACATCAAGGAGATGAAGGAGAAGACACAGGATCATATCTCGAATGAGAAGAAGGGCTGTGAAGAAAGACAGAAGAGCACACAATGTGAAACATACATGAATAAGTGACAAAATTGTAATAGATTTCACACTTGAGAATACCTCTAAAGAGTGCGAAACATTTAGTGTCTAAATAAAATATACTCTGAGGGTACTGCGATTTTTATTATTATTTATTTACGCAATTGATAGTAGCCCTAGGAAAAAATAGAATAGGATAGACTTTAAAAAAATAGGAAAAAATAAGGAAAAAATAGGATAGGATAGGACTTTGAGGAAAAACTAAAAAACTGATTTTGTGAGACAAAACATGCGATTATGCATAACTTGTTTGTAAAAAATGTGTTACACTTATCTGTGAGTAGAAAAATAGGCACAACGCCAAATTCGCTAAATAGTTCAACGTGTAACCGTTGATTAAAGAGCATAAATCACGTTATCGTGAAGCGTCTGGAGAATTTCAAAAATTTGTGCCCAAGAAAATGAGCGTTGATGTGGGTGGGGAAAAATCGTGTTCAGGGAAGAGATGTGTCTTATCATGTGAAGGTGCCAGGGCGAAATTTACGGCCACTATTGTAGCAGCGTTGGTTTCAAAGCAGATGTTCGCCTCATTTTGGATGGTGAGGGGGTGTTCATGAGTCCTCCCACGCACACGCACAATCACTCACCCTCAGTCTAGCATGCCGTTTTGGTGTCACGTGACAAGCTACACACACGGGAATGAGTTGTTTGTGTTACATTATGTCTGACTTGTATAGTCTGTCCAGACAAAGAAGAAATTCTGGCAATATGGGAAAATGACTCCAGCTCGGTCAATATTCGTAAGAAATTAAAAATTTGGTTACAAATTGTAGAAAACAATCTGATCTACAATTTGAGACAAAATTTATAATTTTTAAACAAATATTGATCGAGCTGGAATCATTTGCCTATCTTGCCAGAATGTCTTCTTTGCGTGGACAGATCATATGCGTGCCGCCTACATGTAACCTGTAACCTTCTTATCATCACACATCTACGTGTGCGCCGCTGCTTTCGTCTCGTGAATCTGACTTCTGATCCACTGACTATACTTTGTACTAAATAAACAACCACTGTAATACCGGCCGCTGAGTGTTTCATTGACTTTGAGCGGTGCTATTGATGACGGATCACAGATTCCGTTTACGTGCAGTAGTCGGCTGATCTTTAAATTGTATTTCTGCAAGCTATCTGTTCTCACCATTGGAGGTTATGGGTGATTAATAATTAAAATTAAAATCATTATTGTACTTGTCCACAAAGAACTTTAACATAAAATTACAATAAAATATTATGAACAGGAAGGTATATTAGTATTAAAGTAGTTTGGGAGCTCAGGGTAGTGTATTATACCTATCATGTGTAATAATGGATATAAAAGAGTGAAAAGATCACCCTAGAACTGGATAAAACAAAATTTAGCTAGAAGTTTATTCGTGACACATTATCGTTGTTAAATTTAGAATGATCATAAAGTAACGAAAAAATGTTCTTTTGGTTAGCAGGATGATCGTTTGGTTAAAATCAAGCAAAAATAATTCAACTCGTTCTGTCTGACTAAACTATCATGAAATTTGCATTAGCAAGCTGTATTATTTCGCGCTCAAGTGTCATTCCTTTGACACGTCTGGTCAATGAAATTGAAATTGTACCACCCTGAGTAATAATTAATATCGAGGAAGCATTATATTTCAACTGAATAAATATTGCTAACATTTCAATAGTGTTCTAATAGAATCAGCTATCATTATTTCCGAATTTTTTCAATTTATTTTTCTCTAGTGGATATTATTTCTGAAATGATTTAGTTTACTAACACAGGCTCTGTGGTGAACTGTACAACATGATTTCTGATTGCCTTTTCATTCTCTCAATAATAAAATTATGCTTTGCAGTGCTCTGTGAATCAATTGTCAATACTTAGCTTAATAATATATTGTATCAAAATAATGACTCAGATTACTGCAATTGAGATCCTGTTTTCCTCCAATAATAAGTATGTAATTCTGTACAGACTATAACAATTTATTATTGTGAGATTAAAAAACATACTTTACTATACTACTAAACACAAACATACTTCACAATAGCGCCTTCAATGTGGGCGCTGCAGTCCCGCATGCCATTCAGTTATGTCTACCGTTACAAGTGGCTATCAAATCACTACCTACAATATACGAACGTAAGTACAGCGAACAACAGTTCATTAAATCACGACGATACTGCATTAAATTTGCTTCTACGAGTATATCATCTGTCAGTGTCTTGTTTATAGAATTTATCCTTGATTAAATCGATTGATAAGAACGTTTTTTAAAGGTTGACTGCAGCTTCTTTTATTAAAGCAAAATTAATCTTTTGAAGAAAAAAAATCGTTAGATATTTTGAATGGTTAAATGAAAAGACAAAAAGCTGTCAAACCACTGATTTATTATTAAATCGATTTTTCAATAAATCAGTGGTTTGACAACATCTTGTCTTTTCATTTAATATGGATAACAACTACCACAATTTCACCCCACTGGCGGCTCTTGCCCACGAAATAGGTGAAGTGCTTCACAATAAAATATACGGGCACTTCTCCTGTTTCGTGGGTACGAGCCGCCAGTGTAATCACCTTCACAACTACTCAAAAAGTGATAGTTGAAAGGATTGAAAGTTTTTAGGTAGTTAAATTTCCAAACAATACAATTTGTTTAGAGTGGAATGAGAAAGTGCTACATAGATGAAGAAGTACATCTTTAAGGATATGATCAAGAACTTGACAATTAGTAAGAAGTAGACAGAAATTTATTCCTTCAAAATTTGAAGCATGTACTGGTGCAGAGCAGACAAGGTATGGAGACCTACATACGATGCATATTATCAGGACATGCATTTATGTCGATAAAATCCTTGGAGATTATGTAGACTGTAGAGTGTTGGCTATCGTTCTCAACTGCCATACACCGACAAAATATCTCACGCTAAAATTGACTGCAAAAGCTTTACTGCTGATAAAATGAAGCTATTGAGTGGCGCTGGCGCAATTCAAAGGCTCGGGCTATTTAGATCTGCCATAATAACATCCGGTTTGTTCTGAGATGGAGAACCGTTTAAAAAGAATCTGCTTTACGAGGCAAGTCGTTTACGATTGACTAACCAAGCCACTCGATGACATGCACATGCATTGCACACTATACTATATTACCGCATTGCAATCATATTAGTGATAAGTAGGTAACGTTTCAAGATTGAAACTATATTTTCGAATAAAACTTCACCAATGCAATGTATGAGATATGTTGAACCAAAGAGAATCTACTCTTAAATAAGATAGTCATAGTCGAGTAGGATAATCGTTGGCTGAGCAGTAGTTAATAGGTCAACGTACTTATTTATTGCAAGTATACGAGTGCTCTTCCTGTATTTTCTCTCCATGATATTCAGTGTATGCTAGCAAAGTAGAATACTGTTAATTTTATTCCAATCTCAGTATCCTGATAATCTGCTTTTGCTTACTATTCAACTCTTTCTACTCTAAACTAACTTATCAACTATTATTTATTGGTGTTGTAAGAGATTAGATATTGCGCTAGATCAAATAATGAAAGAGCTATCGAAAAACCTTTGTCAGGATCAGGAACATAAATTTGGTCAGCTTCAAGCTATAAAGTATAGTCTGTAGTATAGTATAGTCTGTCCCAGCAAAGAATTATTATCTGACAAGATGGGAAAATGCTTGGTCAATATTTGTTCAAAACTTATAAGTTTGGTCTCAATTTGTAGTGCAGAATGTTCAATTTATAATTTTTTTAACCAATATTGGCCAAGCATGAGTCGTTTTCCCATCTTGTCAAAATGTATTTTTTGCTTGGATTTACTATGATTGGATTTACTTGAAAATTCATTAGGATAGTCCAAGATGTGTTTTTTAAAATTTCAAATTATTCGGTTGTGAGAAGAAAACAGTTAACAAAGAAACCCGTTAATTGAACTACTTTCTAGTTCGTTGATTCAACGCCCACCTCCAATGTGCACGCTTCAGCTCTAATCCACACAACAGTCCCACTAGAATTGCACTGCGGCCATATACAAACTGTTAATTTATGTTGCGAGAGTTGATGATAACTTCAATAAATTGCAGTTCTAGGTCAGTGGCTAACATGTGCTTGCATCTCGTGTATTTAAATGCAAATCAAATGTAAAACGAATGCATGTCAAGTGCGATGAGGACTAAGTATCGGTGTTGACTATATTATGGCTGCAGACTTGATTCAGACTTGTTGCTGCCATATTTGTGAATGACTAATAACATAGGTAAAGTTTATCACTTTTCTATGCACGTTATATTTATTATAAAACGTTTATCGTTCGTTTTTATGTAACTAGAATATGTGATGAAGTTCACTTGAGTCCTCATCTCTTATTGCTGTTGGTGGTTCAATTGAAGGCTAACCGGAAATAAAACCGTGACCAACTTGCATTCACTAATTTGCCAGGGAGAATTTATTGAAGCAGGATTTCCAAATCATTCATTTTTTAAAAGATTAGTGTCAGTCGCTCTTTTTAATGGGAATCGTCTCTGTGTAAATCGCACACTATTTGATAAATAATTAATTGCTCTTTAATGTGAATTAAATTTAAATAATAATTATCTCAAGAATGTAGATATATGCTACAGCTATATCTGAAATTTAAATATCAAAATACTGTTACAAAAGTAGGATATTATCTTGAGTTTAATAATGGGAACCGTTTTGACTATTGGTCCTCCCGGTATCTAATCGCTATAGATTAGAGTGATAAGAGACGCGCACCTGTTTTTCCCAATGTAAGTGTGACCGCTTAAGTTTGAGGCATTTTTTGCTATGTCTTTCATACATGAGAATTGAATATCGTGATTCACCTGAAACTGTAGGTCCATTCACTATACTTTATATTCCCTGTCAATTCATGTCACATCATGATTCTTATCCAAGCAGATCTGGTTTCATTACCCACGAACAAGCCAAAGAGTTCATATCACCTCAGAAGAGAAACCAGAATTGTCTTGCTAAAATTAACGAAAGCAATTTTCTAATTCGTTACGAAATTTAATCCAATACCTGTTACATTTCGTAAAATGAATCATTGCGGAGTCTGTTAAAAAAACAGTGAAAATAATATTCTCACTTCAAACCCAAGATATGTGAAGACGAAACTGTGATATCTTAGTCAAATTATCCATCTGATGAAATTTACTTTCATCTCAATTAATTTTAACCTGTAACTGTCTCACAATTTATATCAACTTAGTTACCCCTGTCTGATATTATCATTGATAAATCATGATGGTCAAATATCCTGTTGTTGATCAATTGATCAGATCTGGTTAATGAAAAGGATCCTGCTTTTGATTGTATTATTATGATGCATTACCTATGACATATATTATATGATCTGGTTATAAATCACAAATACAGTTTATCGTGATCGAATTTGATAGTTTAGTAACAATTTATCATCCACAAATGGGTAAGCTTTGTTGCAAGTTACTCTATGTATGGATCAGTACTCTATGGTACTCGTTGCTCTATGTATCCCAACCCAACACTAGTAAGACTAGTTCAAAATAGTCTACTAGTTTTGTAACTAGATTTACAAAATAATTTGTTTGTTTGTTTGTTTGTTTATGAGGGTGAAGCCCACATGAGCTCTTAGGCTTGTGCGTGGGTAATGAAATGGATGATAGATGACGACTACTTTTTTTTATGTAGTCGGGACCGACGGCTTATCGTCTCCTCCGAAAGACGGGGTGGCCGTATTTATGTGATTGTGCTGTGGTCAAAAATTTTTTCCCCGCTTGGGACTTGAACCAGGGTCCACCTGGTTATCAGACCGGCGCTTTACCACTCCTCCAACGAGCCACCCAATAACCAATTTATATAACCAATTTAATATAACCAATTACATTCATCGATAACTATCTATATATATCTAGAACTTGAATAACTGAATAGTTCAGTTTTCTGCACGATACGGCTTATCGCAATGGATATCGTGCATTATTATTTTAGTAGACTGGTGTGGATTTCAAACCAAACGATCTATTAAACCTCGTTGAAGTTGAGTTGGTGTTTTGAACTTTGATCGGTCGTGTAGGAAAGTGGCTGTCAGTTATCAACTTGTAGACAGCTATAAGAGTATTAAAGTAGTATTAGAGTGTTTTTTCAGAGCTGCATTACAGGGAGCAAACTGCATATAGAAGAACGTGATGGTTGACTCTCTCTCTTGCTCTCACCCTCTTGGTATTATTGATCCTGGCTTTATAGACTGGAAGTTCTTAAGAGGATTTACCGTTTGACTTGGTTTGTAAATACGCCTTCGCTTTCGCTAACAGCCATTTCGGCGAGCGCTTCTCTGTCAAATTTTACTGAAACTTTGCAGCGTCTTGGTACTTTGAACTTGTGAGAAAATTGCCATCGAATCATGACAGCTTTATAACATGGCTGCATTACTGCAGCATCCTTTTACACTGGCACTCTGCTTGTGCATGTGGTTTTTAGCTTTTGAACTCTCCTTTCATGTGCTGTGTAGTGATTGCCGTTTCTCTGAGAGTAAGTTGAAGAGTAAGAGAGAAGAAAGACTTCCATCTCTATTTTCATGAGTTCGACAATGCCCAAAAATATGCTGTAAGTAACGAGACAATGTTTGAATTATGATGGATTTAACTTTTTTAGTGATTTTCCTCCTTGTTCTGATTAATACCATAGTGCGAAAAGTATTCTTGAATGAGTACATATAATACATAATCACGATAGATTCTGATTTAGAATTTAAGATTGTATCCGGTCAGATCGACCATATTCTTCATATCAATAGAAATTTTGCAATTTCATGCATAATAAGAGTTATTGTGTAGTAAGTCATGAGCAAAAAAAGCAGTTTCTTGATAGTTATTGGAGTAGGAAATATAATCAGCGTGATTTTATAGGGCTTTGGAATTCGTTTGGCCATCATTTCAGTTTACAAACACCCTGGTCAGACAGTCATGTTAGTAGGGTGAAATGTAGAGAGAGTAAAACAGGAAAATCAATTACACTTCATTGGCTTTGATTTGATTTTGGAAAAAAGTTTATTTCTGAGTATTTATCGAATATTCCCGGTAGGGCGCCCTCCATTTCCCGTTGTAATGAAATTATGATGAGCCAATGTTTCGAAGAGAGTCGTGAATAGGACAACCATCATGTTTGCATGAGCTGATCTTCCTGTTTGAGTTCTGATTGTAAATTTGTTTTCGGGGCCCAACGGCCATAGTGTATTGCTGACTCGGGCGTTCTACATTTTTTGACCGTTTTAGAGAGACGAGGAAAAGTCCCAGTTGACTACATTGAAGTTTTTTCATGTTCATGTCAGCAGTGTGTCGGCAAACACATTTCATTTGTTCGGTAAACAGAAAGCACTTAATTATTATATATGGGAGAATGATGACTTTGAGTTCTCCCTAATCGTTGGCTGAGAGATTGGTGTCGGTAAAGGCCAACTACTATTGCAATGAAAACTCCCATTAGAGTATGGATTGAACTTTGTGAATGCTGGTACTATATCATACACGATACACAGGGTTTGTATTGCAAAATTAATCATAATTTCGTTGTTTCCATACTTACTTACGTTGGTTAATCCTACTTCTCCAATAACTTTATACTTAATAACATACATACTCCTATAACTTTTTACGGTATTCAATTTCAAGCAATCCTCACAAAATTACTTGTTTCTACCCGCATTACCGAACGGCAGATCGGATGTGCTGAACATGTAGATAGATTAAACTGTATTGCACTATTATTCCGCATCATCTACTGCAGTGTATCTATTAGCTAATGCTTATGTTTAGGATGAAACTTGATCTCGAGGCAATGGTAGGAGACATAATTTTTTTTGTTACACGTATTTTGAAATCATTTAATGTGATTGTATTACCGTATTTCGTAGATTTTGGCATTGTATCAATAAGCTTAGTGGAAATGTAAGTAAATTAGAAGAATCGTCCAAACAGTCGTCCATACAATCTTTTGATTATAAATAATCTTTTGCTTATACAATCAGAAGATTGAAGTATTGCCAACTTATCATCCTTGTAGGCCTAAATCTTTAGTCTTGTGTTATTTTGCTCTCAAGTTATTCTATAGTGATTTTGATAACTCTATAGTCTATAGATGGATATCTATTGGGTTTGGTTTGAATCAAAATCACCTCTCAATCTCTTGATTTTTACTTATTTCATGTAATCCATTTCACTTACTTACTCCATTATAATTTCAATAATTACTCCACGGTTTGTTGTGTTCCAAACATAATTAAAAATTCAGAATTTTCATTCAATCACTAATGAAATTAATGAACCTTGAGTTGGATATCTAATGAAACTTATAACATAAATCACATTTTTGCTAACCCAAATTGGTTCGGAATTTGACGGTCACCTTCTATCTCCATCAGAGGTGACAGTGTTTAAATTATGCTATTACAAAACAAATAAGATGCAACTATTGCGAAACAAGGCTGACCTTATAGTTTATTTTGTTTGCGTAGTGAGACTCCATAAGCGAAACTTATTCACACGTGTTTCAATTGTTGAATGTTGGTATTAGTTAGTATTCAGTGTGTATGTGAGTTTATTGAGTAACCTTCGAATGTGTTGGTTGGTGTAGCACTTCTAGTACAGTGTTTGTCAGTTCGTGTGATGCTCGTTGATTATGTTGGCCGCACCGTAACGAAGAGATGACTATGAACGTGCTAATTGAACCAGTCGTTTTGCGAACCTGTCTCTTCTTCATTTTAATATTCATATTCTGAATGTAAAAATTATTCCAAACCTTGTTCTCTCCTCCTCTGAGCACATAGAACCTGCACAGCTAGAGTGATTTTAGACGTTCTAAAAACTTTCAGCATTTGATGGCAATTTAGTAACCTGAGTCTGAGATGGATAAATGTTTTTAATTTGAGTGAGTTAAATGGATTGTATTTTCGTTTATTCAGTGAAGTACTCTATGCGCTCGACTATTATAGTAATAAAATTTTCCTCTAGTTGAACATAATTTTTCATTTAGCTACTCTTGGAGAAAAATTGGGAAGAACTTACTGTTCTGTCTGTACCCCACTCATACTTCATTAAAAAAAAGAGAATGATTGTTGAGACTGTTCTAGTACTATCATTGATGAATATTGTTATTCTTAATTTCGTTGGAGAGACGGAAGAACTTGACACTATAATTGACCTATATTACATAACTGACGCCTAAAAATTAGTCTGCTCCTTGTGCGCTCCAACAACTGATTTTGTCAGAGTTGTCATTTGGCTATGTCTAGATAAAATTTTTAAGATAAAAAAGACAACAGATGCTTTACTTCAGCTGTTTGTAGGTTACATCAAGTACGTCCAAGAGACAGACGAAGCCGCCCAACTTTTTTGCGCCAGCTATTCCACGGATACTAGAATACTGATTCTTCTATAATAGTCTGTCCAAGCAAAGAAGACCCTCTTGCAAGATGAGAAAATGACTCCAGCTCGGTCAATATTGGTTCAAAAATTTTGATTTGGTCTCAAACTGTAGATCAGAATGTTTTCTACGATTGAGATCTAATCAATAATTTGTGAACTAATATTGACCGTGCTGGAGTCATTTTCTCATCTTGCCGGAGGATCTTCTCTGCTTGGGCAGACTATATCTCTGCTGTAGTCTTCAGTTAGTACTACCTATTATTTCATAACATAAGTATAAACTGTAAAGAATTCCTGAAATGTAGCAAATGACTGACATGTTTCACAATGAGTCATCTAGATCTACAACACTTGTGGATCAATCTCTTGAAATCGTTACTAAACCTGCTTTTATTGGTTCATAAGTCTTGCCTAAAATACGCTTTATTCAATATTGGACTCCAGTAGCACTTTACTCAATATTGGATTCTAGTAGCCTATCATTTTAGCGAGCTATTGGCGACGAGGTGGAACGTGGAAGTAATTGAAAATTGTGGGAAATTGTCTCACCTCTAGACAACCACCAGCTCCCGTACACGGTGTGTTTTTTATATTGGGAGATCGGTGAGAGTGTATCGGAATGTTATTGCGTGACGTGCTGGTGGTTGGCAGGCAAGGGTGCAGTCCGAGGCGGAATGCCGTGCCAGAAATCTCCGCCACTGCCACCACGATCTGCTAAGTTCGGCCCAGGAAAATTGTGGCTTTTCGTTTATTTTCCCTGCTGGGGTGTTTTCTTCCCCTTCCTTTTGCAACCCACATATTTCGGCCGCTTGAATTTCCGGAGTGGGGTCGTGCTCGAAGCCAATAAGGCTGCTTTCATTGCTGCCTCTCAATCACTCTCCTCACTCTTTCTCTCTCTCATCCATTAATCTCTCCGCTACGGTTTCCTTTCTCCGACACCCTTGACGGCCGTTACTTCTAATCGTCTCAAGAATGGCGCCAAATCTCGTCGCATCTTCCCTCCGTCTTGTGTCCCGCTAACTGTTAATTTCGACCGTCAATTTTCCATCAATCGATTGTGAATTGATAGGAAATTCCCATATTCTAGTAATGGTTGATACTTTGACGCTGGTTGTGTTGCAAAATATGGGATCCTCCCAGATTTTCTTCTTACTCCCAATAAAATCAATAAAAATGTTTTATTTATACAATACTTTGATGAAATTGGCAGTTCCATATAAAAGTTGAGTCATGGAAAAGAATGTGATGGAATTGTTTACTTAGTATCTAGGTATTTAATATGGAACTAGCTTCATAAGTTTCTCAACAATTCATTTTTTTTCTCAACATTCATGTCTCATTTTACAATAGTTGTATTTTATTAAGAAGATATCTGCGTTCAAAAGCTCTTCGTTTTGGCTTTGAACTTTCCTTAACCGGTTGATCCATTTCCAATCACTCCTTTACGATTACTCGAGTGTATGTGGATATTGAATAGAGGTTGATTTTTTAATTAATCATTAGAGGTTGATTTTTTTATTAATCGAATTCACTCTCCCTTCTAATTCTCTTCATCCTATTCACGATCATTCTCAGTTAATCTGGATGTTGAATAGTGTTTGATTATTTTAATTCACTCTTCATTCTAATTCACTACCCATCATCATTTACCCACGATTTCCTCAAGGAAAATTCCAACTTTAATGTCCACATAATTTTCTCATATCATAACAATAGTCATAAGCAATAGTCTGCATTCCACCATGTCTCATTTCATGTTTTGCCCAAAAGCATCATACCAATTCGAAATTGCGCTTCTGTACTGCACATTATTGCTTTAGACAAATAGTCTCTTTGAAGCGAGGTAGAAAGGTGGCATGCATGTATCTGATAACAATATTGAAATTATCATACAAGTGCAGCAATGCACACTGGCTGTCAAATTACACATAGCTGCAGCTCCTCTTCAAATATTTTCCATCCCACATGTTTGGACTATTAGATCAACTCTGATCCCAGTATGTAATGTTGCATCTACTCCCCTTTATTAGCTAAGTAGAATGTTTCATTAGTAATTTCAATATTTGTGTTCATCCGCTTGTGTGTCACATTTGTACATGTTTGTTTGAAAATTTGAATGAATGTAACAGATGAGAATGCAGGCGGAATGTGACATGAATGTATGTAGAAACAATTACAATGGCATCAGAATTCCTGGTTCTACAAACAATCAATACAAAGGGTATTAAATTATAGTAGGTCAATCATATTTGGATGATTATTTATGATGGTCATAATTAACAAGATTTCTTAATACTATAGATTTAAATTTCATTATTAAACTTATTTTTACAACGATATGACATAATTTCATTTTATAAATACTGGGCAATCTTTGTACCAATTAATTGCTATTGCATTGAATGATTTATTTATTGGAAATTTGAAGATAATTATTTGCTGTAAATTCTTGAAGAACAAATACAGTAATATCATTCTCATCAACAGTAGTTTTACGATCGACGTTTATCTAGGCCCCTAAAGTTTTATATTGCATTGAATCTGAATATTCATTTTGAACTATCTATGACTATGAATCCTTCTTACGATTCATTTTGCACTTAGTTTCCAATTTAATGGTGCTAATGCAACGAAAATCAATAAATAAATCTGGATTTTATGTGACGATTTTTTAAGGAAGTTGAACTCTGATGTATTTTTGTGCAATAGGCTGTAATTGTTTTCAGAATTTTCCTAAGATATCCTGTCACTCCTACGATACATGATAATTATTATGTGCTCCTACCAAATGGAATTCAGTCTATTTTTAAGGGATTATGTTATCAAAATCTTGATTACTCAATTCCTCTGGTCAGTCTTCATTATTTGTCGAATTGGTCGATTTTCATGGTTTGATACATAATATGGTCACATAGAATTCATATCAAATAGAATTTGATTCAACATTAATCATCAGTGTTATTATCAATGGTTTGTAAAGTTCATTCACACCGCGAGTATCCTTCTTTCGTATTAGGCTGATAGTTTTAGAGTATCTCGTCAATCAGTGCTCACGTATTTTCACTTTCGTTATTACTACTCATTTGTGAGATATATATTGTACAAGATCACAATCAAGCTGACATGTGCACTCTGATCCTTGAGTGTGATTCAATCGAAGCCGTGATGTAGAGAATCGCTTTCCCAGTTGGTTGGAAACATCGGCGTTTTCCATTGGGAGTCGAGTTGGCAGCAGTGGCTAGTCGAATGGAGCTGTCAGGTCAGTCAGACATCCTCGTTGGCATTGCTAAACGAACCCCTTGGTCGACTTTTGTGTGCTGACCAGCGTGCTAGTTATGCATAAGCATTGGCCGCATGCTTTTCAGCTTGCAAAATCGTCCAAGAGTGGACATGGGGAATGAATGTTTAGCAGATCAGAGCAGTTCATCTTCTATTCCAATCGCATGTTCCGTTACATTGTACAATTTGTTTCCTCCTGCTGCCTTCTCTCCACTTGTCTCCTCCGTGACACTGCTTTCAAAATGAATCTTGACGTATTTTGTACTCTTATTGTTCCATAGATACAAAATCATCATTCTATAATCTTACTGTAATGTTATTTCCGTATCAAATTCAAATAATCTGTCGATGATGCACCAATACTAATTAATTAGATAATATAATAGAATACAATAAAAATTAATTATTCCTTATAATCAAAATTCGTTCAGTTGCTAATGATTTGTAATGTTTGAAAATTTAAAGGTAAATTTAGACAGTCATTGGTGGATTGAGAAGATTGATAAAAATTAACTAAAATAATGAGACAAGACTTTATAGATAATCTGTCGATGATGTACCGATTCTATTTATTCAGATAAGATAATGAAATACATTGGTTATTATCTGTATGAAATGTCATTTTATTTCTTACAAAATCAGGAGTCAGACCTCTATGCGTCAAATATTTAAAATAATTTGAAATCAATCTGAAAATAAGATATTTTCTTGAATAACCAAAAATTTAGCTATTGAATTATGATTATGCTAATTGGAATAATCTTTTGTTATCTACCAAGTTTTGCTAATGCCGGTTTGCTAAAAACGGTATTAACCGTGTTAAAAACCGTGAATTTTCGAAATGATTCACTCTGTGCTAGATAGAGATGAAACAAACTTTTGCGGCTTACTACAAAGACAATATTTTCAAAGCAAACTAGATTTTTTTCAGCGAATTTCTATCTCTAATAATTATGGTCTGAATTGACCTCGAAAAATTTTAAAGCATGAGATTAACAGAATGTGAAAAAAGTCATAACCTTTGCTTCTCATTATCTAGTTACGCCAGTATTACATAATCCCTCTCTCAACTTTCACGTAGTACTCAAAAGAATAATTCAATGAATTTATTGTATGAGGGGATTGTGAAGTTTTAATAAAAAACTTCCGATGTGTAGACGATTTTCATAACTTTTTCCGTATTCTTCACGGCTCAGATCTTTGAATAAACTAAATTTTTTTCTGTTCTGTTATTTTAAAGATTGAATATAAGTTTGCGTGACTAATAAGCACTTCAAATCTTATGTTATGTTAATGTTTATGTCCGGTGATGAATTCACAGAATCCCATGAATGTGGGAATCTGATGTCAAGATCTGACCTCACATCACATTCAATGTCAAAGAGGTAATGTTATATAAATCAACGTGAATCATCATGAACTTTATTTGCTCTACTGATAAATTCCTCTTATATTAATCAGCCATCTTATGCATCGAAATGATAGAAATGTTTTCAAAATATTCAGTACTCTGAGTTGATATCGGAAAAATTCATTGTATGTAATTTGTATACCGTTTTTGGGGTTTTCACAATAGCATTCATAAATCTAGCATTAGATGGAGACTTTACAGCTCTTCTCTTCATACTCAATCATTGAAGTCATCCTAAGTATCCGAGACTCATTCTTCGACTCACTTCCCTATGCTCCAGTTGGAACTCGGCTCACCCATTTCTGTTTTAACTGTTTTTTAACATTTCTGTTTTTAACTCACTCATTTCTGTTTCTGTTTTTAACTTTCAGCTTCTCCTTTTCCTATGTTATTTTTCTTTCCTGCCTACTCTTCTTTGAACGTTTGAAGCCTTCATCCTTACTTCCTTTGAAACGAAGCCGTCTTATTTATAGAATGCAAAGCTATTTGAAAGTCGCGGTCTATAGCTCATCCCAAAATTGTGTTTTGTTTGTACATAACGGTTCCAGATTCTCAGAGCTGAACTTTTTCCCTTGTTTGAATTTCCAAAGTTGTGTATTTGTTGTTTGTACACGTGCCGACTATATTGATCTGAGCTTCAGCTAATTTACACTTTAACTCGACTTTAGTTTTGATATAGCCACAGATGAAATTGGTTCTCTCTAAATAGGCTATATTTTTAACATTACTTTATAATACGATCATAAGAAATCCTGTTGCCCGTATGGAAGCCAATAAAATTATTTACTGTGATTTGCTTATGATGTATGGGATTTACATTCTCGTACATGTCCGTCGTTACAATTATATATTTTTTTGTCAATGGCGCAACAGCCCTATGAACTATACAGTCCGTCCAAGCAAAGAAGACGAGAAAACGACCCTAGCCCGGCCAATACCGGCCCAACAGCCATAAATTCTCGAAAGAACCCACAGCCCCCGAACCAACACCGACCGAGCCGAAGCCATCCCCATCCCGCCAGAATGCCCACCCAGCCCGGACAGAAAATACAGCAGGCGAATAGTCATCAACCACAACCAGGATAGAGGTAACGTGTGGTTAGCACGTCGATCCTCTCAACCATAAGCTAGTCTTCACAACCAGATCTTCTTTATATTTTGCCCATGTACCTGCATTGTACTACATTTTTATAACTTGAATAGATCACTATAGCATACATTTCCGTATCAGTATAAATTCAAATATCACTTCACCTTACTACTTTCTGCTGAACATCACTGCTTAAAAATAATTATTAATTATAAAAAATAATTATCTGATGTGATCTAAGTTTTCCCTTGATAATGCTGTAATTCATGTTGTACTACCTCATTCCATTAAGCGGATGAAATGTTTGAGAATATGTTTTAGTTGAATTGATTTTACTGTCACTGTCAAAGTGACATAGAACATCATAAAATGAATGACTAAAATCTAAAGTTTTTGTTGATTTTGATGATACTGTATATGGTAGGGTTGATTAGAATGGGACGATCAGGGATAAAGAGGAGATTTAGTCAGTGAGGAGACATGAATTTGATTCCAGCGATAGGCTGGTTTCAGGGATGAAAGTTATGGGGCCTTTGGCAAATTTGAGAAAGACTAATTCCAGCAGTAGATTAGTTCCAGTGATGGTGCCTCAAGCGATTATATGTGTCACGAATTAATCATATGCTTGAAAAGCCCATGCTCCATGACATGCGTGATGGATTTTGCAAGGGGTGCAGTATTTACCGGAAGTTATTTAGGAAACACTTCATTGGTGTCGGACCACTGATGAATGTCATCGAAAAACAATTTCCTGACCCACTGAGCAGCTTGGGGAAATTGAACTCAATTGTTTTTTCTTAAATATACATATACTCCATATAATGTTGAATAATAAAAAAAATTTCATATCGCAGAACAGCACATGCAAACAGTAATGTCATTCTGAAAATTTTAGATCTGTAGGTACCTTGAAGAGTCGATCTCTCTCTTTTGAATTGGGCCACTATTGGCCCTCATCACTAGAATTAGAAATCTATTCTCTGGGGTCTTTCCATTTTTCCCTGCAGATGTAGTACGGCAATGTATCCCTGCATTGATATCAATCAAATTTCAGTTTTGAACTAAAGTTCCACAATCGTCCTATAGTCTGTCCAAGCAAAGAAGAGCCTCTGGCAAGATGAGAAAATGACTCCAGATTGGTCAATATTGTTTAAAAAATTATTGATTTGGTCTCAATTGTAGGAAACATTCTGATACAAAAAATGGAACCAAATCAATAAATTTTAACCAATATTGACCAAGCTGGAATCATTTTCTCATCTTGCCAGAGGCTCTTCTTTGCTTGGCCAGACTATATCATATCATGCGAACTGTGAATTAACTGTTGAATTGGATTAGACGGAATAGACGTCGAAAGAAAAATCAATTAATTAGTTTGTAAGAAACTTGAAATTTCCACTGAATAATCTTCTAATTCTATTACAAACTATAATATTATTTCTATCACGTGTCAAGTAGTATAAATTGAGTGAAGTTACTATTATCAATTTCATGAACATCTCTATCGTGAACGAAAATAATTTTTTTTTTTATAAGCATTTGATCATGAATTCCTGCGAAAAGGAAATTTTTTCCTTTTAATATCACAAAGCAAAAGATGGAAATTATTATCTGTTTACAATGTGAAAATATCTGAAACAAGTTACACAACAAGAGCTTTTGAACAAGGAGCCCGATTCGATCAATGAATAAATACTAAATGAAAAAATGAGTAGAGATGGTAGTTTCACCGTACTCAACCAATGTTGAATCGATTGTCACAGGATGTTCTCGTTTTTTAAATAAAATGTTGATTGTGAATGATAATTATAAGGGTGGATTAAGCACTGTAGCAAACACAAAGAGAATCATCATGTATTTAGTACGAACGGATTACAATTCATTCTAGTAGATTTGCGCTAATTGCAACTCAGACTGTCACGTTTGAAGCACAGCATTTGTAGTAAGCACCCTGTTTAATTGCAAAACACTTTTATCATGGAAAATCTATGGGAAATTTGAGACTGAATTTTGTTGCACTGCTCTCCTATGCTGCAATTTTCTTACAGTATCAAAGTGAAAAACTAATGCTATTGTTGCATCAATTAACGCGAATTAGAAGTGAATGAATGAAATTATTTCTGTCAAGCTTTTTGATTATCAACCAGAACATTATATTAAATGATTAATTCACATATAATTATACAAATGATCGTGAGCTTTAAATTTTAATTAACAGGAATACAAATAATGACCTTGAGCTTCGACGGCAAAAACCGGACTCTGGCACACTTATATGGCTTTTGAATATGTACTTGCAAAAATTTTGCAAAATAAAAGCATTGCAATTGATAACTCAAATTATTTTTAGTTTCCCAATAGATTATTGTTGCAAGTACGCTGATTGGATACAATTTTCCAATTCAAAGTGATGACTCAATTCTAAAAAAACATTTTTTCTATTCACTAAGCATTCGTTATGCAGAGGAGTGCATTATTCAAAGTTCTTTCGCCGATTATTACATTTTCGATTGTCATGTGCTTATTATTTGAGGTGAAGAAAAACTTGATGGAAAACAATAGATTTTGCATAGTGATTAAATAGTTCTTGTGGAATTGATAAAGATCCATTTTTGAGAATATTACAGATTTCAACCTACTGTCTAGGCCAACTCATTCAGGCCATAACTAAATCAATTACTTACTGCATTCATCCAGTAATCATCCAGAATGAAATACAAATATTATTATTGCCATTGATATATGAGCTATAATAACATTCCAAACATTTTTATAGAGGAGGCAGACATTATTCTACTGTCAGACAGAATTTAACATTGAAACTAATTAATTTCCGACAACTGATAATAATTGTTATTTGTAGAACAAACATCATAGCGGGTTATCACTCATGGTTCAGTGCTTATTATAACTCACAAACGATCCTGATTCCAATTAACTGAACTGTTGTTATTTATGATTTATCGTTTTTTTGTCCGTACGGTGATCAATGAAATGCTCGAAATTTGTTGAACTGCATTCTTTATTCTCTAACATCACTGGATACATTAAACTGATAATTTAATTACTACGGTGAATACAATTTATTAAATCTCCAATTCCATTTCAATCTAATAAGTACTTTCTAATCAATATGTTCTCATTATGAAGATGTGAAGTGATGAGGTGGAGTAATAGAGAATAGGAGCGTACTCCACTTCCTCTTGTAAACTCAGAGAGTATTTACTAAGAAATGATTTAGAATATTATATAATATACCATGTTAAATAAGATAGTAGATAACTATAAAAAATATTAGTTATTTTCTCTTCGAGTATACTATCTGGGTGTTTCTATATCAATTATTATTGATTCGTTCAATCAAGTACTAGTAACCCTATAACCATCGAGGAAGGATATGAGTTCATTCAACTGAGTTACATAACTAATAACTATCCTTCCTTTCAAGCTATAACATTGATTTAGTCAACTATCAGACTGAATCTTTGTATTTAACAATTCACATTATTCACTATTACTAATCGATTTAGAAAAGTATTTCTGAAGGTGCCAATACAGTATACATTATTTTTTCCCAGTATATACAGAATACAGTATTTTTGAACCTTCTTATCAATTTGAAGGTTCCATACAACATGCATTTATTGTTTATTCAGGTATTGTTTTTTGAACAGTTTCATTCAATGGATCTCGCTTGCTAGTTAGTACATTGGTCAATATTTGCAGTTGCAGAAGTCCTTTGTCTAATTTATGTAGCAATATATGGAGATTCTATTCAATAATTATATATATTGTTTATTCCTTGTTAATCATTTGATGATGCCTTCAGTTTCTCTTATCACCAATCTCTTATCTAAATAGAGCTTGATAGACCCAATAATTATTGAAAATTGAACCTGATGACAAACATTTATCATCTTTTTTAAAATTTACTCGTCCTGGGAACTATTAATATGTTGCCTTCTGAAAACAGAAGTACCCTGTTGGAAAAGTGAGCGTAAGCTGTTGTCGGGCGCACTATCGCTATTACGTGTTATGAGATAGAAGCGACATCCGAAATCTGTTGCAGCCTTGCCGAGTGACAAACATATAGAACAGAACAAGCGCACAGTTTACCTGTGTGCCTTAACACGCCATTTTATCGCATTTTCTACTTATAACACCTGCACCACGAAAATCCACACACAAATAGAGCGAAAAAGAGAATCGTTTTCAGGGCGCATTTCGCCCAATTGTGCATTTTCATGGTCTGTCCAAACAAAGAAGAGATTCTGGCGAGATGGGAAAATGGCTCAAGCTCGGTCAATATTCTTTAAAAAATTATGAATTTCGCTTCAAATTGTAGATCAGAATGTTTCCTACAATTTAAGGTTAAATTTTCTAATTTTTTAACCAATATTGACCGAGCTGTAGTAAATTTCTCATCTTATCAGAATATGTTCTTTGCTTGGAGGCTATAGCTGCTCTGCTTTCTCTGGCTGCAGCGGCAGCTGCGAAAAATGATTTATCGATTTCAGCTCTGTTATCCCGTGTGTTTGTGATAAACTAGCGACCATTCATTATCAAAGGATTACACCGATCCTCCTTTGGTGGTCCTCATTTGCGAGTGCACAACTTGCGACCTGCAGATAAACGTTGAAATTATCCTGCTCAATCCGATTACTGACTAGGATTTGAGGTAGGATAATGTTTACCTGGATCTATTTATGAAATTCTTGGGGATTTGAGGGAGTTTTTTCCTGGATCTATTTCTGAAAATTCAAGGTAATTTTCGTGAGAGAGCTATAAAAATGTTTGTGTAAGAAATAGAATTCTTGTTAAAAAATGCACTGGCCTAATTTTTATTATATATTCGAAATATATTCCTTTTCGATCTGGCATTTGTTATCTCATGACCCAATATTATTCATTAGGTACCCAATGAAAGGTTTTAGATGTGAGTGGGAATTGGAAGGGGAAAAATACGTCTACATAGAGTAATTTCCAATCATAGGCTATTTTGTGTTTTGTGAACGCTTCAAGAAATGTGATATTCACATTTAGGAAGTAAAACATAAAAAGTTTTATGCACAAAGTTCATTTTTAAATTAATTTAAAAAATATGGGCCCGTCCGGGATTTGAACCCGGGACCTCCTGCACCCAAAGCAGGAATCATACCCCTAGACCAACGGGCCAAGATAATATTTAAATAACGTTTCACATTGGCATCTAATCAACTTTCACTATTGACATTGACAGACAAGGTTGAAAAACGAGTTATTTTAGTTAAATGGTCACTAGATAGCGGTAGCTGTACAGATTGGATACAGTGAATTAATAATCTCTGAACTGTTATTATAAGTTTGAGAGTGTTGACGATATTAACAGTTGTCATGAGATTTCGTCTCACGTCATTGATTCTGACTTCACTTCAAGAACTTGTGAAAACGTGACAATAATATGCCTACTCTCCATGTAGTATAAATCGTGAGCATAGAGTTCTTGATGTTTTTTTTTTGTGAAGCTCGTGAATGAATTATCAAAATAACTTATCTAATTTGTTTATCCTTTAATCTTGTAAAGATTAATTCTATATTTGGATTTCAAACGCTATTGATTTTTCATAGGTCATCATTATGTTTTTCTAAAAGCTCTTACAATATAAAATCTTTATCAAGACCTACTATATTATAGTCAATATTCATTTACCGCCATATTGCAGTCAATGGCTATTTACTATATTATAAGAAATAATATAGACCTGTGAAACTACGTCAATGGTGCTGGTGCTGTTTCATTAACAATCAATCAAGTAACTTTTCAGTAAAATTATATTTATTATTGTACTTAAATCAGTACAATACGAGAAACGATACAAATGACATGCATATTATAAAGATAAATTACGCCTTGTCCTTGCAACTTCTGTTCTTTTTTGCATTTGATACACTAAGAGGAAGAACATATGAAGTGAAATATTTCTAGAAAAATTGAAAATCAGACCCAGCTTCACAAACCATGTCCTGAATACCACTCTGAATGACAAGCAGCATTTAAAATGTGCGAAATCACGTAGCCATCGCACTTGAGTTGAGCATCAGCAGCATCCCATAAATATTCGAGTGGCCTGATCAATATGATAACAGTGTTGAATTGAAGCGTCAGAGTGGGTGGCAGCCGTCAGCGTCGGTTGGTGTCACAGTTTGGCGGGGTACCAGCCACCCGCACTGTGAGAACCGAGCCAGCCGTTATTGTAGCCGCAAAGTTGATTGCTGTCCTCCAATCGCACCAATCATTGGCCCAATCAAACCCCCCCAAACCACGAATCCCCCAACCACGGATTGGCTCTTTCAACGAATGAGTTCCACTGAGCATTTGTAACGGACCAGTCTAGATTATACTCCATTTCATGTGTAACTTCCTATTTGGAATACATTGTATTCCGTATCTTATACGTGTTACCGAATTGGAAATGACATCAATTTATTAGAAAAATAACATATGTGTTTTTCCTTCTTATCCGCCTCGATATTATTTTCAGAACTGGAGAAGTGGGCCATCAAGTTGATTTTTGTGCTCTTGTTTAGTGGTCAAGATAATGTCTATTTTAAAGTAGAATTGTATGGTAGACTATTTCTATGATCACCCACATGCACACTTGTTTGTACGTATGACAGATAAAGGACAAATCTAATTACTGTTCTTCTAAAGACCAACTAAATTGTTCACCTTGATCCTTGTTTGTACCCTTGAAAAGTGATGAAAATAACCAAATTATAAATAATGGAGCATAATATTGAATTGAGAAAATGCCGAGTTCCTACAGTAACTCCTTATTCAAGGTTTGAGCTGGAGCTGAGGTGTTTCTCTCCCAATGAAAAAACTGATCGTGACTTACAATAGTTTTTGTTTAAGAACTCTATACTATTACAAATTGGAATCGAAACACTTAAGCATGTAGTGTGTGACAATAATATTGTTAAATATTAGATCGACAATCTCAATTTTTCCCCTCAATGGATTTATTTCCATTATTTTTCAATATATTAGTATTGAAGCTCAATCTCTTTCACCCGCAAATAATTGTAAAGATTTTACTCTAGTTACTGTGGAGAGGAAAAGGTGTATCATTCCAACGATCTCTTCATCTATTCAAACTGAAAAAAATAATAGAGCTCCATAAGAGAGAATAAACACATAAAAAACTTTCCCCTGTGTTGTAGCTACAACAATATTTGTCATGTTTTGACGCAGTATTTACATAGCTGCAACAATACCTTGTTTTTCACACTCAGAGGAAATGATTAATAGCTTCATTTGCGAACAAAAAAGAGTCCTAAAGTACGTCCGAATTTCAATTACGTTTTGACGTCATGAATATCAACTGGAATAGTACACGATTCGATCTATTGAGTGATACTGCTTGCATGAAGAATGAAGTTTTTCAATCACGAAATTTCTATCTTATAATTAATCTCAAGTCATTCTAAAGCTGTCATTATAAGGCTGAACATTTCAGGGGGAAGATTTTTTGAAAGAATGAGGTCTGAATTGTTTAATCTGGGCAAAAAATTTAATGTGAAAGTTATGGCGAGTATATATAGTAGATATTATTTTTAGAGCAAATTAGCAATATAAGTACAGTAATTTATTCTTAGTAGTTGGTAAATTGAATAATCATATGCGTGACTTTAAATCAGATAATTTCAAGTGTGATTTAATTTATACTGGACTATTGCGTGGTACTACCAGCAAAATATGGGCAAATATGAGCCTATCTGACTTCTCAAGCTGCCAGTAGAGTAGTTATAAAAGAAGTAGTAGAAGTGGTTTTAAAAAAGACAGAATTCATTTCCAGGGATTTTGATGATTACTTATTAGCTTTAGCTCTTATTAGTTTTTAGTAACTTAACTTATCATTAATTGATTAGTATCTATTGCTCAACTGCAATTTTATTAATGATGTTTTTTCTTTCAGGTGATGAAATCTTCATAGAGACTGTTCTGCATGCTTAGAAAACGTAAAAGGATTTACATTAAAATACTTGGTGAGTTTTTAAGAAGCTAGAATGTTTCAACTTTTGTTTCTTTTTCAAAATAATCATTTCGTCTGTAAGAGCTAGAAATAATTGAAGATTACAACTTTCGAATGGAAAACAACATCTCATAGGTGATAATTTGAATCATCATAGTTGGCTAAATCTTTATTGAACAGGTGAAATATTTGCGGATTTTCTTCTTTTTCTGAGAATAAAATTGTAATACTTTTAGTCTCAACCACTTATTTTGTGAGGACTTTTGGCTCCAGATATATACACAATTTGAATTTAATCAATTATCAATTAAGGATCAATTATTTCTTAAGTAAGAATCTGCACTTGAAACAATAAGTGAATAATAAATGGGACCTATTATTTGGGGAATGTGTTGTGCATATTCAGAGCAAAAATCTTTTTATTTTAGATATATTTTATTCCTGGTATTTACAGATATATTCGTTATCAGGCTTTCGAAAGGAATGAATATTCAATTTTTATCACATATTAACTGTGATTGAGATATTATATCAATTATCAATAGATGGATTGTACTAAAAATTATCAGAGGACAATGGTACTATCCAGAGAGAATAAAACTTCTTATTTAATTCTGAACTCTCTGGTACCATACGATCTCTCTCCCATGCATGTCTGTCATGTAGTTATATGCTTTTGTTGTCTATTCTCAGCTGTGTGGTTCCAACAAGTAGTTTTTCAGCTGTTAGAATGACGTCACTTGGCTTGGTAACTAAGATAAGTGATAGCTTGAAGGGGTTGGTGCGGTGATAAAGGAGTGAGCTGTACAGAGAAAGAAGGAAGAACACATTTCCTTAATGCTCGACAAGGATGACAGACGTCGTCTGTGGGTCGAGTAGTGCCAAGGGGGCGCCATTAAAAGACAAGAAGTCTTGTGCGCTATCAATACTCGAGCGCAAGATAAGACCAGACAAGACTGCGAGGGAAAACTACTTCTCTCTTTGATGTCGGCAGCCATTAGGCGATTCACTTTGACAGGAGTAGAAATGGCCTGTCTTCTCCTTGATAGCGAAAAAGACGCTTTTTTAATGACCGGAACGCTACCCAACTTATCGACGACTACCCCTACTTCTACTTGCAAAACGCCTTACCGCAAACTACTGTATCTCCTTTCCATCCTCAAGTGCCACCTGTTCCCAAACGATACCTGTGGCGCTCCTTGATAAAGCGGCAAGTTCTGCAACTGATGTCTCATAAATTGCTCGGTTTCATAACGAGCATCAAGATTGATTTATGGGCTGATGTGAGTATTTATTTGAAGACCTCTCGTCCCCCAAGTCCAAAGAAAGACCTTGCTTCTTGTCTTGGCAGTGTTATACTAGTAGCGCTTTGGTGTAGAGAGCTGCTTCATGACGCTCTTTTTATGTATCAATTACCGAACATGCAGTTCTTTATGCAGATAGTAGCTTAACTATCAAATCAAATCAAATTTTTATTGCCTCAAAAATTATTTACAAAAACAATACATAACATAAATTTTGAACAACGAGTCAATACGACCTAGCTCTAGTATGCTATTTATAGCTTATTATAAGGCATCGCTTTTCTGAGATCACAAAAGTTTTTTATGAGGTGCTTCGTACTGTACTGACTTAGGCTACTTTATCATTTGTGAATTTGAAGGATTTCATTGGATCTCAACTCTGCTACCTAACTCCTGTACTTAAAAATAAATTACTACTTCACTCTCTTGTGCTTGCTTCGGCAGTACATATAGGCTACTGAAATTGCAACGATACTTCACCTAATTTCTATTTTCTAGTCTAGGGTAAAATTCTTTAGAGAAATAATTCATAATCATCTCTCGAAAGTTATATTGAATTCGAATTTTAACGTTGCACAAATATGCAATTCTTATTAACATATCAATAAAAGTGAAAACTCGTCTGGAAAAAACATTTTTTTGGTTGATTCATCTGATTTCCATCCCAGTGGGATTCCCACTTCAAATAAACTAAACAGTCATTTTCAAGCTTATCATTAATTTTCTTATTAGAAACAACTAAAGAAACCTTATGATTTTTTCGATTCATTCAACCATTCAGAAGTTATAGATTTTGAAACTTTCATTCAAGGTATAGTATAGCCATTTAAAGGTTCAGGCTAAATCGTAGACATATTAGTTATACTAGTGTATACTTAGTCTGTGGCTTAATCATAAAATATAAGCTTGTATAGCCTAATTTGATAAACCAAACACAGCAGTCTTCCGTTGGTCAAGGTCGATTTCTTAGAATTATCAAAAGTAAATTTCTCGAAATAATTTATATTTAATTTCTCAGGAAAATCGACAATCAGTTTTTCAGAATAATGAACATTCAGTTTCCCAGAAAGTCTCTGAACCATTAACTTGAACCATTTCAAACTTCCATCGTATATTTCAATTCTTGGTAGACAGAGTCGTATGCTTATGATTATAGTGTAGACTTAGATAAGTCTTATATAGTCACTGTAATTATGATAACCTGCATCATCATTTTAGTAGGTCTAGTTAGACTCTAGAAGCCAGCCCCTAGAGCACAAATCTATTTTCCAGAGCTCCTAGAACTGTATTGAACTCATGTTGTCTGAACCAACTCCATCCTGAACTACACAAACGTATCGATACAATAGCGAACAATCGGATTTGAGCTAGTTTCCAGCGGAAGCCATTTGTGGACACATCAATCAATCCAGTAGCTGATTCAATGTACTGTAATTCAATTTCAGCGCAGTAACAAAGCCATCTTCTCTTCCCGCGACATCTATAATGCTTCTATATAACTTACTGGATTTGAAACCTTTCCTTGTGTTCCATGACTGTTTAAATAGGTAGTATCCGAAATTTGTAATATAAGTTTCAATGTTTCATACCTGTTTATGAATCAAACAAGGGGGAAGGAAAAGAATTTCATAGAGAAAGTGTCTTGTGAAGTATTTTATGTACCTACTATCGAGTAATAAGTACCTAGTACATAATAAGTAACTTGATCATTACTTGATATGAACTAATACCTGTATGTACTGACTTGCTGGTCATTACATTACCAGCAATTTGATAATTACCCATAGTAATCAGTAATTAGGAGTTCCAATTGAATTTAAAGACTTTTCAACTCAATGAAACTGTTTCTCACACAGAGAAGTCAATGAAGTAAAAATTGAATTTAATTGACCGAACGTAAGTGAGGTCTAGATTCAAGACGACGATTTTGCATTTCTCTTTATGTTTGTATGTATGTTTGTTCCGCATTTACGACAAAACGCGGCAATAGATTCGGATGAAATTTGACAGGAATGTTCCTCTTGAAATTGCGCGTCGATGTATATGTAATGTTTCTTGAAATATTGCATTTTAAGCATAAAATAAAAGAAAAAGGAATTACCTCCATACTAAAATATCACTGTATACATTTATTCTTTTTATATAGGAGAACTCACACTAGAATTATTCATGCTTAACCAGCTGTCGAGTTTATTACTAGTAGTTCGGTGAACGGTAGACCTCACGAAGTCATAAAAGCACTGTCTGTATTCACGGTACGTTCAGATTGTGTGTCGATTTCAGCAATGCAGTGGCCACAGTCACGCTCTATGTCGGAATCAGGGTGCTTGGAAAACCGGGCATCAGTCTCTATAATTATTTTAATAATGTTTTCCTTCATGCGAAACGGTCCAACGGTCGGCTGCAGTAGAACAGCTGTAGCCAATCACAACTTGTTGTTAGCCTGCGGTCGACCGTCGGATCGTTTCGCATAAAGAAAAACTTACCTTAAAACCTATCTGAAATATCTCAGCTGACTTCAATGAAACTATATCATCTGAAGTAGAAATTTTTGAAAATCTTTTTATTATGAATGTCATAATATCACATGTTTTAGTAATATCAACGTAAATATACTATCAAATCATTTATGGAGTATACCTATATCAGAGAATATTTCAATCCTTTTTTCGTCCTTAATATGAAAACTGTCGAAAAATCTTACATATACATCGACGCGCGATTTCAAGAGGAACATCCCTGTCAAATTTCATCAGAATCTAATGCCGCGTTTTGTCGTAAATGCGGAACAAACATACGTCCATACATACAAACAAACATAAAGAGAAATGCAAAATCGTCGTCTTGAATCTAGACCTCACTTACGTTCGGTCAATTAATTGCATGCAATTAATGAACCTAAGTATTCCCTTCATGAATAATGCCACATCCATTGGTGACTTCGTGAGGTCTACTGTTCACAGAACTACTAGTAAAAGAAAAGAAACATCGAAGAATTTTTCACCTCTATTTAGTTCATTATTTATATAGTTGTTTCAAATCTTGATCCATCGCCAACAAATAAAACTTTTCAAAATGAATTTCAATCTATCTTCCATTCAAAATTATCTTACAATCAATTTTTTCTGTGACAACACAATAAACACAAAGATTCTTTTCAATGGTATTCATTTTTAACGCTAATATGTATAGAATTTTAATGCTATTTTCAACGGATATTGAATTCCAGACTGAGCATCCGCTACAACACTAGTCAAACTATTGTCCTTTGTCTGCTGAATTTGCCACTATCCACATGCCTATTATTGCCAAATATTTTTTAGTCGTTCATCACGTTTTTCTTGTGTCTAGTTCCTTGAACACTGCTGTTTCTTCTATCAATATTTTACTCCTACTATTTTAGTCTGCCTATAGGTAATGAATTCGATTTGTTCTACCATTGTCTACCATAAATCTTTGAATTTGCTGTAAAATCCTTGATAATACGCTCAATAACTAACTCGACTTTTTATACATAAAATGAATGAGCAACTAAGTTCTGTGCTCTGTTTCGAGTTGAATGCCAGAAAAAACTGACTGAAGCGAAAACAGAGTGAAGAAACGCATGAGCACAGGTCCATAGCCGTGTTTCAGATCAACTGGTATTAGTAATCAATCAAGAATATTGCCTATTAGACAATAAAATATCACTAGACTAGTTCAAATGAAATTTAAAGTTCAAGTGAGGACTTTCTTTAGTCAGACTTTCTATAGACATAGACTAACGCCTTCCGGTTACAACTAATCCACAATTTTATTTAGTTTTTGAGTTCGAGACCTTTTCAATGATCAGTCAAAGGGGTAATCAGAAATATCAAATTGGCATAAATTTAATCGTATAATCCATTTCAAAGATCCCCACCTTGGAGTAGACTTTATATCCTGTTTAGTTTATTATATAGTATAATGTATCATAATTTTCTTGGAAGGATAGTATGATGTCAATTTTTATTCTCAAATGATACGGTATTATAATATGAGGCTCCATTCTTAATTTCCCTTTTCCCCTTTCTATCCCTCTTCTTCCCCTTTTTCCTCCATCCCCTTTTACTTATAGGGTAGGGTAAGACGTGATTGATAGGATGGATACTCATCAAAGTCAACATTTATAAGTTACATAGTTGCCGAGAAAATCAAGGACAACATCGGATTTCATTTGTCACATGTCAACATGACTTACGTGACAGCTACCGTGTGTGGCGTGGCGTTCTGAATGAACAGACCCTTGAGAGTGATGTGTGAACGTGTGTAGAAGGAATTTGAATGGAACGTGCAAGTTGTAAGGGTGTTTCCGTACGCACCATGTTCACGTGAAATGCCCGCCCGCCTTGTACATTGCTCATAACAGATCCCACCGGAAGGAAGTAGCCGCAATTGCCTCGTCGCTGCTTCCGGTCTTGTTCCAATTGCTCAGGAACAGGGGAAGGCTGTCATGACTCTATTGGCATGCATTCATGTTCGGTTATGGATTTATAGTTATGGAGTTCCAGCTATTGGAATCTTGAAATGATTATTGCAGATAATCATGGTATGGTTGAATAGGCTATTTAGGCCTATTGATTTGTTAATGTAGTTGTTTTATTGAGGATGATTCCCAACATGTGCTTCAAGCATGTGCGTGGACATTGAGAGGGATGATGTTGGGAGGTGACAACTGGTTTTTAGGCAGTCGGGACCGACGGCTTTACGTCTCCCCCGAAAAACTATAAGTGATTACGCTGTGATCAAAGAATTTGTTTCCCGGTCAAGAATCGAACTCAAAACCTCTGAATTTATTAGACCTAAAATTTGAGCGTAGAGTAGTCAGGATAAAATCTTGATAAGTTTGATATGAGAATATATCATTACAGATTCATTTTTAAATAGATGGAAGTAGATTGTGCTTTTGAAAGTGTTGTAGTTCAACTGAAAAAGTTTCTTGGGAAGTTGAACCTATAAAATCTCATCTTCCACTTCGAAAGTTTGCCAATAAAAAAATACAGTACTTTCAATGCCAATCTCGAGAACAATCACAATCAAGCTATTATTTTCAGAAGATTAGACTACAATATTTTATTGAGCATGACTGGAAAACGTTTTAGAATGAGGAAGTCATATTCAACATACCATGAAAGCTAATTACTGATAACTCGTAATTCACCATGACCCTGCAAACAGTGGAATCTCAAGGTACAAATAATCGAATTTTCTTACGCTTACTTTTTATTGTTTTTCACCAAGTCTTCCTTCAATCATTCTCCGTAATCTGTCTCGTCATTGTGCTCGTTTCATTATACCATCTCTATTAGTTATCAATACTGCACAAATTATGCAATAATGTAAATTTGATTGCAAATGCAGTATCATCGTCTATTGTCAACTAATAGGTAGTCTCAGGTACTTTACAATTATTAGAACAATAGAAGACAATTTGTGAAGAATTCAGAATTCATGATAATTGATTTGAAAATACCATAAAAAGGGATTTTGTCACGGAATGATATTCGAGATAATTTGTATTCTTTGAATTTAAAAACGTTTCTATCATTTGCATGAATGTGGGATTACTTCTTATTCTTATCAAGTGAGGTGAAATCCTTGAAACATCCTAAATCTAAATTCCCATATTTTCAAATTTAAATGCTTTAGTTCGAAAAATCCCTCAGTTTTGGTTCTGATAAAAGCAATATGAAGTGATAAACAGTTGTAACCACGAATACTAGAACCATGTATCCGTGGTTGTAACCTAATAATTGATGTGGAGTCCGATATCAGTTAGAGACAAATTGTCTGCATGAATCTACCAGTTGATGAATAATAATTTGTCCTACGCCATTTTGCTATATGGTAATTCATATGAAGATGGAAATTTCTGAAATTCGAGTACATTGAGATGAAAGCAGTGTTCAATTCGATCTGATCCTGACCCTAAATTTTTCAGTATTATTTCCCATTTCAAGATAGTTGGATCAATTTTTGATTTATGACTCTATTCCATTCTCTAGCTAATCCTTCTTTTAATTCCATGATCATCAGTTCCAGTCCCAGCATTTCCAAAGCCAAGCTCGAATAACTGCTCTTTATTTTGCCCGGCAACAATTCAAAATACGAATCTCTGATAGTTTGAAATTTCATCGTGATTCTCAACCGAAAGCAGTCATAATCGCTGTCGGACCTAAATAGTCGTTCACTGCCACAATCAACTAATTACCTCTCTGGACTTTTGTCCCTCGGGAAAGGTACTATAAGCCGAGCTTACAAATCCCACAGCATCCTCCTTCCTTCCTCTGTTCGAATCTATTCCTGCGTAAATACTCTCTTCCCTCAGGAGCTTTGATAATACTCGATTTCATCGCAGATTACTGCTATGAATTCAAGTTCTTGTTTGGAACTCCACCAATTTCTAGCAAGGATACTAGGCAACTTCAAGCAGACCAAGTTTCAAGTCGAATCTTATTTGGATTTTGTTATTTAAATGTAGATGGGTCAATTGTTATTGTTGCATTTCGTTTCTTAGTTTCAAATATAATGAGATTATTCAATACTAAACAAGAAATTTCAATTTTCATATAAATACTAAAATACTATTGCTTTACCTTGAGTCCAATGAACTAATTTCATCCAACCTACCTCCCTAAATACAAATTAAATACAGAGAGACTCTTACTAGAATTTCTCACTGCTTTGTTGATATTATGTACATTTATTATCTGTACTAAAAAGCATGATTCCACTGTTTCACTAATCACTGCTCTGCTTATTCACTTGAAACCACTTGCGCTACACTATAATTCAAATGGTTCCCTTTTTTGAGCCTCTGCACCAATCCTCCATTGTCTTTCAGCTGGATTGCCTCGACGTAGTTGCGTTGTTGGTGCCGTACTTCATGACTCTGCATACCGCTGAATCTCATAGGACCTTTCAATATGTCGTACCTTCAATTATGATACAAGCTTCTTTTTTCATAGAGATGCTTTCCAGATTAGAATTCCATATTTGTTAGATTTCTGACTCATATGATTCCAAAGTTTTGCTATTTAGTTCATTTCTCACTATAATCATTCCTCAAACCCCTCATGAATTCTTCCTACAATCAATCTTTACCAACAAGTGCTCTCTATGGTGGGAATCCTTTCGGTATACGTTCTATATTTCTCACATAAATCTAACTTTTAAATGCCTGATGCAAATTTAGCCAGCTCATTGTGATGAGTAGTGCACTGGCCAGATGTCAGCTGTAGCGTATGCTGTGCTAACTAACGGTCCTATTCACGATTTGGTTCTGCTAAAGCGTATATGCATAATAGAGGGAGTGGGCTGACAAGAAGGATCATATGAGGAGACTGAGGGAGTTAGTGAGGGGGAAAGGGGAGAGTGAGTGAGAGAAAGAGTGAGTGGGAGGGAATGAGTGAGGTACGAGTGAGGCGTGATCAAGTGTGTGTGTCGCGTTTCTCATTATTCCATTTGCACTAAAACATGATTCAATCGGCGTATCGCTGAATATTCCAATAGCAGTCTGCTCTGGTTCGCCCATGTGAAATTATCAGCATCTGCCGAATGAAATTTATCCGTGCATTGGAAATAAAATTTTATCGGTGAACGTGTTTGTTGTTTTAAATCTTGTTCTGGTAATATAACCGTGATTATTGGTGGTGTATGATGGCTCCACAAATAATATTAATAATATGGCTATGGGTGATTTTGTTTAGTTTGTGATATATTTGTTGCAATGCGGACAGAGAGATGATAAAGAGAGAAGCCTTGATATGATGTAGATCACAAAACACATACATAAAAGGATGATTAATCTTTTTTTCTTATATTGGGACTTGGAAAAACATAATTAGTTGAAAATTACTGTTGAGTGAATAAAGATATGAAATGGAGTGGTAATTAATTTATAGAATATGAAATAGAAAATCAGCTTTATCAAATTATGTATTGAAGAATATATTATGTATTGAAGAGAGGACTGGGCTCTGATCGGATCAGTTGTTTTATGACAAGTAGTTTATATCACAGTGAATATAGTCACATGAGTCTTCTAAACAATTTGGTGTTTACTATACTCTATTTGATCTAACTTTCTATTCTTCCGGAGTTGAATAAAAAAAAATTTAACTTCCTACTTCGGAAGAGTCAAATAGAGTATAGGGTGTGTTTTTCTATGATCTATTCTGCATCTGATCATAGATCAGATGCAGAATAGAATCTATTCACAAAAATCTGTTTGATGATTTTTTTACAACGGTTTGCTCCACTCATATAACCACTATAGCCCATATAGCCACATATAACCCATATAAACATCGTTGAGTGTTGGTTAGAATTTAGGGAGCAATAATTTTTCCGTTCATAATCATGGGTTAGCAACTCTCGGAAAAAATATAGCCGGTCAATCTGTGAATTCTTCCACGACCGTAAAATCAATAAAGGCATTTGGTTATTAGTTTTTGGAATGTAATAGATTAAATTCTATCAAAAGTGAAAGGTTCAGCTGGAAAAATAATGGAGCGCACCTTGAAGGGAAAGAAGATTAGGTTGATCATCTAATGGGCAAAAACGTTGAACGGAAATTTAAAAATCGAGAAGAAATTCGTTTTCATCAGAACTGGGTGGAGATTTCCGCTTCGATGATAGGAAACTACTCAGGGGCAGATTTTGATCAAACATTATTTAATACTCGAACCTAAATCTGCCTGTAAGTTGAAAGTAACTTCTAAAATACATTTTCCACATCACCTGGCTCTTTGCTGTCGATCGTAATCTATATCAGAGGAAATCATTTATTTATAATATTCTCTTAATTTTATTTATATTTCCTAAGTGAGATTCACACAATTTTACTTTCTAAATATAGATTCCAGTATAGAGACTGCATTATACAGTCCCTATTCCAGTTCATAGAATATTGAAGATTCGGGAAAAGGAGCTGATTACTCATCTCATAGTAAAACGTAAAGATAACCAATGATCATAGAACTTAAAGAATACTTGGCCTAGTTGAAGTTCCTATTCCTCAATCACCTATGTTATAGAAGCTCACCCATGTTATAAAGTGTTATTGGTTATCTTCACTTATAAATAAAATCGTGGGTTTCCCTAATTTGTCATCTTAAAGATTTTGTTCTTGATGGATATTTTCTTTTTTCACATTTACATGTTGATAGCATCATAATATTTTTATAAGTTGGATAGTATAATGTTTATTCTGAGTAAATTATGTTGAATGATGTTTTGGAATTACTCCAATAGATCTGAAGCTGAAATTCACATTCAACCGATAGGTATTTTCTCATTTGTTTCTTGATGTAAGGTATACTACCATCCTCCATGAAACAATTTGATTATTTCACTTGTGCTTGTGACCAGTCGGTCATATTTTTAAATAACAGTTGTTGAGCTATTATTCTTGAACCTACGTAATACCTGTATTCTACAGTATGAATAAACTGAATCCATTCATCACCTTGGAAATTATCCTCATCATTACTGTAACCGTCGCAGAACCCTACAAGGCTACCCTTACAATCAAGATCTTAACAACTATAATTCAATGACAATTACACAAGTGCAGATAAAAAGATAAAATTTATTAACCATCATAATCGTAAAAGTTTCAATTATCAGTGACACTAATGACATCTACAGATGTAAACCCCAATAATATTCAAAATTAGAAATTCAAATCATAATCTATAATTCAATTGCTGTCCATATTTCCAATTTGTTAAGTCTATAACTACGTTTTGGCCCTTAGCCAAACCTCACTTGTAATTTGTCAACAACAGAATAAGTTCGAATTTTAATGAAGTTAGCAAATACATATTTTTCAATACACAGATAATTAAGATACTCGAAAATGGCAACCACTAACCTTACAAATTAACAATCAACTTTTGGTCCTAGAACCCCCGTTATTATACTGCTATGGTAAGTGGTCAAAATAATAAAATTACTTTCATGTTGATCAATCAAAAGTATTTTCACTCACTAAATATAATTTGAACAAGGAATCCATAAGCATTATTAACTATCCTAGCAAAACTGTTATCTCTAATCTACCCTTCCACACAATAGTTCCGACAAATGAGATTTCATGAACATAACAAAGTTCAACTTACTCAATTATCAATGGCATCAACCTAATTCTTAATTCAAATTATCGATCGTTATCAGTGAACTAGCCAATACATCAATCCATCACGGATCAACTCCATTAAGCATTCCAATTCAAAATCTGAGCATCAAATACAATTATTAATCCTTAATCCCACGTTAATCAACGTTAAACAGAACATTAGTCAAAATTATTCCCATCACAAATCAAAATTATTCCAAACATTAACCTAAAATTAATCCTAACAATAATCAAAAATTACTCTAATAAGTAATCAAACTGATTCCAAATCTTAATCAGAAATTGTTCCAATCATTAAGCAAAATTGATCCTCATAAGAATCACAAACTATTCCCTTAATTAACCAAAATTTATTCCTAACATTAACCTAAAATTAATCCTAACAGTAATCAAGAATTACCCTAATAATTAATCAAACTGATTCCCAATCTTAATCAACAATTAATCCAATCACTACTCGAAAAATTACTCCCAACATGAATTAACTACCAATCAATTTCCTTAAACCGTTAACTAGTTAATCAGAGCATCAATCATCAACACTACATTCAAACCAATATCGTAATCAAACTTAAACCATGTAATAAACAATTTCTTAAGCAATAAAGTAGTCAACAAACAGAGTACAATATTCAACGATCCTCTGTTTAACCATTCCTTAACTCTCTATAACACTCAACATGAAATTGCCATTTCTCCTCTCTCTCTTTCTGTAGATTTTGAACGAACTATAAAAATTGACTTTGAAAGAATTTACGTAATATATCTGAGAATTTTGAATAGGGTTGAATTAATGAAATTTTTCTTTGAATTGAGCAATTACTCACCAAAACAAGTTATAATAATTAGACGGCTCCAGATCAAACTAGCCATGGCTGGCACTGCACTACGTCTGATCGATTTATTAAAATAATAATTTCAATCAGCCGAGCGAAAGGTATTCAAACAGAGTCGCCGGTCACTGTCAGGATGCGCTCTTCTATCAAAACAATAGATGTAACATAGCACCAACTGACAGTGACTGCGATGGAGAGAGAAAGAGTGAGAGAGGAGGTTGCGCGGCTCTGCGCCTTCCATACACTAACACAAGTCAATTACATTTCAATTGTACTCACACTATTACATTACCATTCATTATCCTCATCCAAAAATTGATATTATTTGGTTTGGAATTTTTGATCTCAATAAATGATATTCTTTCTCTGATTGTGATATAACTTGCAATGAAGCATAAGAATAGAACCCAAACAAACATTTCTTCAAAGATGGGAAGTTATTTCACTGTCTTGAATATTGTCTTATATTGGAACATTTTTTATTTTCTCCATCAGGTAGCAGTGTTCATTGACGAAATGCAACTTTGGTGTACTGAGGCTTGTTTTGTACGGGTGAAGTGTCTTGGCAGGGGCAGCAGGGGCGGCCGCGATCGATGAGCACCTTCTTCTTATTGGGGAAAAGGGAGCGCGCTTCCTCCTCGTGTCTTGAAGTGGCCGTTGGTGAATGACCCCCCGAGGGCGCGCTCACAAGTATTGTGCAGTGTGCAGGGCCCTTCTCAGCCTCAGCCTCAGCCCTTCCTCACGCGTGTCAAGGGCCACGGCCACATTACTCTTCTGCGCTAGAGAGATTGATCATCACTCAAGTGTGTTCCACTGCAGGAAATAGGCGCCCACCTCTTCGCAAGTGCACATTGCAAATTTATTGCCTACGGTCTTTGTGACAGTCCTTCAACGAAGATATTCTATCTAATAAAACTTTGCAACGTAGCGTACGTGGATGTGTTGTGTCTTTGGGAAAATGCTTGTTTCCCTATGTCTGATTCCCGGTAAGGTACATGGATGATATCATAATAATGGTATACAAAGCCAGCTTTCAAAGAGGGGTGAAAGCCGATGAAAAAGTTACTCGCTTGTTTGATAAAAGATTGAGAAACCTTGCTCGAAACCAATAGATTCTTGTTAATTTGTGTATTTGGATTGATACGAACTGGTATCCATTTTTGTACTTAGATTTTTATGGGAAACGTTAGTTGTATGTATCTGTTGGATCAATAGAGATATTATGATCATACAAATTTTATTATGAGAATAAGTTTCTTAATATTATAACATTCAGACAAGCATTATAGAATCCATTCTATTCTTCCTGATTGTTGATGAACCAATTTTCAGCATAATGACATAGATATTAGTTTTTCTCGATCTCAATACTGGGCCTCACACTTTTTCATATCATTTATAAACTAATTATTTCCATTTTTTCATCTCTAATGATTCCTCAGTTGTTTGCAAAGACATTGAATGCAAGAATTGATATAGCTTTGTATCAACTTCACTGTATTGTTGTGGGAACATCCAATACAAACTGTTGGTGAAGTTCTTTCATCAAAGTCCAACCAATACAGCCCGGAAGAAATGACGACGATTTCACGTCGCACAGCTGTGTGGCGTGGATTGCATTCTTCCCTGTTCAATTGTGTTCGGAATCTTTTCATCATTGAACATTAGCTACTCTATTCTTTCTCCCTCCTCACTTTTCTCTCTCCTGAATCGAACTGCTTTATTCTAATCCCATTTTATTATTTGATCTATGATAGAATGGCATCGAATAGATTTGAACAAGGGATCGTTGAACTTGACAAAATTTTATTAGATTCCAGTCATAAGTTCTTTATGGCTATAACCATGACTATACATTGATTCCATTTCAACTATGGCTATGTTCTATGACTAATGTAGACTTTGTATAAAACTTATACTAAGTTATTGTAATAGAATTCTCCTATGATTTTAAAATTTAGTCATAATTTTCACCGAGTGATTCGATCAAATTCAATCTTCCAAAGGTTATTATTCTTCGTCAACATTTTTTCATCTTGCCAGAGGGTCTTCTTTAGTGATATACAAACACTTGTATGTTTGTATTATACTATAAAGTTTTTGTACATCCTTTCAGGATATACAAACACTTTCTCCACTGAAAATAGAATAATGCACTTTAAGCAGAGTATGGAGTATTATTAAAACACTTGGAGGTTTGAATTTGCTCCAATCACTTGGTGAGCGAAGTAGTTTGATCATAATATCATGGACTATACAGCTTAGTATATCTACGATAATATACAGAGTAAAAAAGTAGTTTATTTTTAGGAAGTTCTCTCATTTCATTGATTTTATTTGTGTAATAACATCTGGATATACATCTCAGTTCCAACGTAAGTAAGGGGACAATGTTCTGCAATGCTAAGCGCATTATCTCATCGCCTGTCCGGATAGTGCAGCCGCATTCAATGTGGAAGTGCTCAAAGTGACCACATGCTAAAAGCTGTGACCTGATCTGTTGGCGTTGTCACCAGTTCAAACTATTTGAGAAAGGCAAGAGAATTAGAGGGGCCGCTTCAATTCAATTACTTTAGTGTGTACTTATTCCAGTACCGTACGTATCACTGTGGTGTAGGGCTGTAGGCTGCCCAAAGCGTTCCACTCTCAACTGAATAATTGATTACATTGCTTGTAAAATTCAAAGTCAGACTCTCTTCTCTCATTCCGTTTGATTGTAGATTGAATATCATTCACGAAATGAGAAATCACTGTTCAGTCGTGCAATTATTTCAAATGTTTCAGCATGCGATGCACTTCCAGTAGCCTATATTGCTATTTTGATTATAACTTCACGATGGGGTTTCAAACAGTGCATGCTATTAGTTACATTTCTGGTTCACCATAACGTTTATGGAATAATTGGAATGGGAAGCGTTCAGCCTCTCTATGCACGTAAGCAGATTTGAATGCACGTAGAAACAGTTTCCATTACATCAAATGCTATCCCTTAATAGTTGTCTGAAAATCCCCAGAGATGGTTGGTTGAATACTAGACCTTATCAATCTGGTCTTGTGTGAACTCAGATTACTGTGTTTTCTCCGGTTATGTGCTTCGATTACTTTGGGGTCAAGCATTTAAGAGACACGCAAGAAGCACCAGCGGATGAACTACTTTGAAAGCTTTATCTTCATATATGGATGTTGAAAATCTTTTTTCGCCCAACATAATATAAAAAATAAATAAATAAATAAATAAATAAAAATAAAATAAATAATATCATTCTTCTGCATTATTCCTGTTTTATTGTGTTCGAGATTCTCATGGTGGATTATCAACATTTTTCTATTTTCTGTTGCAGGTGAGGGCTCAAAACGTTACTTTGATAATCGAAGTTTTCTTCTATAAACTAACTGAGAAGCTTAAGAAAACAATTTCGGTAAGTTTATGAAACAATAATTAATGCCCTAGACTAGCAAATTCATGAATTGTATTAGTAGTCTACTACTATGAATTCTAATGCCATACTACTGTGAATAATAATTAAATACCGTACTGAATAATATTAATTACAAGAGAATGCTGATGAAATGCCGGGTTTTTGTATCATCAAAATAATTTATGTTCACACTTACTGATCACTGATAAGCAGCTTAGACTGAGAATACATACTTACATAGGTCTACTATATCTACACATGCAGTCGAAATAAAAGTGAATTTAACACATAGTAGCTCGTTGTAGATAAAGAAATTTGCATATTATCTGGATATGTTTCAAAAACATGAAAACATAGAAAACTAGTACTCAGCTTAGTTGTTTCCAGTCTTGAACTGAGATCGAATAATCTACTCTCAATTCCATTCGTAAAATAAATATTGATTATTCTCAATAAATTATTTGAATAAATTATTGAATCTCTTCAACTTCTGGAAATCTATGCCAATTCCAATTTCTCACCTCTTCGAATCCTTCTCAATTGAAGTGTAGTTTGAAAATATTCAAAGTAACGGGAATTACCATACATTACGGCAAACGAAATCTCTTCTACTTACTCGTCAAATTTTATTTCAACTACCGTACGGATGTGCATGCATCCCATAATCGGCGCGAAAGTTGCTGCGGAACCGATTTCTAAATAGCATCTCCTCAATAAATTTCCAAATAAGCCGAGCCTTTTAGTAACATCCGAGCAGCTCGTATCTATTCAATTTAGAGTCGATTTTTATTCGAGAATCGATCAGCGAACGAGTCACGGACATTAGAATGGAAATATCGGAGTTTATTGAGGTAAGGAAAGTTTATTACAGCTTTGTCGTTTCGGGATGATCGATTTTACGGTCCATTCTTAATAAGATTCCTGGTCCTCGAATCGCATCTTGCCTTTTCTCTTGTGGGTAATAAACAGATTCCACTTTTCTGCTTGTATTGCCTTGGGGCTTGAAGCATTTAATCGATGTCATATTGCAAGGGATGAAGCGCACCTCACTTCACCTCTTGTCAGTTATGAAACGACTCGAAACAGTCAGCCTTATCACGTACTATGTGCAGCTAGCTATTCGCTCCCAGTACACAATCGCCAGCTCCGTTCTATTGCTTGTTCCGGTCTCTACCCATCTCTACTGTCTACTATCTTGGAGAATGCCGTGTGCATTACATTTCATTGCACTGTTAAAACAAAACACTTGTTTTACAATAATTGTTTGTTCCCTTACCTCTCTGAATCATACAGTACCAAGAAATATTAAATGTTTGTTGAGCTTCAATGATTCCTTCTGTTTCAATGGTGACATGGATTATTTCATTGCTTTGGGGCACCTATAGGGGAGGGAGAGAAGACTACTGCAGCTCAAGGAATAAATATAGGAAGGAATTAAGTTGTTGATGAAGGGAGCTCCTAGTTTTTTAGTACTAGAAAGAGTTCGTTCTTCATCCTTTTCTGCGAGTATCTAAATTTAATCGTTAGAAATGAATTCAACAAAAAATGAAACATTCTGTTGAGTTTGGATGAAACGTGGGTGGATGTACTTTCAAAATAGTTTTATCAAAATTTTCCAAAATAGTTTACCCTTTTCCAAATTTTTTAAAGCGTTTTTTGTAATCACTGAGCTCTCAATGTACTCAATTTTTGGATTAATTTCTCAATGACCAATTAATCGTTTCCAGGAGTATTTCTGAGCTTCAGGACTCCATAGTATATTCTCTTTCTTGAAATCATGAAGTATCAATTTCCACTCAGTTAATGCATTAACTATGATTGTTCTTCTCTTTGATTATACTATACACAGTGTTTCACTTTTAAGGATTTATTTCCCACAATTTGATTTCAATTTGTTGTTTGAAAGATTTGAGTACCTTTCTCAAATTTCGATTCCAATCATTTATTTCTATTGAAAAATTCATCCCTGTTGGTAGGCTCTAGAAAGACTGTGCTTTCAAATTATGAATTCTGTCAATAAACTGAAAATTTCAACCATAATCTATTTCATGATTTTAAATTATGAATTCTGTCAATAAACTAAAAATTTCAACTACTATCTATTTCGAATACTATTCAATCTTCTCTTCTCCTGAGACTTCCAGGAATAAACTATTCACTATCTTATGATCACAATGCTGTAATCTTCAATTTTTCACAAGAAGACAACAGAAGGAAGGTTTTTTGAATGTTTGATGTGGCTCGAATAAGGACGAGCATCTGGCAAGCGAGTTGTTTTAGTGCTCATAGATTTTCTCTATAAATTCATTTGTATCCATCGCGTTGCTCTCTCTAAGCGTTCATCAGAGAGAAAGACGGAAAGTAGAGAAGAGAGAAAAAATTGGCATGAGCGAGAGAGAAGGAATGGTTAGAGGGAGGGGCGAACGAGTGAGCTTTCAAGAGGTGGTCGACTAGAGCCAAAAACGTTATAGACGAATCAATAGTGAGACGCACGAGTAGAGGTAGCTGCAAGACCTTTACACCATGTAGGCGATCTACGTAAATACCATAACATTTCATTGATAAGTGCAGCAACACAACATAGAAAAAGATTACTTTCACGATTTGAATATTTCTAAATTGTAATGAAATTTTAGAGGAAATCCGCATTACAATGTAATGTCCATCACAAAAAATTCTATTACTGTATTTCCTTAAACTGCGCACATCGTAAACAATTTTTTGTAACTGTTCCTTCAATTCTGATTATTAAAGTTATTTGCCTTGTCTTTTAAACAGTAACTTAAATTGAGTGCTATTTTAGAATTGATGTAACGCATTATGTCTTCCTAGTTTTCCCTGGTTGTTCAAAGAAAAATAATAATTCCATTTGTCTTGATGGCCCTTAATAGTCATAGAAGTCAATGCGCAAATTCTCTTAATCAAGAAAAAGCAGGAAAACAGTCAAGCATTCTATTAATTCTGTTTTGCTAGCTATTTTTCTCTTCTCAGATAGCTTGTTATGCTTATGTCTCAGTTATGCTTGTTATGCGTCTGTTCTAAGTTTCTGCCCTAGCAAGTGACTGATGATGCATGGAATATACGAACATTGTATGCTAAGTGGCTCCGTACGAGAAGAATATCTTGAACGGAATAAAGACTTACAATACGGAATATGGAGTAGTATTTGCGCTTACAATAATTATATTGAATGGTACATCACATCACAGTTATACTGCTCGTTTGTTTGGATTAACGAGAAAAATTCCAACAATACTAGGAGTTTTCATGTTTTTGATTGAAATTCTGAGTGTAATAAAACGATTTGGACATTGATGTGATGATACTATATGGAGCTTTATTCCATGCGACGCCTACTCATTTATTTTTGTCAATACAATACTTCTATATTTTCTCGAATCAAAAATGTATTTTCTTGAATCAGAGAAGAACCAAATGTAAAATAAATTATTAAGGGCTTTTTATAAGGGTCATATCCTTTTTAGATTACTGAGTGTTCTTGAATTCTATTTAAATCAATATTATAACTGACTTTATTTTATCAGTCAGTTGGGCAACTTCCTTAAAATTATCAATCTACTCCCTTTCCAGTGTAATAGATTTTACAAATTTTCGTTTCAGCTTCAAACGGAAACAATCAATTTCTAAAAACGATTCCCATACAACAATCCAATATTCTGTGAATCAACACTATTCAAAAGATAAGTTATCCCATTCTGAAAAAAAATAGGAGAGAACTTTTTGATTGTTCACAAAATACTCTCATAAACGTTCAACGATGAAAGTCTTCTCTGGATTTAATTTGTTGTATCGGGATAATGGCAGAGGGCGTGAATCTGATAACACACGCTTTTCCGCCAGATGCTCATTCTTTCATCTTTTCTCATTCCACTCTCTCCCAACACCACGTCACTTCGCTTCACTCTTTTCCATCTGATCTCACTTCTCTATACACTCTTCTTCTACTGTATCCCTATATTCTTCTCGCCCCCCCCGTTTTCCTTCTTCATTTCTCTTGTTTTTGAACTTTTCCATTTCAATGTTTCTTTATTTCACTCACGATTCTCTTACATCTCTTCCTCCGTTCTATACACTCTCTCCCAATCACTTCTTAACCATATTAATTTCATTCACTAGGCCTGAAATATCAATTTTATTCTAATATCATATTAGTTTTTAAGCTTTTTAAACTTGTTATAGTTTAAAAAAGTGAACTGGAAATTGATGGTTTGTCTCTAAGACAAGTTTCAATGACATTCATTAGGAAAAAATGCTTTTTAAACTAAGTATTTTTCTCCTTTACAGATTTTTCCACTATATCTTACTTTTTACGAATTCTCTTCCTATCTTTTCAATCATAATCTCCAATCATTCACAGTTATCTCTTCACACATTCATTCTACTCATTCTACCTCCTTCATGTCTCTTCTTCACTAAATCTTTCCTCGTTATCGATTTATTCATCCTTATCACTCCTACTTAACGAATTATTCATTAATTTTTCATCCTCATCATTCTCTCCTCTTTACTCATTTTTACTTCCTCCTTCATCAATTTTTTATACTAATGTTTCTTCTCTCTTACTCATTTCTCTTCTCTTCCACTCATTCTCATCATTTATTTTCCAGTATCGTTCCGCTTCTCCATTTACTGTTTTGTCCTCTCATTTCCATTCCACTTTCTCTTTCTTTGTTCTCAATCCCCCCGGCATTATTTCATCTCCATCTACTACTTTACACGTCTAACGTTTTCGTGTAGGCAATTTCGGTTCGTGCCACGTTCACACTTGCTTCTTATCCCACACAGAGTAGCCTAGACTCTTCCACACTTTGCAAGCAGCACTTGTGCCCAACCAGGCAGCACAGGCCTCGGCTCTGAGCTCAATCGCTCTCCCAATTACTCGAGTTTCGCACACAATGGAGCACGGCCATTGGGTGGCACGGGCGGCATTGGGTGGTGGGGGGGTTGTTCTAGTGAGGGATGGGAATTTCGGCCCAGAACAGTGACTGCTGTAATGAACAAATGGACACGGCGTTTCAGCGTTTAATTAATAGCGGTTTAGCAATATTCGGCCGTTCATAATCCCTCAGCCACATCAACCCCCCCCCCACCATCCACCCAAATCGTGCTAACAGCAATCGCCCAGACATGGTTGCTCCTAATTGAATTTCACTAAGCAAAATATTAAATTGATAGCTTGTGTTTCGCTGATTTCGCGTTAAAAATAATTGGCTCCATTCTATCCGAAGGTGTACTCTACCTGAAACTCTCGCATTGAAAGAGATCATTAGAAAATGTTTGTTTTGCTACAGTGTTTACTGATATTGAGGGTATGATTTTTCCCGATTCCTTTTCATTGAAAATAGATTCTAAAAAGAGAAGATTGAAGAATAACCATTGAATTTCCACTTCCGGCTGATTTGACAGTTTTGTAATTCATTTCTCATCATTTCCAATTACCTATTAATACTTTTAATATTTGGAGAATATTCTTCCCTTGTTATGGTAATTGATCCTTTCTTGGTAATTGTGATTAATAATTCTTCAATGTAAAATTGAATGCCTTAGATTAGCGACTGAAATGTCTAGGTTTTGTATAGGTTTTGCATTTATCTGTAATATTCACACCGTTTTTTAATATATTTTGCTCAGAATCTTCATGCCGTTTTTTAATATATTTTGGTCATCATGAATTTCACTAGAGATATCATCACCTCTCATGAACTGTTTCTGTTGCTTTATCCTTTATGCAACACATTTTTATCGCATTACAAAAAACGTAATTCCAAAAAAATGTTCTCTTTCAAGTTGATAGTTCCCACCTCTCCTACTCTCTTTTACTTCTTTAATATATTCTTTTGGAAATCACACACACTAGGATGCGAACTATAGGCTTCCAAATTTGAAATTTTTAATTCTCAAATCATTTTACACCGTGCTAGGAAATCATTTACTCAGACAGAATTGCTAATGACTACAGCACTGTTGAAATGATGGTCTACTTCATGACATGTTAGTGTTGCGGTGCGGTGAATCGTTACTTTGATGGAGCTGAATTGAGCCGTGTCCTGGAGAGATGCTACTCCAATCTCACTTGGTTAGCTTGTTGTGGTCGGTTGCAGACAACAGTATTTAGTGGCAAGTGTGTGTGTTCTGTTACAGTGCTGTGTTCTGTGTACGTACAGTGACAAACTCCATCGGAAGTTGTTACCAACAGATCAATCGATTTAGCGCGGTACCTACCTACATACTGACAGAACTGGGTTGTTCATACACTTCAATTAGTAAACTGTGGATAATCAGCAGAAACCTTGACATGCGGTGGGGAGCTCCAGTTTCCCTTGTTATCTCGCCGTATATCATCCTTGTGGCTATACCTGCTCGCTTGCAATCTCCGCCCGTACAGGATGTTCGTTAGCATCTATTGGCATTATTATCATGATAAACAAGATGCAACATGAAAATGGTAAACTCGCTAATTAGGCAATATCAAGTTTGTTATCTTAGGGGATCTCAAATCCCAATCTGAATTTCCCTTGAAATCCTTGTAGGCTTTCTCGGATACTTCCTGTATCAACTCCCTGAGCTCATTGAGAAGATTTATTTATCGCAATAATGGAGGTTTAAGAGAGAAGTAGTAACTCAATTATTTTGGGATAAATCATCCAATTATGATTATTCTATAAGTATTCCCAATAAAACAGTCAACCTAGATGGATAATTTTCTGTTTCCTAAACATCAATAAGTAATAAAGATTTGAAAAGCAAGAAAGCTTTTAGCATCTCCACCTCTAAATCTAAATGAAGATAATCATCTTTATTGAGTGCAATTGTGCAACACACATGGAAGAGTACAACAGGCAAAGCCCAAAACTGCCCCTCTTACAATTTATGCTAACATATTGAATATAGGTTATGCTATTTTTGACACATTTCCAAAGGATTTGCGGTAGCATTACCTTCACCTCCTCTGTAGCATTACTTTTCAGCTTCCTAATGTATTTGTAAGGATAAAATTGATAATGATATGAGTTCATCATCCCTCTAAAAAACGAATTTGAAATTACTACGGTATACCAATGGAGTACAGTATTAAGTTTCAATTCAGTTCAGCCCATTCCAGGAGACTTTGAATAATGTCTGCTGTTGAACTTATTGCTGGAGCATAAAATTACGGTGAAGCCTTTGTTGGCAGCAAGTGAGATGACTTTTATTCTTTGAAGGGGAAGGCAATTGAAGGCGGTGAATTGGAACGGCTGCAATGACTGTGAATCTCCTTCCTTTTGAATGTGAGCTGTAAAAGTTGTTTGTTTTGGGGGGTAATGGCGAGTGGATCTGCATTGAAACATTTTCTCTGAATGGGTTTCGCTGTATACAATTTGCATTTATACAAGCTATTTCAATTTCCCAATGCGCATCTTGCTCGTTGCCGCCACTCTTCTTTGTCTGGCACGCAAATTGAAATGAAGCCTGTTGCTCATTCCACTTCTGTATCTTTCGGTGAACGAATGATGACTATCACGGGGTGGGCGACTCTTCCATCACCCATATTGATCATTCAAGCAGGTATCCTTCATTTCATGTTGTGACACATTTCGGGGCATCTCACGTGTCACGCCGCTTTTTCGAAGAGTATTATACAAAGATATTTCTGTCAAATGAATCAATAAATAAACTTATTGAAATGTTAATAATAAGATTTGGGTTTATATGTAATTCAGTATGAAGGAATGTAGGAATAAGGATTTAAAATTGATATGTTTTGAGCACATTTTTTGAGATGGCTTGATCACCCTAGCTTTTGCCTCTCAGAGTTTATCAATTTTTTCAATATATGAAACGCAGTCAAATTTTTAATAATTATCACATTTTATTTCATTTTAATAAAACCTTGATGTCAAGAACTACGAATTCTGTGATTTTTATATTTTTGGCATTATTTCGTTTATTAAATAAATTCAAATTCAAATTCTTTTATTGTTGCCACAAATGCATAGCAAAATGAAAAATGCACAGCAAAGTCAAATAACATGTCAGGTAAAAATAACAGTAAAGGCTTTACATAAAAATCAAGTGAAAGTTTCTAATCGAATGAAGCCCTTTATTTTGTGCAGCAATATATTTACTCTTTGCTGATTTTACTCTAGAATCAGGAAATTAACTAACAAAATCCAAAGTAACTGTTGCTTCACTATTGCGAAATGTCGATTTTTTCCAAATGTTGATTTGATAAAATGAGAGAGTAAGACTGCAAATCTTTCAGTTTTAGTCTAGGAAAATTAATAATTATTCTTTAGTTCTTAATAAATTTTAGAATCCTACTTGATAAGAAAGTAGCCTATCCTTTTGTCCTCTTAATGTTAATAATGTCGAACTTAAACTATAACTTTGAGTAAAATTTCAAGGATTTCATTCTGCAAAATGAAATGTTACGAATGCTAGGATTACAATTATCACTTGAAAATGTTATAGCTGACGTCAAGAAGGTAGCTTATTTCGTCTGCTCCTTGTGCGCTCCAACAGCTGATGTAATTTAGAATAGACTGACTTCTTTATTTTAATGGCGTGCCGGAGTTTGGACAGTAATGCCCACTCTACCACTTAACTACGTATTCAGCTATGCCTAGATGATGAAATCACAGGAACAATAAATTATTTTAAAAGCAATAAGTACTGTTAGTAGGTTACATCCACTACAAGAAACAGTCGAAACCGCATAACATTTTGGCGTTAGCAATACCAATATATAATTTATTAGATGGTAGATTGCAAGTCTTTTGCAAATTAATCATTGAATATTGAACGTTAGGTGGGTGGTAGTACATCTAGCAGATCTAGCTGATCTTGTTTCGAACTGAATATTGCTAGTCGAGTGATAGGGAGAGAAAGTGCTTGGGCGAGTGCTTTCAACAACTAATCTACTCAGAAGTTCAGTTCCATCCAATGCTCTGTTTCATGTCTCCATCAAACGTCGAGTGACTTATTAAATTCACCTTGCTCTTTCGGCGTAATGTGACTTACCTCGAACTCATCTCCGCTCTGCTTTAATCTGTTTAAAATTCGAATTCTCCTAATAATCCTTGAAATTTTACTCGTCGAAAATAGCTTGTGCTACGACAAAAGTTTGCTGTCAACCATCACTTGAATTTCGCCGGAAACAAAGTTTCAACTTATTGAAAACGTCTATCCTGCATTAATTATCTCATCTCCTTCCATTTTCGTTCATCCATTCTTTACACTGTAGCCGGAGTTTACCTTGTTACTGTAAATTCTCGTTTGAATTCTACCTGTTTTCTAATTAGACACTTGAGTTTTTCCCAATTAATTTCCTCGTTCATATCAGCACACTTATCTGACCCTTGAAATTTCCCATTCCGCCAAGAAACTAATTCTAATTCTTCATCTAGAAAAAACAATTATTTGAACGGAGCAATCACACCTATTATTGCCATTATGAAAACTGATTGATATCACATTTCTCTATCAGCTATAGCTTAAAACTTTCAACAATCAATTACAATCAAAAAATATTTTTTAAAAAGGGTACTTTGTAATTATTTAAAGTTTTAACAAATACAGTAGCCCTGAGAGAAAATAAGTATCAGCTATAGCTTCTATGGCCTAACTCTTATTATTTCAGTAATTGCAAGTATGGCTTTGTAAATGATGAAAATTCTTTTTTAGACTGTAATTTCAAAATGTCAATCTCTATTTAAAAATAGATGAACTCTGTAATCTTTGAAAAAATATTGTGTATTGGAAATAACATATAACATTGATCGAAATGTCTCGGGATTTTTAGTATTAGAAACTCCTACGCAAAAATTCTATTTCTCCATCATTTACATTTTCAAGTTCAGTGTTGACGAATTTTTCGTTTCCAGAAATTCAATTTCACTCATGTTATTGTTGATATTCGATCTATTGCCGATTCATCTACATATTTTTGCAAACAGATCCACTGTTGCTACGATATTCATCAAGTATTCAATTCACCCACAGTGAAAAATTCAAAAGCTTCAGGGAGATCTCATGACCTTTCCTCAATGTGTCTCGTTTCGCCAGAACTGAGAGCTTCTGAGGAAAGAAAACAATGTAATTCGAAATAGTGAAGGGTCCTAACACGCTAGTGCGAATTGGATGGGGCAAAAGACAAGATTATGTTTCTCAGCTCATCAACTATACATCAGCTCTTCGTCGTTTCATCTTGTTTCCAACGCAGTCCTCCATCTATTGCGTACCATATAGTAGACAGTAGCCTACACCCTGCAAACCACCAAACAATCTATACTCTCATTCTTTTGGTTCAACCGCAACATTTGAGCACTAACAGCATCTTGAAAATAGCTATCACTTTCTTTTCAAACAGTGTTACAGCCCACTGTAAGACGGCAAGAGACTGCGTATACAATACAAAATACTGAAGCTTGAAGTTGCATATTTTCTATAGAACGGATTCTCGTGTCCAATGATCTGCTGTTCGAAATTGTGGAAAATTTCAGCTTTCCAATGAAGGAAAGCCTATTAACTTCTTAGAATCAATCAAGCTCTCAAAACTTGAAATGCTCTATTACTTGACCAAATCTAAGCGAAAAGCTCTCAAAATTCTCAACTCTCTTAAAATACATAGCCTGTTTAGCGTGATAAGGTAAATTTTATTGGTTTCCTCACTACTTACGTCTTGTATCATTGAAATTTATTCGAATTATTTGTTTATCATAGACCTATGTCGAATTAATTTATTCTTATAGCAATTTTAGTCCCAATTAGAAATGAATTCCACTTATATTCGAGGTTTGATACGGATTCAATGGATTAATTTGTTTGCAAAATCGAGTTTCATTGATTGTAAAAGCCTATTAAATCAGTATGGTGGTGTAACCTGATATGACGGAATCGGATATCTGTGGCTGAAGCCTTGTTATTTTGTCCACCTCAAATTTGACGGTTTGTTTCCCATGTAATCCATTTCGGTATTTGTCCATTGTAATTGAATTAGTGTTGCAGAATTGCGAGTGTTTTGTGGCTACATTCATCCGTCGTTTTTGATTACCGATCCTGACACGCGGCGTTTTTTCAACTTCACTTTCATTATGACGTTTCAATTTCCAATTTTTCATCAATTTGCTCACGTAAATGTCAACTGGTAATATCCCATATCCATGCATCTGAGTGAATGTTATTAGTGAATTTTATGGTGTGACGGATCTATTGAGTTTTTAGGTTTGGAAACTTGAAGGATGATTAAAACTCCACTGCACTTGAAATATGTACTATATTTGAAATAACTTGAGATTTAAAATATTGATAATTTTCTTGTGCTATGGAAAGAATGGACGAGAGCAATTCAAATCAAACCATTTTTGCAAAAACCCAGAACTCTACTGATGGAAACACGTAATTTATACACGTTATGATGTTATCGAAATTTTATGTTGATTATATTGTATTTGGGGAGAAATAATTAATCGAATCTTTATTTATATAAAATTTATCTTTATTCATAATAAAAAATACAATATTTAATTACTTTTAATAAATTATTATTTAATTCATTAATAATAATTAAAATTAATTTAAATAATTATTCAAAATATTCGTTTACAATTCTTCTTCTTTTAAATGTTCATCGCAAAACTGATTCGGCTGAATAGGAGCTGAATATAATAACATAGGAACATTCAATAACAAGTTTTGAAAGATTGAAATTCGATATTTGTTGAAGGGTAGTACCAAATGAGATCAGTCATTGAAAAATAAGTCGATCTGAGGAAAAAACAGTCATAGAATAACTTGCAATAATTTTGTTGGTTGGCCTAGTAAGAACCACCCCCAATCAGTCACGCCTTCAGCCAATGTTTGTCGCCTGTTGATTCCCAATTATGCTGATAGATGGCGTTGTTTACCTTTTTTATTAATATTCTGTCTTATGTAAGTGAATTTCAAGTTTATCGTAACACATTTGCAGCCATAATAATTGAGTATTCAAGTGAATAGTTGTAGGTAATGAACCTACTTGAAGATGAGGCAATTCCAAACAAATGTTTCTCTAAGCAGTCGGAGAAATGGAAGTCGGCGAAATAGGACTGTGGAGGAGCGAAGGTCGGTGAAGTTGGCGAATACTTGCAGTCAGAAGTTTGCTTGCAGTCAGCGATTACTGCAGGGTGGTGTTGGAATAGGTCGGAGAAGTCGGCAAATACTTGTAGTCGACGAATAGTGGGTCGATCCTGGTGTGTGTATTGGAGAAACGACAGAGAAATCGGCGAATACGCTGGAGATGTCGGGTAATAGTTTGGAGAAGTCGGTGAATACTGGAGGAAAGTTGGAGTGTACTGAGGACTTGACAGAAAACTCGGGGGAATAGGGGAGTATTATGGTGAGGTGGGGGAGTAAACTGGTGAGGGAGGGGAGTAGGAAAAACTTGCTGGTGTGTACCTTGGAGAGGAGGGAGTGTATGATGACGAGGTTTGTGAATAGGAGGGTGAAGTTGGGGCATAGGATGGAGAAGGAGGTGAATAGGAGGGGAAAGTAGGCGAATATGAGGGGGAGGTTGGTGAGTATGAGGGAGAAGGAGGTGAGTATGAAGGGGTAGAAGGTGAATAGGAGGGAGAAGACGGCGAGTAGGAATAGGAAGCCGACGCCAGACTCGGCGAAGCAGGAACATTGGTGTTGCTTGTTGGCGAGTTGCTGGGGGACATGTCGCCGGCTGTGGAAGGTATGATGGTCTGTGGATGGATTTTGCTCCAGCCGGGAAAGAGGCCCCTGGCGTTGCTCAAACGTGAGGGTGGATCTGCAACAAAATAACATTCAAAAGTGTTAACTCATGTTATGTAGTTTATTATTGATAAGTATAGATTGATTTGATACTGAGTGCATTCGTAATTAATGAACTGCTATGATGATATAAATATTATAAATAAATGAATGAAATGATTACTACAGCTTAGTAGTGACCCTGGTTCAATTCCTTCTCAAGAACATACCTGCACAAGTGGATGAAACAATTGAATTGGAAGATCTTCTATTCATTTATTCACATGTAGATATGCATTGTTTAAATTGTTGTTGTTATACAATGTTTAACATAGTTGAAAAGAGTTGTTATACATTGTTGGAAATATCCAAGATATTTGGGAAAAATTATACCATGAACACGCAGCACATTATCTACTCATGCATTGATTGATTTAACAGTCAAATTTTGGAACTAAAATATATAGTTTTTTTTTTGAGAGAAAACAAAATAATAATAACAACTGAGTTAATGATTACAACGGAAATCCCTCTCAGTAATCAAAAATTGGTCTTTGTTCGAGATGACACCACTATTAATTACTGTGAAGAAACCTCCTAACATATCACTTTTACCAGTACTGTATTACAATAATTACAGATTTTCATGAGACTGGTCAGTGATATCAATTTTGGACTTAATAAAACTTATCAAAAAGCTGCCGTGTTAAGAGATCTTTAAAAAATTCAGAAGCAAATGAATAAGTAATTACTGACCTGACGAACAATCATTGTCGCCTTGTGCGGGTGTGCCGGCGGGCTGCCAAGGCGTGCGGGGCGGACTGCCTGACCCATCTATCTTTCCCACTCCGCCCATGCTGGCTAAAATATCAGAGCCGTCCTTGGATTTATCCGCGTCAAGCGGCAAGTCGCAACAACCTTGACAGAACAAAAAACATTATTGAATAAAGAAAAATCATCAAAGAATTTAATCAAGCAAAATTTAAAATCGAAAAATACATTTTATTTATTCATTTATTTATTGGCAAAAACACATTGGTAAGAAAGAACAGGCTTAGCCCTTGGCATTTCCAACAAAATTTTAATTCAAATAAGTACAAAATTTAAGGTTATGAGTCCAAATTTCTTCTTCAGCCGAAGGTTTCTCTCAAAGAAATGATCCAAAAGTAATAATATTTGCAAAATTTCTAATTTTGAAGGGTTGATCCGAAAAACACCGGTTGATCCGAATAGTTCAAAACTTCCATTAATAGAAAAATCGATTAAAAAATTTAAAGCAAAAATCATCACACACTAACACTTACTGTGACTATGGTAACTTTATAATAAATTAGCCTATATTCTTGTTGAGTATTGGTAAAGGTGATATTATAATGGTTGAATAAAAAGACAAAGTATCGTCAAAGCACAGTTCTATTGAAAATCGAGATACTGCTTTCGGTTGCTACACCATTACCAATCTCAAGTAAAATGAAACTTCAATTAAAGAGCAGCATTATTTATTCACATTATACTAAGTCAAGCACCGTTATTGATGGTGTTTTCTGCAAAAATAGTAAAATGACTCCAGCTTGGTCAATATTGGTTCAAAAATTATGAATTTAGTCTTAAATTGCATATCAGCATGTTTTCTACAATTTGAGATCAAATTTATAATTTTTGGAACCAATAATGACAGAGTTTGAGTCATTTTACCATCTTGCAAGAATGTCTTCTTTGCTCGACCAAACTCTACTACTTGGTAGTGAGATTCATAATGGTGTAGCATCCATTTCATGTCAATGCCATTTCAATGGCAGCTTCTGTGGTTCAGAAGTTATACATGTAAGAATGAAGGAAACCCTCAGATTTTTATTTAAGAATTCTATTATTTTCCAAATAAAAGATTACAGGATTGTTCTGCTGAAAAATGTCTGGTATGAAACTTGTAGAGGATTCCAAGACCTACATTATCAATTCATCGAATTTTAGCGTAATACATGTTTATATTATTTGAAATGTAGGTCTTGAAATGCTCTACTAGTTTCAGTCTAGACATTTCCCAGTAGAAAATGTTATTTTGTATCTCATCTAGCTTTTTGAAAAGAGTTTTGAACTTGGAATGATAGTCGATTGGGTCACTTGTACTGTCACTTATATGCTTTATATATTATTGTATGCTCACCCTTATCGCTGCCATCCCCGCCTACACAATCTTTCATATCCTCACCATCCACCTTTTCATCTTTTGTAGACATCGTAGGTAACGAAAGATTCACAACCGTTTCGGTAATATCAATAAAAACACTCAAATACTTCGAAAATCAGGAATAAAAATCTCAAGTCAGCTGTTGGATAGTTACGACTTTTCATCTACTTTCACCAAAAATAATTTTATAAAAATTACTCAAATTTCAAAGAAAATAATAGTAGAAATAAAACAACCGGCCACTCTGACGTCCTGAGCGCAACTGAATGGTTGAATCGAATTGAAGAACTTTATACTGTAAATGAGTGAGACAAAGCGGAGAGCCTGAGTCACTTTGTTTATTCAGATAATAAAACTATTTGTTTGGGTTAAGGGTTAGTGTACACATTGGGACTATTTCTGTCAGAGGGCATACAAATTTGTTGATATTGCTATGGCATCTACTATGCCAGATATGGCATCTGCTATGTCAGATATGGCATCTGGAGATATTCATATTGAAGTTACCACATTTCAAGGCATTATGTTAGCCGTTCAAAAATAGATCAGAATTATCTGATTGGTATAGACTATAGAGACTGTTTAATCAGTTTCTGATTAAATAGTCTTTGATAGTATAGACTTACTTTATCTTAAAATATTTTCTGTTTACAAAATGTGGATATACTAGTAGTTCCGTGAACGGTAGACCTCACGAAGTCACCCATGCTCCCTGCATCATAAAAGCACTATCTGTATTCACGGTACGTTCATATTGTTCGTCGATTCCGAAAATCGGCGCGAGGAAGTCTGGTCAGCAATACAGTGGCCACAGTCACGCTCTATGTCGGCATCAGTTCGTCACGATTCGCCAAAAATTGAGGGTGCTTGGAAAACCGGGCATCAGTCTCTATAATTATTGTAATAATGTTTTCGCCACACTGCACAGAAAGCAGCTGTTTTCTGTGCTCTAAAGATATTCGAAAGACGCCATTTACAGGCGGTATTGCTACTAGCTCCAAAAGAGGGCTCTTTCGGAGCTAGTGCACAGAAAGAGACTGGTAGTTACCTATCCGGCCGCTAGATCTGGCGACAATGCACTGCTTTCTGGAGACATCGCAGTATTATTCAGTTCAAATGAATCGCCACAAACATTCTTATAAAATATTTATTATTCTTATTCTTGCAGTGAAAGCATCCTTATTCTGGCAAAAAGTATCGTACTCAACTCTCACAGAAAGGTGTTTACAGTATTCGGATAACATATTCCCGGGCGAGGCAAATCCTCATACCGTAAACACCTACTTTCTGTGCTTGTAGTGTAATGTACTACTTCGCCATACTCGTATGTAATACACAACTTTCCAAGCTAGATTTGCGTTTGGAAAATTGCCGTTTACAAGAGAATCAAAGATCAGCTGTTCTGAATGCGAGAATAATCATTTTGATGATTATTACAGCACTAGTCATCGTCATGATGATAATTACAGCACTGAAAATCTATCCCAGCTGTTTTTTCCAAACTCTGACGTATGAATAAACGAGTCGAACGAGCCGCCATGACAGTTCACTGCGTGCGTTTGTTCACTAGTGTTGTGTTGAGATTATGTTGGCTTCAGTTGATGTTTTCAATTGTTTGAGGCTTTAATAAATCCTCAGTCTAGTATGACGAAAAAAAATTTACATAATTCGTGTGGAAAAGTTTACAAACTCATAATTATTTTCCAAACTCGCGTACCGCTCGTTTGGAGAACATAATTATTCGTTTGTAAAAACGCCTTTTCCAAACTCATTATGTAATATACTATTTCCTTCATGCGAAACGGTCCGACGGTCGGCTGCAGTCGAACAGCTGTAGCCAATCACAGCTCTTGTTGTTAGCCTGCTGTCGACCGTATGACCGTTTCGTATAAAGAAAAACTTACCTTAATATTTATCTGAAATATCTCAGCTGACTGCAATGAAAGAATATCATCTGAAGTAGAAATTTTTGAATATTTTTCTATTATGAATTTCATAATATCACATGTTTAGTAATATCAACATAAAAATACTATCAAATCATTTATGGAGTATACCTATATCAGAGAATAGTTCAATCCTTTTTCCTTTTTTCGTCCTTTATATAAAAATTGTCAAAAAACCTTACATATACATCGACGCGTAGTTTCAAGAGGAACATCCCTGTCAAATTTCATTAGAATGTATTGCCGCGTTCAGTCGTAAATGCGGAACATACATACATATAAACATACATACATACATATAAACATACATACATACATACATACATACATACATACATACATACATACATACATACAAACAAATGCAAAATCGTCGACTTGAATCTTAGACCTCACTTACGTTCGGTCAATAATTATTCACATAAGTTTTCATGACTATTCATTATGCTCATAAATTCTCACTATTCTCATGACTTGATGAATCATACGCATTATTCTCTTCTACTCCTTGATTTCAAATACCGGTATGCATTTGTTTGATCAAAAATAAAATTCTAGTACAATAGTTCTAAGAACGGTAGACTTTACGCAGTCCTACTTTGCTCATTCATCCTAATAGCCATGTCTACAGAGACCGTTTAATCACAGTGTGAACATTGAGTGTGAAACTTTTGATTGAAGGTAGGTCGAAACCACTATTCTTTTGTCAACTCCCATTAGATCTACATTGAAATGATTTCTTACAAATCTGTATTCACTTCACACCTACATTCTACCTTTGCTATTTTTTCCTATCATTTAAACATTTCAAAGTAAAATCAAGAGTGAAGAAACTATTTAAATGCGAGAAGAGAGAATGTAATGCAAAACATTTAGTTTCTATTGAAATACGTTGGAATAATAAGCACCATACGGTATATTTGATTATGATTTTTTAAAATACTTTTTTTCAGAAACATTAAACAAAAGGAATATGATTAAGTATCAGTTATTAATATTTGAATGTCCAATAATATTGAAAAAGGTACTTTAAATAAAATGAGGTATCAAAAAGAGGAATTCAAGTGAATAATATCATAGAATGGATAAAAATATGCATATTTCGTCTAAAAAACAAGTTCCATTGTAAGCGATGCATCAAATCGTTTCATTTTCGGCCGATGTCTATCTTTCATGAGGAGAATAGCCTTGGAATAGCCATTTGTCAACCATTTCCGAGAGATTCATCCCTTGATCGTTCAATGGGCGCATTTGAGCCATGAGAAGCTCTCCAAGGCATTATCATGAAGGAATAATGCCAATGAAAAATGCGAGGAATCAGCAAGACTTTTGTCAGCGTTGATTGTGAAGTGGAAGCGAGATGTAAAATGAAAATGTTGTAATCCGTTGGAACGGTTGAATCAATTAGGGATGATAAATGTCGGGCTACGGTTGAAAGTAAAGAAGATGTATGGACCGGGATGAGCTGGCCTCTTGTTAAATCGACTTGCGATCGAAGGAGGATAAAAACTAGAAAGAGGGTGGAGGAGTTAGAAGAGGAAAGGGGTGACTGGGTGTTGAATAGTTGTCGAATACGATCCACTTCTCCTTAATTAATCGTTTCTCTCCAATCTCCTCTTCTTAGGTTAGTTTTCTTTTCTCACTCAACTACATTTCACCTCAACATCAGCTATCTTTATCGTTTGATGGATGTCTCATTTTGTAGATCTCCTGTGGCTTGGAAAATATGCTGAACTGCAGCATCTGGTTAACCTAAAATCATAAAAATGTGGAATCATGGTGTTCACTTTATTCTGTGAGCCAATATTATTGGAAAAGTCACGCATCATTTTCTCTATACACGTGAAATATTAGGGAAACCTGTTGGTTGCAGATAGGCAAGTTTTCTTTTTACAGTAAATTTATTATATTCTTATTAAATGATCGATCAGTTCTAAGTAAATTTAAAAAAAAATTAAAACTGATGAAGGGAAAAATCTTTAATTAGGATTAAGTTGAAAAGGATCAATATATCTCCGTTTCCATTCCAATACTCAATGTATGTTAATTGATAGAATCTACTTTATTCTACTTGTACCATCAAGATAAAATATACAATATACAGTATACAATATATACAATATACAGTATTGACAATATTCTACCGCTCCTTATTCCAGGTGGAACGTGAAAAAAAAAATTCTTACGTAACCTTCTACCTCAGTTCTCAAGAATCGGTCTTGGAACATTGCTATGAACTCTGGAAAAAATCGATCTAATTTTGAGCAGAACCAGATCAAAGTAAAAGGCTGTTCCGCTTGGACTATATTATTGTTGATGTGCCGAAAGAGGGTTTTTTTTGGAATCGAACCAGGTGTTGGAAAAAGGTGTAACTATCACCTGGTGCCTTTTCAAGGTGCTCACTCCCCATCACAAAATTGTGAATTATTGCCTCTTAATCATTGCTAGACCCTCTTGTATAATCGGCTTGGTGTTGGAATCTCGTTTCATCTTAGCACATTGTAATTTCGGTTGAATCAGAAAATAAGGAATACTTGAAACATTACCAACTGCATGGTATGCACTTTTAACAGATTTTACAGATTCTATTATCATCTCATCATCCATCAAGAAAATAGTAGTTTGGAATTATTCCAATTCGGTAGTATCAATTAAATAACAGTATTTAATAAACCGTATAACAAATTAACAAAATACAATAATGAGTCATTGTTATTGTTTGATATCGATTGATTACAAGAACGAGTGCATTAATATCATTCACATCCTATCATGGTGATATCAATATCATTCATCCTATCTTGGTGATTGATTCAAGCAAAGTCAATTCATTCTTAGTTAGTTTAACGGCCCGCAATGAATGACAATATCCATTGATGTTTGTTGTTCTAAATCAATATTTTTCCACAGTACAATAATATTGTATCAAATAACCAAATCTCATCGTATAACGTTGCAGCCTATCTTGGTGATTCACTTTTGTTGATCAAAAGCCAATAGTATAGTTATTATATAGAGTTAACGGATTTCAATATTGAGTAATGGTCAACATATTAAAACAATATTGTATTACAATATCAATTAAAACAATACAGTAAGTTGTATATCACTCCCATCGACCACATAATGCGGATGTATCCACATTGTATCGCAATACAATATTGTCTTATTCAATCGATTATTATCACTCTAGCCTACTCTATATCAAATATTCATTTCAAGCGAATGCGATTCAAGCTCAGTTTGACAAAAGCCCAGTTCTATATTTCGACATAGACTGACTACTGTGGACCACAATACGTCTGTCGTCAATAGGTTGTCAATGTCGTGTGTCTGGTGGCACAGTGGAATTGGCATTAGCAGTGGCGGCTGACCTGGGCTGTGGGCTCGGTTTCCTGTTTACTGTCCCTAAAATTAGTCTGGATGGCCGTTTCATTGGAGAGATTCAGGACACGACGACTGTCATTGAGGCCAAACCTCCGTTCAATTCCCTGAAACTTTCTGCCCTGCCCTGCGCTATTTCACGTCTCCCGTCCAACTCAGAATGCTTTGACCCTCTTCCATACTTCAGTCTCGCTTCGATCCCTTCTCGTCTAATTTCGTTCGTGAATGAATTCTGTGTTGGCAAAGCAGCATGCAATTGCAATTAGCCTATTACAATTCGGTTTTGATTTGTACTTCTCTACTTCATCTAATTTTTAAAGGCATAAAGAAATCCTGTTTTTTTTGTTGGTGCTGCAATTCATACGAAATTCCAATTTAGTAATTGTATTACAGTCAACTCTCGATAATACGAATTTGGAGGGACCAGAGAAAAAGTTCGAATTATCGAGAGTTCGTATTATCAAAAGTTGGATGGAAGAGGGAAAAAATGACTCTATATAGCAAAATTGCTGCTCTAGGAAGTAAAATTGTTCGATGTTGTAGTTAATTGAATGTTCTAATTTTCAAATTCAGTTCTGTAAAACTATAGATATAAAAATTATCAAGAATTGAGGAATTTAATATAAGGAACTAGAAATAAAGGAATTACAAGTTGATGAATTAATTTTAAAAATACAATAATTACAGTATTGTGCAATCAATCGGAAGTAATTTAGATTATATTTTTATCATGAAAAAGTCTGTATTTTTTTAAGGAAAAACAATAGTCTATTATTGAACATTTAGTCAAAACAAGATTATTATTTTCTGATGAAAAAGTCTGTAATTTTTTCTGCTTCGCTGAATTTTATGCAGGTTTGATCATGTTCAATAGAAGTTCGTATTATCGAGAGTTTTTGTAAAAAAATTCGAATTATCGCGTGTTGCTGTCGGATCAGGCTCTGTATTTTGATTCGTATTATCAAGAGTACCTAAATGCATTGATTTTGTTCGAATTATCAAGAGTTTTTCAAGGGACCAGGGATTTAGTTCGTATTATCAAGAGTTTCGTATTATCGAATGTTTGTATTATCGAGAGTCGGCTGTAGTAACAAATGTACTTGCAATAAATGTACTAATAACAGTAATTGTACTCTTTATAATATGAATAAGTATAAAGCTTTAAAAATGTACAGCAATTATTTAAAATTCAATTTTCAATTAGAATTGAGAAGAATAACAGCACATATTTATCGAAAAGTCTTTTCAATTAATTACCTCTCACTTTTTTTCTATCACAATTAAGTTGGAATGTTTTGAAATAAGAGAGTCTAAATTTTAAATATACATCCGCTAATCTATAATTCTCTATTTTTTAATTACTCGATTCTGAAAAAGTTTCCAAACATAGTTGGAAAGTTATACACCTTTTAAAATATTATAGGGACTCATCCAACTAAATTGTAATGACCATTGATGCTATAGTATTATTGTCTCTCTAATGATTAAAATTGAAACAGAGATGCGCTATTATTCTCGTTTTTGGCTGATACGGTCAAAGTTTTCTTTTACTGGGTAAGAATAATGATTGAATCAAAAGTACTCTACAACAATGGTTTGTTCACTTGAAGTCTGATTTCACATAGAATTGTATCGTGTTCATGCTTTGCTCTTCATTTTGTCATGGATTGAAAAATCGTTTAATAACTATTTCAAACCCCGGTAACCACCAAAGCTTCACGGGTTCAATCTGTGGTGTAGCCTAGTCTGTTCAACTTGTGCCAATATCTTTGTACCTTATTGGCGTGCTCGTCTGGCCTCAGAACCGCAAACTTTGTTCCCTGTATATTGATTACATGTAGCCTACTGCACGTGCACATGCATGGAAGATGGAAGTTGACACAAAAACCGCGGCGCGACCACCGTCTTGCTAATAGAGTTCGATGTCATCGTGCTCTGCTCTGTTCAATCTCTTTATATTGCCATCAACTCTTTACTCACAAGGTTCGTTCACCCTGTTTGGGAAGATCATGTTGACCGTGACTCAATCAATCGACAATGTGTGTAGTCTCAAATGAAGCCTCTACCTATCGTTACTTTACCCACAAACATTCAACATTCTATTGGCTTCATTGATTGGAGAACAGAAACACGTTCTTGTCAAGGTTAGATCTTAATGCGATAAATTTGTTCATGCCTATGAAATTACAACCTTCAGGTAATTTTCAACACTTATCGAAATTTGGAAAAGAGACGTTTTGGACTTGATTGTTTGTGTTTTTATACAATTATTATTGTATTCTATCAAATGAATTAATTGGAGGATAGATGAATGAGTGAATGAATGATTGCTGAATGAATGGATGGAAGAAAGAATGAATTTATTTATGAATGAATAAACGAATAAAAAAATAATTTTATCATAATTATCATTATTAATGAATTATAAAATATTATTAAATTTTTATTTTTGTTTACCAGTTCCAACATTAAACTGATTCGAACATGAACACTTTTTTGGTTGAAATAATCATCTACAGAGTTTGTAGTATTTGCCTGTTTCTATTTTGATGACAATGGCTTTGGTGACAATGGCTACTGGCTTTGGTGAGATGTTTCAGTGAGTGAGCTCAATGTATATGAGGTCAAATCAATCCTCATTCTGAGTACTTTATCCCCTATTTGTGGCATCCCATAAATGGTGGCAATGATACAAAGCTCAGTTTTGGTTTGCATGTCTATTCATAGCCATTGAATTGAACAATTCATCGCAAAACGTTTTCGATTGTCTTTTCCGAGCTATTGTCGGACAGGAAGTTCATCTCCGTTTTCATGCCCCCATTCCTATCCTTTTCCTACAGTATTAAATTGCAGTTTTTTCTCTCACTCTACGAAAACAAAAGGTGGAGTCATAAAGTTCACTGTCCATAAACAACGAATTTCGCAAGCAAACTATCGTTAATTTGAAACCATTCATATTCAAACTGCCATTTGTTTATAAATATCTAATTATTTCCTACTACTTCACGGTGAATTTTCTCGGGTCAATTCCCGCACGTGTCCAATACTCATAGAATAAGAGAAGAATCTAACATAATTTTAATTTTATTTCCTTCAAATTTACGTTTTCCTATAATTATGCTTTCCTCATACGTATTTTCCGATTTTTATTGATGTTTTCCTCTATCATTAATTTATTCCAATCAAAATTATTCCAATAGTATTTTTATAAGTAATTTGCTTGCGTCATAGGGGCTATAACTGATTGGAATGAATCATTAAATAGATAACTAATTCGAATTGGAATGTTCAATTGAGACAAATTTCGAATTATTGGCTATTCGGGTCAAAATTTACATCAGTGGGTCAAATGAAATTATTCAGCATTCAAGGCAAAGCAGTAAACCAATAGTACACGAGTCGAGAGATTAATCTTAACATATTAATTCTAGGCCATTAATCAATCTCATTTCTTGGAGATTATTATTGAATTTTTTTACTCTGTATATTTTACCGATTCTCGAGCATGGATAGCTCTCTTATAAAATAGTGAATTGATTTATTAATTGATTGTATGTTGCAAATACTCTCGTATGAAATTTTATGCCAATACAGTAAAGCCTATTGCACCTTGATAGTATATGAAAAAAATCACAATTTCAGGTACTTGTATTATACAGTACAATTTTAGGTGCTTTCTTCCACCACTTATATGTAGTAGTTCTGGAAAAATGATATAATTCTACTTTGGCATCATTATGAATATACTGTAGTGTTCTCATTTTTCTTCCTCCATATCTGTAGTGTCAATCATTGTCTTCGTAATTACTCTACAAATTACTTATACAAATAATCACTGGAAACAAGAACGTACATAGATGTGTGTCATTCGAATAGTCTAGATCCAGAAAGAAAATTGGGTTCCATATTCAAATCAAACTGCAGCCTAAGAAAGGATTGTAGTAGAACTTTGTGGGGGGGGGGGGTTCTAGGGGGCAAACTGAGCCAACATGCAACCTGGCGGTCACACGAAACACACTTATTGATATGCAACAACGGTCCTAGGCTATTTCAAGCCGCAGCTACAATTACGAAGTCGTCATGAATGTTAATTCGCTCCATTTGCCCTTCTTCATTCAACAACAAGGAAATATTAGGTCGTCAATAGAATAGTGGTGTCGTGTCGTGTACGTTCTTCTTGTCTGCTAGTTGATTGAAGTTTTACGTCTACTTTTCCTACCTGAATACTCTAACTCTTCCAATATTGTAATCAAGCATCTTTTCGAATGAAATTGCTGAAATTCGGTGGGTTTAAATGATTTGTAATAATTATTGAACGAGCGATAGCGAGTTCTTACTTTGACTCAAGGCAGAAGTCGTTGTCCGTCTGTTCGTTCGTTTGTTTGTTTGTATGTTCGACAATAACTTTCGAACGCCTCAATTAATCAAATTCAAATTCAGAACATATATTCTTCATACTTTTATACAGGTCAAGTTCGTTGGACAATGAAATCGACCGACTCCTTCATCCTTTTTCAGGCGAAAAAAGGATAAGCTCTCAGCAACAATATATCTATATATACTCCGGCATCTATTCAATTGCAACACAATAATCACGGCTGGAAAATGTCATAAGGAACTTGAATAATATTTTTTTGGAGAATCCATCTGATTACAGTGGAACAGCTGATTGAATATTAGCGGCAAATTTGAAAATATTATCATGAGAAATAATAATGTTCTCAAATCAATAAACTTTTTCATGTGAAGTCATATGTTAATATTGATTTCAAAGTTTAAACATGTGATAGGAGTCTATTTATTTGAACAGCTGACAAAAGGCGGCAAGTTTGAATTATTTTACCATTGGTTATTTTTCAAGTATTCTTGTTGTAGGAAGTTTGTTGTTACATTTGATTTCCATGCTTTAAAAAGTAAGACTAATAAATAAGTCAGCCGTGCTTTTCTACGGGATTTGAAGAATGCTATTAAGGAGATCTCTAATAATTTATACGATTCATCCGAATGGAAATACTGAACTATCAAAAAATTCCATTCTTGAACGATTCTCTACAATGTTTGTTTTCAATTTGATACACTAAATTATTTACAAATTCTGTTGAGTTTAGAACAAGAGGCGGTCAATATCACTCTACAGAGTGTTCCGAAGAGAACTAACTCAAGTAGGCATACTATCAGTTCTTCGAGCTGAAAGAAAACAGAACATATTATTGGCTAAACACCGAATTCTCCTTAGTTTTCCTCTAATTCGTCCTTCTGTTATTTCAAGATTTTTCATCATACCTAGATAATGGATAGACTCTACACGAAGTTTCAATAGTATGTATGGTTTTCAGACAAAATAAGGGAAAGTTATTACATCCATATTTGTAAATTTATTTATTTACATTGCTGTCTTACATTCATTTATACAATACATCAATAATAATCCACAAGAATAAAGGGTACATTATTAACACAATGAAAGTTACAGAAAAAAATCATTACATGAGTTACTGGTAACAAAATAATGTATTATACAGGAAAATAGGTGGGAGTGTCAATAGAAGGAGAAATGAATGTAAGCCCCACGAAAGCAAATTTATTAGAATGGTTCACTGAACAATGTTCAGTTAATAGGTAGGTATACTCTGAATTCTTGCTGTCAAAAGTCGTCTTGAACAAGTAGGCCCACGTTTTTATTGGTGCATTGGCGGCAGAAGAGTTGAGGATAATGATGTATCAAAATATGATCAAACGATTGATCAAAATATACCGTACATAACTTTATCCTCACAAAAAGGAATCATTCATCAGTATTCAATAAATCTAGGTATGGTATTAGTATGATTTGTGGTTCATATTTTTAAATAATTAAAGCCATAAGTTGACTTTAAGGGTTCGCACGCGAGTTCTTCAGCCCATGGGGCTTACTAGTTATTTATATGTAAGAGTGTTAATGAAATCTAAATTCAGTGTGTTTCATAGATTATAAATAATCAAATTGTTCCTATACAGAAAAAGCCAAAGCAAATTCGAAATTCTTTCGAGCGGAAGCCAATAACGAAAGATGAAGAATAATGTGAAGTGAAACTGTAAATGGTAGATTGAGCTAAATACTAGTACAGGATTATAAACCTGGGTTTAAACTGACCAGAGAGAATAGAAGGAACTTTTTCTATTCTTTCTGAAACTGACAGATGAAGCTGATGATTGACATCAAAGTAAAAGAAATGAGAAGTAAAAACTGAATTTTTATTTTCTAGTAAATTCATTTCTTGACCATGAAAGTAATAAATAAGTTATTCATTTTCTTGACCGTAAGTTTCTATATCATATAAATTGTTCTAGATGTTGTTTTTAGGATTGAAAAAATTTTTAATCTAAATCTTTAAAAAGCATTTTAAAAGTAATTCATGAATTTGTGTGCTCCACTTTATGCACACCATTTATGAAAATCAATTCAACTCTAGGTAGGGAAGGGAAGGCACTTAGGAAGAACTGTAGTACTAACTGATGGAATTGTTACTTCTCGTAAATCCTCATGAATTTCTCTATTTTCTCTGTTGCCTAGCTTTTCCTGACGTCCCATAGTTGTATGGAGAATATATAAGAAGTTAATAACTCAAATAGTATGAACTTTACGATGTGTTGAAATGTTGCAGGGATTTGCCTGAAATGTGTGAAGTTGTGTGCTAGGATTTGAGGCTGTTACTAGCTTCTTGCGCTCTCAAACATGTGATTATATCGGCTTATGGAGAAGTAAACATGTTTAATATTTGAGGCAGCGAAGCGGCGAGGCGGTGGTGCGGTGCGGAAGGCGCTTTGGGATTTTCAGATTAAGCGAGCGAGTCCGTGCACTTCACAGGGTTTGGCGAGGGCGTTTGAAAAATTAGCATGAATAGGACTGAACTGAATTAATTCCATAAAATATAAGTTAGGAACGAAATCACACCCAGCAAAATATAAATTTCCGGCTTGAAAGAACCTATAGGGACGAATAGCTCACGCTTACTGTTAAAAGCAGAACCGAGCAATCCATTTTGAGACCATATGCGTACTCAAGTAAGCTCAACTCTCGACATAAAAAAGAATCTCTCGAAAAATTCCGCTAGCTGCATTAATTCTTCATGTCTGTTCAACCGTTATTTAGGAATAAGCTTTATTGAGATTGGGAATAATAATTTGATTTTTCCGCGAATGGAAGGGAAATACTAAAGACGACCAGAAAGAGCCTATTCAACGATTGTAAAAAGAAAATGTAAATGAAAAGGAGATTGTATTAATTTTATTAGTTCAGATTACAAAAACAGTCTGGCGGAAGATGAATCCACGATAATGTAGGCTAGTTGTAAAAGAATAAACAAATTTTTGAGAAATTAAAAAAAAAAATGCATTTGGTTGACAACACAACGTTAAAGTCTCTTCACATGCTTCCGTATTTAAAATTTTTATTGATGATCTGCTTACACCTATTATAATCGCATATAATATAATATAAAATCAGTACATCCAAGTCGATCTCAATTTTGAATGGACCCTAATCTTTTTAATAAAAATGTTATTGTTTTACGGATGAATAATTTAGAAATTCTTTGTGTTCACAGGTACGGAAATTTTCTTGTTCCTATGCGTTCGAGGTCACACGAAAAAAGGTAAAAATCATGATTAAGTTTTCATTTCTTCAATAGAATTTATATGTATAGTAGTTCATCTATATAAGTCTCTTCCAGCCCGATCTAACTCGGTAGAACGACTTCTCCGTAACTACTCTCCACAATAAAATGGATATCCCTTATTGAGCCATTAAAATTGAACCATTATTCACTGTATTTAAATGTGGGAGCACACGCGATAACCTTTCTTTGTCAGGACTTATTACCTTTCTTTGCCTCTGCTAAGTCCAACTCGTAGCCATTGAATTCGTAGCGTGAGCTTCAAGCCCTGAAGCTGCAGTCAGATTGTAAGTTTGATATAGAATCGCATAATGTCTTGAAATTGTGGTGATATCCAGACTCTCAATCATGCTGGGAATGGCAAGTTTTATTTTTATCAATGGAAAACGGGTCAGGGTAGATCAGGGTATCGTTCATCATTACGATCACGGAGTTTGGTTTCTAGAATTGAATGCGATTATTTCATCATTTTTCAATTACTCCTTTTAAAAGTTTTCAGTTTTCAAATTACATTTGTAAGTAATGTCTACATTAATTTGAATAATCATTTGTATGAGATACAGGTTTCAGATACTATCCCTGTTTCAGAATTAAAGACTTCAGACTATCCCTGTTGCAGAATTAAAGACTTCAGACTAGGCGAATGTCAGAATAAATTATTCTCATTTAAAATGAAATGTTGTTTTTTAAGAACTAACATAAGCTTTACTTTTTCATAAATTTAACTGTAAGCATACAACAAAATAATGTAAATTTACAGATTTTATTCCTGTGTAAACAAAAACTATTGTAAAATATGACAATATTCCACTTTTTCGAAAACCAGGAAGAACTTGGAAATAGTGATATTGGAATTAATAATACAATACTAAAATCCATTTATTTTTATCTTCAAAATCATGATCGCTTTATGAATTTCGAAAGGTTTTCACTATTGGGTTTGACAAATGATCTCGTGGAAATAGAGTGAAACGTTCTTTCTGCAAAACAACAAGTTTGAACTTGGAAAATGAACCATGTAACATGAAGAAATGCGGTTGGTGATGCAGAGAAGAGAATGAGTAGAACTCTTTCAATTTGTATTCCGTCCTGTTCGTAGCAAGCATATATGCGCTAGGAAATGATATTATCATCTCCCATATATTTTACATAGATCATTTATTTGTATTTGTGAAAGGAGTAATCCTATGGGGGGATTTAGGTGAAACGTTTTCGCCATTATTCTTTCCACAAGGGTGAATCGCGATCCATTACTCTTGTTCTGTTCTCATCAAACTATTGAAAATCTTACGAAATATCGTGTGGCCTCGCTCCGTTTGTCATCTAAATCGTTAGCCATTATTAGATAGTAATGCATAGATAGTCATTTCTAAACAACAAACCGATTGAAACCTAAGATAAAAGATTGAATGAAGCCGACTCTGATAACCTAAAAAGAGAGCGTTCTCAATTTGATGATTCTATTGATATTCAAGAATTTGAGAATTATTTTTAATGAAAGATGAATTCAAACCAATTATTGTTTTTATCGAATTGAATGATGAGATTGAATGATTCCTTTTAGTTAGTTTAAAGTGATCTCCATTACATGTCTTCCAAGTTGAATAAATTAATAATACTTAGCTCATCCTTTTTTTAAATTATCAGGAAATTCAGTTTGTATTGTTATTCTCGTCACAACCTCTCTATTCTCTTACTACGGTCCTGTTGTCTCGGTAGACGATTAAGATAAAGGATAATCGCCAGAGGATCCTCTTAGAAATTGCCCTTATCTCAAGAAAGCGCCTTAACAAAAGGATTGAAAAATGTCACCATGAAAACATCCCAGTAGGGTATTCCGTAACGCATTAATAGACACGATTCTATTCTGGAGCCAGGGCCGGTCTCTCAGGGAAACTAAGAAGAGAATTAATTTCATTAGTATAATGTCTGGCGTAATTACGAGCCTTTTGTCTTCTTTCTTCTGTGCGCTCGTTCCGATTTTCAGCTTCCTTTGTCGAGAAGAAATACGCAACGTCTAAGTTATTAATTAAGTCTTGTAATATTGAAACTGCTTAACGATGCAGAATGACGAGATTCGCTCTTCAGAAATATTGCACCTTGTTTGTGAGAGTCTGTTCATCCTGACACTCTTCATAGCAGAGAAAAGTTTGTGTTGAATTTTCTAGAGAGTCTGACGGACTCTTGCGAGCTGGGATAAAGGCGGGCATACGTCAATGGATCACATAAATTAGAGGCTACTGTTACATTAAATCTGCTGCCCTATCCTTTGAGGAGAACTGTTATTCGAGAGAATAGAAAGGCCTGCCTTCATCTCATTAACTCATTATTCTAATTTGAATCTCTTGCAAATCAACAAGTTTCGTATCTTTATAATATTAGTTTTTTCCAATCATATCATTGAAGAAGATCATGTTTCTTGAAATTGGCCATGATACCCATTAATATAGGTTTATGGGTTGATTGATCGCATTAATTGAATTTCTGCTTAAACTTTCGGTTTGCTATCAAGTTTCCATCAGCTATCAAACTTTCCTTTGAATTTTAATTTCAATTCCCATCAGTAAATCCGTCGATGTTCGCTCGTCAGTTTAAATGGGTCTATCTATATTGATTCGAATCCTAAAATTTCAATTTCCGACTGAAATACGTTGTTCGACATTCGATCAGTAATCATCTCTCATCAATCTTTCTATATTAAATAAAACATGAACTAAGGATGAGATTATTGTTCTTTCAAGTCGATAATTTTACACAACTTTCGTGAAAAAAACCTTCAGTTTTTTAGAGTTAAGCATCAAGTGGGAGTAATATGATCCATTCCCTTATAACTATCGTGATGAAGTGATTGATCAACAATTGTTTTCGTGAAAAATTTCTCAATTCTCACTTCAATTGAAAGTACATGAATCTATGTTGAACCATGTTTTCCTTGTTCAGTTCTACGAATTGAAAATGCTTTAAATATATTCTGAAAGTAGCACTTCCTCACCTAGTAAGTAAGGAGTTGTTTATAAAAAATAATAGTTTGCAGCTCAGTGTGTGGAGGGAAGAGGAGAGGTTGAAAGTTGAGTCGGTGTTGGAGATGCAGCCGCGCGCAAACAAGGGATAGTCTGTCCAAGCAAAGAAGGAATTCTAGTACGATGTGAAAATGACTACAGCTCGGTCAATATTGCTTAAAAAATTATGAATTTCGTCTCAAATTGTAGATCAGAATGTTTCCTACAATTCGAGACGAAATTTATAATTTTTGAACCAATATTGACCCAGCTGTAGTCATTTTCCCACCTTGCCAGAAAGCCTTCTATGCTTGGACAGACTAAAGGATAGGATGCAGTGGCAAGCTGCGTGAGGAGCTGAGCTGAGCTGAGTTGAGCTGAGCGTTTCTCAGTCTCAGTGCTGAGTACAGGATGTTGCTGCTCTGAGGCGTGTTTATTTTTGCGGCCTCACCGTTGACTGGTGCGCATCCTGTTCCTCACCGTTCCTTATCATCAGATATCCCTTACTCATCCACATGCATCCCTCTCTTACCCTCAAATCTTCTTCGTCCTCTGTCCTTGTTCCCCTCATTCCCCTTGCTTCCTACCCTCATTTTTCGATCCCTCTTTTTCTACCCCACTGATTCCCCTCACTCACACCCCCCCCTACCCCCTCTATTCCTTCTTCAGTACGGTACACTTGTTCATTCCCCACCACCCTTATCCCCGGGCTTGACAAACTGCACTATGTTTATTGCGAGTCTCGCTCTTCCACTTGCTCTCTTATTCATTAGACTCTCAAGTTCCTTGACTGACGTTTTACTCTCGCTTTCCTTTCTCTTCTCCATCTAGGTATCTTCCTCCCAAACCTCCCTTTTCGTCCTCTATTTTTCACCCGTACACTCCGAATTCTCTTCTAACTCTTTCCAATTCTCTTCTAACTCTAATTGATTTTATTCCTACATTATTCTATCTCTTTCCTTCTACATTTGTTTCTCACCTTGTTCATTTTATCACGTAATTTTTAGTTCATATTCCAACATCTCTCGCATTCCTCTAATTCTCTATACTCAGATTTTCCAATTCTCCTATCTGCATTTTCTCTTCATTTTGTTCCTGTTCAAACTTTTCGTTCCCAATTTTTCTGGATCTTCTCCCTCTTTTCTTGCTATTTCCGTCACTCGCCCCGTTTCTCTTCCTCACTCACATAATTTTATTTCTTCTATTTTCTCTGTCTACTCACCATTTCCCATTTTATATTTCTCTTTTCTTCTTTCGTCTATTTCTCCTTTTTCCATTTATGACTTCTCTTCTACCTCCTTTAAATCCGTAGTTCTCTCTTACTTTCCTTTCTTGTTTTTTTCTAGATATTTTCCGTCTTCTCAGTATTAATGACTCTTTTCACTTTCTCTCTTCTACCTTTTTTATCTTCATCTTTTTTCTCCTACTGTATAGCCTATCATTCTCTCTCTTCTACTCTATCTTCTCTCTCTCCCTTCTTTTTCTGATTTCCTCTATCATCTCTTTTCGAAGAAGCAAAAGCCAGCAACTGAGCACGTAGCTGGTTTGGAAGTGAACTCCCCCGGGAGAATTTTTCAGACTGCTGTAGTTTTGAACTTGGAGCCCTTGTCTGTTCCGCTGTAACTGATACATGTTCACGGTTTAAAACCCATTTCAAGCTTTTCTTACTATACCCCTTGAAAGAAGAGTTCTCTGCCTGATCTCTACTCTCTTAAGGGCGCTGAGACTACTGCTCTCCCTCCTATCATTGACATTGATCGACTCTCTGATACTTTATTGAGGTCTATAAAAAAGGGTGAATTCTATTGCAGAGCTCAAAATAAATCAATATTAGAAAGGTGATAGACTGTTTGGATAAATGATTTAGCTTACAGTTTGGGTTTTGTCTGTATTTTTTTCTCTTAATTCATTATTATGAGAAACTTTAAACTTTGTACAAGAAACCAATAAATTCATATAATAGAAGAGAATAAGGAACAGAACAATTCTGAACTCGGTACAAATAATATTATTAGGAGGTCAAAGTGCTTTTAAAATCGATGACTATAGATCAATATGTATCATTGTGATTATAATACATAATAGTACTGATAGATATGATATTGATCCATTACGATCTTCTATGTGATTACATGAATGCATGTCAAAACTAATCGAAGATCGTTTTTAATAATATTAAGATTCTTTACTTTCATTCCATATTGAATATTCATACAAATCAGTTGATATTCCGTAGACATTTATTCAACACTTGATCATCTTGATATTGTGCTCTAATGAAATCTTCATAATAGATTATATTATGAAGTTCAATCTATAGAATATAAATCTTCATTGTTTAATAATAGATGAATTAATATATCAGTAGAATATTATTTTAACGGTATCATCATTATTTGCCTTATTAGCAGCTTATCTTGAATGATCTTACTAGAATTTTGCTACTTCCTACTTTAACCTGAAAGTTATCACTTGAGCTACTTGGAAGATTTTAAGAGCGCAAAGTGAATAAATAGTGTGGCCCACTTCAAATAAACAAATTTGAACACGAAATTAAGATTGCATTACATGTTTCTTATGGTTGAACGTCATGAAACATCGTTTATAGCATGCATTCAGTTCGTAAACTCTTCAGGGGGCTGTATTTCAACAGCCCTAGTAGTATATAATTATATGTGTTCTTCCAGTTCATCAGTAAGTGTGACATGGCATGCTATCGGCTGCTTTGTCGTTATTCCTTCTTTAATGTTATTTTAGTGGTCTTTTTCTATGTCACGTGCCCAAATTACCTATTGCAGAATAACCGAAATTCCAGAACTCGTACATTACTTCCCGTATTACTACCACCCTCGAAGAGCATTATCCTAAGAATCTCAAATAATATCCAATGTCTGTCATATAACATTCTTGTTTTATTGCTCTATTTTCTTGAAAGTCAGTAATTATTATACTTGATAATTTTACTTTAAGAATAAATGAAAAGTAGGCTACACTGATTTGTTTTAGGATAGTATTCTTTCGCCTCTACAAACTTATTGAATTAATTTGTCGAAAATGTTTCTGAGAATAGTAACAAATTCAATGATTACTTATTGAATGATTGAATTTTTAGAGCTCCTTTCCAAACAAGCATTAGAATGTGATTAAGGAATACGATTCCACAAGGTGTCATGTTATATCATCTACCAATAAACAAATCAATATTAATTTCGTATCAATAATTGTAATAAAAAGACGACCTTTAGGCAAATTAATGTTCATTCTGTATGGAAATCGTTTCACATTTGGGCTTGATTGGTGGAAAGTAATGTGAAGTGTGTTGTTGTGAACTAGTTATTGTAAACCCCTACTTGTGTTTAATTCTTGAAAAATTCTAAAATAAAAATTAATAATTCCCACTCAAATACTATTCCTACTAATACGACGTTCAATACAAAAATATTTTCACAGCTTTGAGGTCAAACAGTTGCTGTACTTTTGCGAAAATAATCTAGCCACAATCTCATTGTTATCCAATGCATGATGTTTGCAGAGATGATCAAAATTCGATTATGAAAAATGCAACCGGAATAATAATTCAGCGCAGGTTATGAAAATCGATGGTTCGATCGCTCTACCCTCTTATTTCACTAGTTTGTTATTGCAACCGAGATGGCTTTATGGCACGGCGACGACACGCGGCGCAAACTTTATTCTATCATCAGCCCCGCATCACTCGCTCGCATTCACAGCAGCCTAGCGTACTTTTTTAATAAGCATCGCAAGAGCAAGTAAACAGAATTTGGAGTGTCGAAGTTGGAAACTTGCGAGAGACAGTGTGCGAGCGAGCTACCGAGAAGAAAGTGTAGGTCAGAGAAGATTGCTAAAAGATTGCCAATCACAAGAATCGAACTGCGGCTGTGGGAGTTTTTGGAGGAATGATGACACTGATGATGATGGTCATGATAGTGATGATGATGATGTTGATGATTTGCCGGAAAATTCGGCGGAAGTAGAGAAGCTAGAGTTGTGCACCTCGAGTAATGGGAGAGGAAAGAGATGCTCTCTCTCAACTTCGACTTGCTCACTTTGTGGCAGCGAAATTTAATCAGTACCTCCTCAAGGCGTACCTCTTCGCAACCTTGTTGTCCCTTTTACCAGATGCTCAACCCTCCACCTCCCATCCACCACCTTACTTCTGGCTTATTTCCTTATCTGTGACGCCCTCATTTATCAATCCGAAATCAAGGGAAACTGTCTCACCTCACCCGTGCCCTGCCCTCCCACTCTCATCCGCCAATCTTCTTTACCTTGTCTGTAACCAGGATGGACTTTTTTCGACACCGGCAATCTGAAATTGGACGGAAAGTTCAAAGTTATTGATCTATCACGCCATTCAAATCTGTTTTGAGAAGATTAAATTCGATGTGATCAATCTACATAACACGTGTTATTAACAGTTTTATATAATTTCGTAAACGCCTTTTAATCGAAGATTGACGGTTTTATCGCATTAAAGAGGTTTTTGAGGTATTCACAGATTTTTTTAAAAGTACTATTGCTATCTAGTCTTGAGCATACGAAAACATTTTATCTAACCTATCTTACTAAATACAAATAAAATACAGAGAGACTCTCTCTAGAATCTTTTACTGCTTATGTTAATATTACGTACATCTATTATCTGTATTGAAAAGCATAATTCACTAATCACTGCTCGGCTTTTTCACTTAAAACGACTTGGAATCACAAGCACTACACCAATTCAAATAGTTTTCTATTCCCTGAATATGTATTATGTAACCCATTTTTTCAATTTTAATTTTTTGTAACCTGTATGTTTTGTAGTTGAGAGCTGTGATATGGTACCCTGCATGTTTAGTTGAGAGTGTAGAATTTTATAATGCTCTGGATAAGCCTCTCAATTCAGACTACTTCAATGCAGCTAAGTTATACAGTAGTTCTATTCAATTTAATAGGGATTTAAATGTTAAGTTCATCCATCGATGGATAATATTCTAATATTTCGGAAAAAGTCACGTTGATAATATTGTAATTTCGTAGGAAATAATTTTGATGAAATATTTCTTATTGAATGAATATTCCTCATTTTGAATCTAAAGGGAGGAACCTACCATACCCAATATTGGAGAAAAACATCCCTGGTCAGACTATAAATGTAGCCGGCGTTTCCTCCTCTCTAAAAAGAAAGAAGGCTGCTGATAAATGTGAACAGAAGTCTCATCATTATCTGGTGTCGACCAATAGCCTTTTGGCACCTTTGAAGAGCTGACGAGTCCCTTTGTGGTGTGGGCGACTGTTTCCTCTCTGCTTCCGCATCACAGATACGAAAGGAACAATTTTGCTCGGCTCCTCGAATCCTTTTTACGAGAGACTCGTTCGTATTCAAACGCTGTGCAAGTGGAAGGAAGCCTCCTTGTCTTCTATAGACTTTGTGTGTATAGTCTGTACTCTGTACTGACTTTGTCTATAGACTTTGCTCCTTCATGTGCAAGACCGTTAATTTGCTACCAGGTATAGTCTGTCCAAGCAAAGAAGACCCTCGGGCAAGATGGGAAAACGACTCAAGCTCGGTCAATTTTGGTTCAAAAATTATCAATTCGATCTCAAATTGTATGGAACAATTTGATCTACTATTGAGACTACATTTATCATTCTTGAACTAATATTGACCAAACTGGAGTCATTTCCCATCTTGCCAGAGGGACTTCTTTGCTTGGACAGACTATGCGCTTTGCCACTGTTACTTGCCGCTTTCCTCAGATTTTCCAATTAACTCTCAAAGTCATTTCCTCTCTCTCCCTCTCTGTCTAACGAAATCTAATTTCTGTGTACTTTCAACTACCATCCTGAAAGGGTAGCCACCAATCTTACCTTTGTTGTACTCTTAGAGAAGTTATCACTTCTGTTTGGCTATGTACATTCAAGATATCATTCTATCAGAACGGGCTCTCTTATTTGAACTCGGCAGTAATTGGATTTCTTGTATTATTGTAATGGATTAACAAGATCAAAGCTTTTGCATCAATAATATCTTCCTTGTCAACGTGGAACGAAACTACTGTATAACCAGAATCAAATCCATTGTTGATTCGAGAACTCAGACTGGGAATTTCAATTCAATGTACAGTATTTTCAGTGAAATTCCTGAAATTGGTCTAAAACAGGAAATAGGCCAGCGCACTTTGCATGAACTTGCTTATGTGTTTATTTTTTCTGTTTCATTTCAGTAATTGAATCACTGGAAACCAAACAAAGACTAACGGTCAAAGATCAACAGACAGGAATCTACAAAAAAGTTTCAAGTTGGATAATTTGGTATTGTGGGAACTTAAGAACAAATAGAAAGCCAAAGAGTTATAAAAGATAGCTAAAGTCTCTGTTTATAATAGGAATATTACAAGAGTTATTTGTTTTTTACGATAAAAATGTTACAATATTCTCAAAAAATACAAAATGTTAGTGAATAATATGAAATTATTACATGTTAGTTCAATTAGGAGATACTTTGGTTTCAATGAATTCTCGACTAGAAAAATAAGATACAGTTATTAGATGAAATGAAGAGGATTCTTAAGCAAATAAGTATCTTTCTACGCATCATCGGTTTGAAGTTTGAAGTAATTGAAATCGTTTTGTAATAGTAAATAATTTTTACAGTTAGGACAAAAGCTTTGGAAAATAAATGTATAAAATAACTCACCATTTGCATTTGAAATTTGCCAAATTATGTTTCAAAAAGTGTAGCGCACATGAGTGATTGATTCATAATACAGGTAGCGCTATCCGAATGAACCACTGATTAGACTGGAGAAAATCACAATGATCCATTGAAATTATAATGAGACACCGAATAATGATTCAGAGCAGTCGTTATTGTATTGTTATATTCACGAGTCTCCTCTTCTACAGCCACTAATTTCGTGATAAATCGATTTATTTTTCTGTTGCGGACAAAATAATGACCGAATCTGAATGTGAGGGTGGGTCATAGAGATAAATGAGATGATTAGAGTGAGGTCTGATCCAATCAAACCTGTCATGGGCTATTGGGTTGGTGGGTGCTGCTTCAGCCACAGTTCCTGTCGCTCTACTCCAGCTAATGGAAAAGTTACTTAACCTGTCTGCTTCTGTTTCCAAGCTCTACAACTCTGTCCATCCAATCAAACTTAACCCCATTTCCATTGTCGAAGTCAACGCTGAAAGAAGTGAGCTGGAAGTCCAATGGAAGAACATTGAGCTCCACTCATTTGGTAGATAGTTGAGGGAGTAACTGGTTAATTCACATGATGAGAGATTGAAGTTGAAGCTGTATTCTTGTTAATTTCACAAAGTTGCAAAATCTAAAAGGTTAATGAATTATTTAAAAAATTCATTGAATATTTATAATTCAATCATTCAATTCCGATTTACTATCATTACAATTGATTAATGCTAGTCTTCGTCATCATTGTAATGAAATGAATGAATAAATAAATATTATCCCTGAATTCGTTATTATCTTACATCGACAAAAAATTAACGAACTCATATCAATGTGGTTATTGCCGAGTTTTTCATTATCGAATGATTTGTGTTATTGGAAAATCGAGCTCATTGGAGGTATTCTTGATGGCATAATTGTGGTAATGTAGCCGAAAAACGTAATTTCAAGGATATAATGTTCATCTACCTCATTTGTCTCCAGGGAACGGTATCTTGTCATCTTCGATATTATTGGAAATAGTTCAGACTGGGATTGAATTATGTTAAACTGGAATACATTAGTAGCATACTGCACATAACAATATTCTAGTGCACTACACATTATTGGATAGTTTACTACAATCGCATATGAAATTGCTTTTGATATAACATTAAGATTGCATTTATAGACTAGGATATAGTTCGTGAAATAGTGCAGTGAAATGGTACTCGGATAGTTTTCTACAATTGGTCTGAAAATTGCAGCAGATAATGCATTAGAAATCGCCAAGTTGGGAAATGTATGGAGTAGTGCGATAATTTAACAGGGGATTACTGTATTGTGAACTAAGTGAACTCAACTTGCTAACATAATGGGAGCCGTCAAGTTTAAGTTTGACCTTAGAACAATTTCACAGTCGAATGGAGCGGAGTGGCCAGCGCAGTGGGCTTGTAGTGTACCTGCCCCGTTCCTACCCCGTTCTCGTCCCGTCCGGTAACTCCCCGGGGCATCCCGCACTTTCTCGGGGACTATTACGCGTCGTAGTCGTAAACTTCTAGTAACCCATTGGTTGCTAACCCTTTGCGGGTGGAGTGGACGGTGCTGGTGTAGAGAGGGTTGCCTAATCTGCTCCTGAGCAGGAATCGCGCGGGGTTTATCGCTGCCTGCCGACTCTCCTATTCGGTTAAAGCGGAATAACAATTCATTCCCTTCAATTATTAACGCAAACTTCAGACCCGGCGACTTTCAGACAGATAGCGTCTGTTTAAAACTTTTCGCATTAAACTCTTCAAATAACCCTTCTGCCACAGATGTGTAATTATGTCATTGAATTGTCGAGAGCTTTAACCGCAACTGAACTCACTCAAGTGCTTAGTTGTTCCTCCCTACATCTACTCTCTACACTCATATTTTCATTTCCTTTTTTGTCAAGTGCATTTCGCTCAGTGTTTTTACGAATCTTTCTTTCTATTCACATGAAATATTCCATCCACGGTCTAGTACGTTACAAAACAAAGTTTTCTCCAATCCTGATCAACCTTTTGAAGCGGAATAACAATTCATTCCCTTCAATTATTAACGCAAACTCTCAACCTGGAGACTTCACCTATATTTATCATCACATTAATCACACAATCATATTTCATATAATTTTTTTTTTTTTGAAGAGGCTAATAATTCATATATACAGTACTTCATTTGTACCTATATTTTGAGACACATTAAAATGCATTCCAATTATTGCTTCTCCAAAGAGCTTGGTAGAACTATTTGCTTCATTATAAACATATTTTAGATAATTAATATGAAATTACTATTCCACTTCAATAACTATAATCAACTATTTCAATCTTAATTAAAAATTACGTTTTAATCGCGACAATCACTTTTTTAAATCAAATTTCAATCGTAATTTTTTCTTGAATTTTTTAATTGAAAACCAATTGGTCAAATCAATTAATACATTAGTAATACAGTACAATAATATAAAAATACCTTAATTACAAATTCAACATATTAGTCAACCAGTTGATCAACCATGCACTTCCAAGTGCACCTTTTAATATACAAAATAGTACTGTTATTTATACATTACAGGAACTTATGAATCCTGCACAACCTATTTATAGAATTAGGGAAAGTCTACTTCGGATGAGTTTGAGTTTAATATTACTTAAGCATGAGCTTGCCATAGGCAAATACATGACATGACATGAGTCACTCACGGCGAATGATAAAATTCTGTTTACTAAAAATTTTGTTTTTTCTTGGATGTTCTATCAACGTACTACAATAATTTACGATTGTATCATCGAAGCAAATCTGAGGAAAAAACATTCCTCCCAGTAAAAATTACTTAAGAGCAGTAGATCTGCGGGGATGAGAAAGGGTTCTTGGTGACATTCAAAAATAATTTTTCTAATTGAGCATTGGCGAACTGGCCGCTTTAAAGGTTGCAGGAGTCGGGTTGGGGCAGATCTTTTATGAATTTCCAGAGCTCCACAACATTAATAAAGCAAGTTACAGTCAACGATGGTGGAGAGCGTTGGACTTCCAGAAATCCCCAGGAAAAGAGAGGAGTGAGAGCGAAGATGTATTTTTTTCAAAATTTTTGCTAGGGGGAAGTAAATTACTCGCTATTATCCTGGCGCAGACGTCCGTGAGTTACCTTCCTTCGCCCTACCACAATTCTCTAAACTTACCCCATCACCACTAATCCACACCTCCATTACTACTGTTAGACTGAAATTGGAGTTGCAAGGGCGCACCTGGATTTCCCTTGAACACTCTCAACTAGGATTTTTTTTTTTGTTTTCTGTAACAGTATAATTCTAATGGTTTAGTGAGGTATAACTGGAATCTTATTTTTAGCAGAGACTTTCCCTAGTTCAATAGATAAGTTCGGCAGTATTGTCAAGTTCCAGTAACGTATCAATAACATTATCTCGTATATTGAAGATGCACTTGGAAATGCATGGTTGATCAAGTGTTTGACCAAGATGTTGAAATTGTAATTTAGTATTACAGTATGTATTTTATTAGTTTTTTGTATTTTGAATATGTGATTGTATTTCTAATTTATTGGTTGATTTGATCAATTGGTTTTCTCAGAGACGCAAGCAACTTCAATGTTTAGTACACCCACTTTATATAAAGAAAATTTGATTAAAAAAAGTAGTTTAGATTATTCTTAATGTTATTATATTTAGAAGAGAACTTGCTGAGCTCTCACAAATAGAAAGATATATCTCAAAGTTGAATTGAATACCACCCTATTTCGATTCTATTGGTTCCTGATTAACCACACAGTTTTGTTAAAAATACACACATGATTATTCTAGAATCTCCTTCTCTTCAATAAACTTTTTTTATCCTGCTATTGTATTCAATTAAAGGGAAAATGCAGACTCATCTGTGCACTTGCTAGACTGCAGCTTCGAATACACTTCAGAAATGCCCTGGAGGATGCAGTTTCAGTGAATCGGCTTTCCTGCTGACTAGCAAATGACTTGTTGCATTCACTCCAGTCTTTTCTTTCTCTGAAGAGCTCTCATCTTTCAATGTTCAGAACGAAACTCAACGTTTTACCTTCTGTTCGTTCGGTAATAAAGTTTTCTAAGCTATCATAAACCATTATACATTCAAGATTCAACTACTGCATTCCGAAACTTGAAAATTCCCAACTATTGTATTCATTCAAAGTTACCTGGGAGTTTACTACGAGAACTATATTCCTTTCCCTAAATCCTTGATTTAAATGGATATAACCACCTTATCTATCCGTGTATATTATGATTAAAGTAGGGAATTTTACGTAATCATTTCAATCAATCATTTATTCATTAATAAACTATTACAATGATCTATAATGATAAATATTATAATCTGAAAGAGAAAAACTAGGCTTAGCCTATACTATTTCTCTTTCAATTTCAATTGGTAATGATGTCCAAAAGGTCATGTATATGTCATGCACTTCAAATTTCTGGTCCGGGAATACTCACAAGAATAATTCAAAAGTAATTACAATGTTGAATTTAGTAATGTTGTTAGAAAGTCGATTCAGATACGTAAGTTACATCCATTTAACAATGAGATCATTTGATGTAATACAAGTAACATTATCTATCTAGTAGCATGATGAAAATCAAAATTTAATAACCTACAGTATAGTATGAGGCCCTTCCTGTAATGCTCGTTTGTGATGAACGTGTGCATGTAGGCATTAATATTGAATGGGCTATCAAATTTAGGTTTTCATCAAGCTATATTGGCGTGATATGTGTGTAATGAGATAATGCCAGTACAGAGAGCTGGAAGCCTCTCGACAAAAGCCAGCAAGCATTCCCTTTCACATGCAAGATTTGTGCTGAAGACGGCAGGCAGCTCTGATCTCAAAGGAGTTCCTCTGAATGCGGGAATTGGTTTGGTGGAATTCTTGTCTTGCTTGATAGTGCTTGAATTCGCGCTTATTGGAGATGAGGAATACGATCTCTTTCAACTATCTTGAATGACTTCCTGCAGGGAATTGGTATTGAGGGAATTAATGAATTTGTGAATACTAAGAATTGCTTTGGATTGTTCTGGGAATAATATTGTTGATGTATTTCCCATACAATATTGGTATTTCCAAAAACATTTTTAGGCTCAACAGAACCCAATAATAAAAAACAAGTTTTGAGAATACATTTCAATAAATTGAATATATTTTGAACGTAAATAATATTTCGCTTCAAATGTCTATTATTGTTCATCAATGCACGATAAAGTATGTATTGTAATGTAATACACTGTAAATTTTGGTAACTCAACTCCATTCTAAACTAATTTATTCTTTAAAAAATCTGAAAGTGGCATTCATTCGGTACTTCAGCTATGAAGTGTGATATTGTATCCACATTCAACAATTACACACATTAAAGCACGTTTTATTTACATTCAATTACTTTTAACAGATTTCCCATACAATTCATCTCTCTATCTTAAAGGGCAGGCCACACCAAGCTCGCTACCGCGGCGGTAGCGAGCTAAAAAAACTCGCCTTCCATGTTATTCAATTGAGCAGGCCACACCGAGCTCGCTACCGCGGAGGTAGTACCTCGGCGGTAGTTTTACTTCGCTGTGCCAGGCGAACTTTTGAAACGTCTGCTGGTGGTACTACCGCCGAGGTAGCGAGCTCGGTCTGGCCTGCACAATTGAATAACATGGAAGGCGAGTTTTAAAACTTCGCCATCGGTAGCGCATGCGCAGAATACCGATACTCACACGTGAACAATGAGTCATTCGCATGTCGATTTCATTGTCATCAAAACAAAAACAAAACCAAACTACCGCTAGCAGACGTTTTTTGGTGTGGCCTGAACTACCTCCGCGGTAGCGAGCTCGCTACCTCCAGCAGACGTTGGTGTGGCCACTGCTTAAGGGCAGGCCACACCAAGCTCGCTACCGCGGCGGTAGCGAGCTAAAAAAACTCGCTTCCCATGTTATTCAATTGAGCAGGCCACACCGAGCTCGCTACCGCGGAGGTAGTACCTCGGCGGTAGTTTTACTTCGCTGAGCCAGGCGAACTTTTGAAACGTCTGCTGGTGGTACTACCGCCGAGGTAGCGAGCTCGGTCTGGCCTGCACAATTGAATAACATGGAAGGCGAGTTTTAAAACTTCGCCATCGGTAGCGCATGCGCAGAAAAGTACTAACAGTATAAGTACTTCAGTATATTTTTCACTTACACTTACTACAGCAAAATTTAGTATAACATGCTTCTTCTTTTGTAGTCAGTCATACTATTCTTTTGTATGTGTATACTATTCTGTTTCGTATTTCACGCTTATAAATAATGCGGGATTATACCTGACTCATTGTGAATTATTATTATCAACATTGCAGGTCATCATTTTTGTAATAAAAATGGTACTGTTCACTAAATTTATTCATCTTGCGTGTCCAGATACCCAATGATATATTTCCGTGTATAAATATATTTATAATATAAATATATATTGGGTGACATAATTATATCACATGAATTATTATTGACAAATTACTTCAAGCACATACTTTAAAGATATTATATTCAATGACTGAATACCATATTAAATTTCAAATTTTTCAAATCTTTTGAGTTTTTAAATTATTTAATGACTGATTCATGCCATACAACTATAATGATAGACGTTTAATAATTCCTCCGTAGTAATGAATATTACAATGTATTGTAATGTATTACAATGTATATTAGTAATGAATATAACTCATCAAAACAAAAACAAAACCAAACTACCGCTAGGAGACGTTTTTTGGTGTGGCCTGAACTACCACCGCGGTAGCGAGCTCGCTACCTCTAGCAGACGTTGGTGTGGCCAACGATAGATATGAATGTATCGTAATTTATGACTTAATTCCCTTCTCATTATCAGCGCACTATAATGGACAAATGCGACTAGTGACTGGAGTACAGTTCTTCCTCGAGAAAGTGAGTCTTGTTAAAAATCCATTGCGTCACATTTTCATCTTTCAAGCTGAGGGAGGCTACTGTAATAACAAACAACATCATAATTCTGTATTTCATTGCAATCTATATAGTTGAGGTCTGCGTAAAAAAGGAATACGTAACGTCTAATATGAATCTAGGTTTCTGGTCACGAGAGTGGAAAAAGCCATCGGGTGGAGTGTTGTGATTTATCACCCACCTTTCTACTCTTTCTTCTTGGATTTCGAATTGTTCCATGTATACAAGGACTGTGCCAACCTTGAAATTGCAAAACTTTGAATTCTAGAATTTACTCATTCGCTTTTTCCCCAGTCCTGGTGAAGAAGTATCAACTTAAGTTACGATACGACGCAATAAATATGGCGGACCTGGAATACCCATACTACGAGCATTCTTCCAGTTCGCTATCAAACATTTCTCATATACAACTGGAAATGGAAATTTCAGTTTATTACTGCTTCAATATTTCATATATTTTTTTCACTCGTTCGGCTTTTCCTATATCTTTTTCAGTTTCACTTGAATAGATGAAAACTCATTAGAAGATGAATTCTTCTCAAGCGTAGTTTTACTCTCCTTAGGCCTCTGTACTCTTTTCAATTTCCTCATATACTTTTTTGGATACATAATGTTCTGTCAGACCATTAATTACAGATCAATAAGATTGCTCACGAATTTTCTGAAGAATTTGAAACTTTATCAACCCATCTCATCATTCAAATAATTTTTATAAAAAAACATTAATCATCGATGAAGACTTACCCTCTGTAGTGTTCCATTCCTTCATCGTCTAGCCATTATCTTCTTTTCAACATGATTTTTGCTAGTCGATTTGGTGTTTAGACAATGTTTAGAATGCTCATTCAATGAGTAGATAACATTTTTTGCAATCCACCGATAATGTCTATACTGATTAATGATTATCATACCTCATACTGTTTATAAAGATTTCAAATTATTTTCCTTATCTTCATTCTAGTTCGCATTTTTGTGTAGTTTTTGATTGGTTGTGTTTGTGATTGTTCATAAGTAAACGAAATCCAATTTCACAAATTAATTATACTGGCCAAATGTCAAGTATAAATGTATTCTTACTCAAGTACATGATAATATTGATTAAGTTCTATAAGATGTGGATTCGCCACCTCATCACGAAACACGAGTCTCTATAAAGTATTCAGAATTCAAAAGTTGATACTTCAAACACCCTATTCAAGTTGAAAGCCGTCAAGAAGAGTTTTCATCGTCGGACGATCATATGCCAACCAATGTTCGACTTCAAAGATCGATTCCAATGTTGACATTCACGCCTCACTCAATTTGCGTCAAAGAGTCGGCAGAATGTAGTGAGCGCTATTACCCAATATGTGCTAGTGAAAGGAAAATCATGTATTTACAATTCATATTCGTCGTTGATGGAAAACGTATTGTGGAGCAGAAATCACACAATTGCGCACGTCTCCGGGAATGTCAACTCGGTGGGAAGAAGTCCCGTGGGAGCCTCCGCGCCAGTCATCTCTGCCAACTTTATGCGCCGCTGTGTACACACTCTCTCTCAAGCGTTAGTGCTTTTCGCTCTCCCAAATTCAAAAGAATGCGCTGCTCAGCGAAAGCGATTGTTGAAGTTGCAACTGACGAATATTGCCGGAATGTGTAAACATCAGCCTCCCCAGCATACAGCAATGTAAATACCATTATTTGTTTGGCAAGACTCTTATACCTTACCTGCTGTGATATTACATCAGTCGAGAGATTTCGATAAATTTATAAACATCTTTCGCTGTAATACATTGATTTTGTTCGTGTGGACACATTATTTAGCAACGATGATGATGGCGAGTAATAGTAGAATCTAAAAGTGTAATTTGTTTAATAGGCTACATGTTACAACAAATTTCAGAGCTGGTTGAAGAACGTTGTTCATGTTATTAATAGCGTTATTCCAGAGGTCAAGAAGCTCTACTAGATGTCTAGTAACTGACTATTACTAGATTTTTCTAGATGTCATTTAGATGTACTTGAGTGTCTATAGAAAATTTAGCCATGTATGATTCAATCTAATAACAGTTGCTAAACATTCATCATAAACCGTCTGAGTGAGAAACCAATAAAATCCTTGACTTGAAGATGCCATAAAATTCATTAGTTTCCAAAAAGGTAAAGTAATTGATAAAATGGAGTGTTGAAAGCATCTATTTTATCGTAACATATTTCTCTTACACTTTCATCAAGAAACTTTGACTTGTAGGAAATCATGCATTTCTAATGCAGTTTTTAATGGCTTTGAAACTGTTATCAGATGAACCTATTCCTCTTATAGACTACTTGCAACAATGTTCAAATGAAAACCAGCTGTTGCATGTCATTGATTCATATCTACAAACTGCTCTCTATAATTTGTCTCTACTCCCTCTAATAATTTGAATTCTGAGTGGATTATAATTGGTGCCTTAGAATTCAATCACAGAATGAAAGTTTGTTCTAATTCCTCACTATTTTCCAGGTTTTGTAAGGGGTTTAGAAAACCAAAATACAGGGCATTCATGGTGGTCAAAGTCCACTGTAGAATGTTTGTGAAGAAGTTGGTTCAAAAATTCTCCTCTCCACGCGGTGTTACAAAAATAGAAATTTGGTTCTCAACTGCATTATATCCTCATTCGAGTTCATTCATAATTTGAATTAACCTGGTTGCATTGAATGTCTTGGTTAATTTCGTCATGGCTAATTTGTTCTGTACAAATTTTTCAAGCTGACAGCTGCATTAACTATTAAGGACATGGATATGCCCTTATTGTTTGCACCCTCCATCCCATTATTTGAGCACCCCTACAGGTGTTATAAAACTATTTCTACTGTTATATCAATCTACTATGTTCCTTGGCGTGTTTAATAGGGCGGAAGAACTTTTCAATAGAGAGCTTTATGATCAAATGAAGTATTTCTCCAATGACATCTCCTCTCGTAATAGTCTCCACGAATTCAATACGTCTTTGTTGCTATGGCGACAAAGTTTATTGTTGTGTTCAATTAATAAGTTTTCTCCTCGAAGAAAATAATTGAAAGAGATAACTACTGTTGTTGGTGCGAATCAAAGTTTTCAAGCATTTCTCGTGCAACTAAAACTCTAGGTTTGTGAATTCAGCGACAGACGAATCTTCGTCAAGTCTCGTTCTAGTTTCAAACTACTGTACTACTAAAACCAGTTCTATCAGGTTATTCTCTCTAGAATAGGAAGAATTTTATTTTCTATCTGATTGTCTCAGATCTAGAACAAGTTCTATTCTTAATAAGTGTTTGTTCTTGGACATTATAGAATTTGTCATGAAGTCGAAAATTGAATTGTGAGAAGTCAACTCAATTCTTCAAATATTTGTAAAAAATCAAATATTAATCAACAATTCACATTTGTCAAGTACAAGATGAACTTTTTACATGTAATTGACAATTTACTCGGGATACTTGCACTACAAATTATTGATTATTTTGTAATTTCTACTGATCTTATAATATTTACAATGCTCGTAAATATTTTACCTTCCTCGCAATATTGATTTATTTATTTTAGGGTGCCCACTTATCAAAATGAACAGTAATGCAAAAGAAATCATTCTAGTAAAAAATTACAGATTTTCAAAGAAGAATACTCGTTGGAAGTAAAACTTAAGTCAATTTTCTATCCATTCTAAGTTCAGCTTCAATAACTGTATAATTCATCATTGTAAATAATAATCATTATTGTTATCATTCGCTTTACACCTTCCTTTCGCATTACATTCGAGTAGCTTTCTGAACTTATCATGATTCAATCTCCATATCTTTAACAATCTACTATCTAAAATCTATGAGTCACAAACTACTGTAATAATTGATATGAATGCTCAGTAGAAAGCATCAATTATCACTCTATTGCAAGCCTGCGGGGCTCTCATACAGTCTGGCAGTCTCCATAAGCTGTCGACAGAGCATTCTAGCCGGAGATCAAACCTTAATTAGCGCAAATCCTATACGTCGCGAAAGTGCAACTCGGTACGAATTAATATGTATGATGCTGGATTCTATTGCACGTGGAAAATCGTGTACTGGAGATGGGTTTGATGGCGTTGCTTTGCTTTGCTGGACACAATTTATGCAGATTGTTTCGGCGGCGGCGCATCTTGCAAGGGACAATGACTACTGTTGCTATCAGTCAGCCAGGCCCCGGGGACACTGTTTGCCCATCGGCTGGCAAATTGAATTTCCTCGCTCGAACGCTACTCGCTGCACAGTGCAATCATTGCTGTCGCATCTCTACTCCTCTTACCAGACAATTGCACTGCATTTGCTCAAATCGCACGATATTGTCTGCAAATGAACACGGATACTGCTAGTCACCCCATCGATGCAATCGCATGCACTGTGTCATTCCAACTTGTGTTCGCTCGTGTTCGGACTAATTTTTAGTATTTTCAGTTTTTGTTGGTGTTTTAGTATCCTGATACGGAAAATATGTATAATAATCAATTTGTATTTGAGCCCTGCGTAAAGAAAACTTCATGCATTCAATGTACTAAAATTTGTTATTAATGCAGAAGGAAAAATATGTATATCCAACAAATTTAACACGAATTTCAAGTTTACGGGGATAAACTCATATTTATTCTTTTAGTTTATTTTCAATAATTGAAGGTGTTGTCTGAATCAACTATATAATGAAACCCTAGTCATTAAGTTGTTCATGGAAGAGCATTTCCAGACAAACAGTAGGTCTTACTGTAAAAAAATACAAATAGCAACAATAAAAAAATAGTTTTTAAATACGGCCGTTTACTCGTAATTCCTGGAGAAGAATTCCCTATCAACATTGAAATCCTTTCAAGTGCTTGAAAAGTGCTCTATTCCTGGAAATACAGCTTTGTTGAACTAGCGAAAAGGCAGCGATGCTGCTCAGAGTGCTTTACCTGTTTTGTCTGGGACACATCATTATCAAAAGCCTTCAAGCGGAAGTTTTAGTCTTCCGTCGTTAGTAGAATGAGAATAGAGTTTTGAATTGTCGGACTTCGTATGAAAGAAAGTTAGAACACAGTTATTGGAAGTAATCCTTGAAATTTTATATGTGTAAGTATTGTCCTCGATAATGAATGTAGAAAGTTCTGGAGTTTCCCAGTTGAAAATCGATATGCTTTGTTGTTTCACCATTATTTCAAAGTATAATGTTGTTTGTACTCAAATGGTAATTGATTCCTTTCAGAAATTTTATACATCTAGTTTTTTAGTTGGCTGTTCTTTGTGACCTGCTGCTATTGAGAGAGTATCACTTCCCACTTGGAACCTTGGGTAGAACAACAGAACTTCAAGATTTTCCATGTTATTCCAATGAAACTAGATTTTTGAAACAATGGGAAACATTATCATTCCAACTTCGAATTGTAGCACGATACTTTTAAATATCAGAAATCCAAGTCAATTTTGAAGTTGGGAAGATTTTAGTTTGCTTCAAACTGAGTTTTCATTAATAATATTGTATTAGAATGAGATAAATATTTTTCTAGTAGTTCTATTTTCTAATCATTTGTCGAGAAGTGAGTAATAAAATTATTTATTACAGTGTTCCTTTGTACGTTTTTATTGTGATAGTCAACAAGATAGAAGTGAATATTTACCCCGTACCTTTACTGTAGTACCTGTATGAGCTTGAAATGGAAGTAGAGAATAATACTTACTTATTCTCAGTATAGATCTAAACTCACAATCTAGCGAAGAAGACATTCTGAAAAAAAGAGAAAATGAATCCAGCACGGTCAATATTGGTTCAAAAATTATTATCGTTCAATAAATCTAAAATCTCTTATTCATTAGTTGTTTGTTGGTAAACTATCAATCTGCTGCGTAGAGACTCCAGAGTCCATGTTTCACCATTCGCTTGTGGTGGGAGCCGAAACTCTGCTGTTTCAATTAGAAGTGTCGGATCTAGCTACAACAATAAAATATTGTTGTGGATGTTGTGGCTTAGTGGAAGGAGCGCAGTAAATGTAGGAGCAGCCTTGAAGATGATAAAGAATTCTGACGAGAGCTGAATTTGTTAGAAGGCAAGAGGTGTGAATCCAGAGCTTCTATCTCTTGAAATCGCTGCAACTCACTTCGATTTCCCCAGCCAGTCATGTGTTATCTTGCCAACACTCCAATTGCAACACCTGATCCAATATCGAAATAAACATTCCTCAACCAACTATTATTATACCAAAACCCCCTAAAGAAATTCATTATTGTACATTAGTTATAAAATATCTTGGATGTATACTGTATAAAAATACTTCATACAAACTAAGATGAAATTACTATAGACTTTCCGGAAGTTGAGTCAGTGAAGACCTGACTTTTTTATTTTGCGAATTTTCAACTCTCAACTTACATGTTCTCTTCCCACTTTGAGTTATTCAGTAATAGGTATTCATTCATTTTTCATTGTGTTACTTGGAACTAATAATTATTGTTTTGTTTTTCAGGTACTGTCTTCGTCAAGGTTATCACGAATTTATTCCTTTTAGATGAGAGTATTTTAAGGTTAGTGGTTGTAATTACAAAGTGAGTTTGCTCTCTTTTCCAACTGTAAGATCTATTAGCTGTTTTTTTAAATATATGTGGAATAGTTTCATCCTACATTTCAAAAATTGTAAATAAGTTTCAGTGATGGATCAATTCAGTCATCACAAATATTAATCATTCAAATTCACTTGAGTTTAAATTACTATAAAGGTTAGTATAAATTAAGGATACATTCTCATTGATCAGTAGGGTTCAGTGATTTTAATTTTTGATATACCAGAGGTTCAAGGCTCTGATGAGAATAGATGAGCAACCAAAGGGAATATTGTTCTGTGAGTCTCGGTTTGGGTTGCATAAGAAGCAGCCGTTAATTTCACATATCATCACTCTTTCCATTAACCACACACAAGCCTAATAGTTTTGTTGGCTCCATATACAAAAAAATAATTTTGTAGTTTGATTCAAATTCTGTAGTTGACAACTTTTGCCTACTGCATTCAACGGTCTAGAATCTCCCTCCACACTAAAACTTGTGTACTCTCAGTTCCAAAATATTCTCTTTCTTCCTGTTTGAGTGAAACTGCGCTTGGGCTATAGTGCATCACGTATCTTACTGGGTTTCTCACATAAAACACATAGCCTGCGCACGAAGCAAGCGAGTCGCACCCTTCCATACAAAAACGCCAACGCGTCGTTAATGGAGCACGGAAAACATTCAAAAGTAAAAAGCTCTCTCTTCCCCTTAATAGAATCACATTAGCTCCTTTATCTTTCTCTATTAATTCTAACAGCCGACTATTTTTCCTGAATCCATTTACCCCTTCCCTTCCAACTCACAGTCCTTGTGTTACGCCTTGAATACTAAACAACAGCATTCCGCCGCTAAACCCTTTCAGCAGTGCAGTTTCATGACCCGCTACTATACCACAAATACACGTATCCATTGTCAACTTAATATTGCTTGAATCATAATTCTTAATAGTGCATGGTTTTCAAGTACTTTTAAATAATGATTCTCAATGGTGCATGGTTTTCAAGCACTTTTATTGACTGAAACCCTGTGAGATTACTCTTGAAAGAGGTTCTAGGAAGCTTGTAAACTTGAACAAGACTGTTTAATTCGTTAATCATTATACAAACTGTTGTGTAACAGAGAACTTGATTGTCGTTCTTTCAGTTCATTATCACTCAGACTCAGACTTTTCCTCAACAATTTAAAATTGGCTTTCTGATTTCCAGCTGGAAATTCAATTTTTCACAATACTTTTGTATTGTACATTGATAATGTAAATTCACTCCAGTTCATTATCACTCAGACTCTCCTTCAACGATGCAAATAAGGCTTCAGGATTTCTGCAACTTTCATTCATAAAATTTCTGTATACTACATATTTCTTTCATACTACATAATTTCTTTCATACTACATAATTGTTAGCAACATTCGAGGCTCCAAGGTGACTATAGACTATAATTCTCGTTTTTCAAAAATCCATCTCATGTACGAGTAGGCTTTATCAGTGATATAGCATACTGATTAATACGATTAATCGATTATTATACATTGCCTTCAAATTCTGTACTCGAACCTCTTGATTGTGGAATGATTGTAAAAGTTCTATTTCTTGTTTATAGGATTTAGTAGGTACTCTTTTATTAGAGATATTGGCTGGGGAAAGAGATTTTCCATTTCCACAGAATGATTGTATTTTGAACCAGAATGGCAAAGGATAGCTGGTCAATAGGAGCACGAAAAAGCAATGGCCTCATGGACTAATCGAGTAGGCCTATTAGTTTATTTGATAATTTATTTACAAAGATATCTAAATTGTAGCCTATAAAATCTAATTCTATTTCCTGGTAGCCCAAACTTTTACACTGTACTTACTCATGTTTTTTCTCCATAACTATTTTCTCACTGGAATGAATTCAATACCAAAAACAATATCAGTCCTTATTCCAGTTGTATTGTTCTGTGGATGTTGTTGGAATAAGACTCACACAACAATTCGAAAATAGTAATCTCGTCCCTGGCGATAAAGCGTCGTCCTTCCAAACAAGGAAACCTCCATCTCACCTCTTGTGCTCTGCTCTGGCTCGATCTATTCCCCACTTCTCAGCTTTTCATCTTGAGCATTCTATTCCTTGTGTTGTAGTTGTGTCAAAACCTGAGATATTTTGTCGTCCAAGTAGAAAGGCGAAGAATGTTTTTGAGATGACGGAAAAATGAAATAAGAGAAAAATCAATGTGCTTGATTCCTTTACCAGCCGTGATAACTTGCTTTCCAATCCATTCAATCGAATGGATTTCTTCGTCCGTTTCCTGTTCTTTCTCCATCCAATACTAACGGTATTGTCGATGTTGAAATAATAAACTAGCTTCTCTCTTCTCAGATAGATTTCATTGTTTGTTTGCAAGACTCAGCAAACTTGAATTTATCAGCTTTTCTCCACCCGTTTATGATGATATTATGTTGGCTATCATCTTGATTCTTGTTCATTATAGTGATAAGATAACTGGATAGTTACCTACTATAATAATTATCGATAATAGCTCACACTCAGGCTAAGAACCACTTATGGCTCAAATTCGAACCTTAAATCATTATTTCTGCCTGAATAGGATCCTGTTAGAGCCATCAAATGAAAATACCAAAATTCAAGATGCAATTGAAGGAAGAAAGTTTACGATCACCATCCTGATAGATAATTTGTCAAGTGAATCGTATCTGCTATCTTTGAGATCCGCCATATTGTCTCTTGAACTACGTCTTGACAGAAATGGATGTTGCTGAATTTTGCAACGTGTTAGATGCGCGTATCTTGATATTCTATCATGTTGAACATGTTGGAACTGGCAAATGGAATATCTGAGGTGACAAACTATTTCCTTCGGGATTCGGATAGTGGGCAGGTGAAGAGAGCAAGTGAGAGAATGTGAGTGGAAAAGAGAGTGAGGGAGTGAGTGATAGAGTCAGGGAGAGTGTGTGAGAGGAAGAGAATGTTCGAGGAAAAGAGATTGAGAAGGATAGAGCGAGTTGTGAGCGAGATTGAGAAGTAGAGAGCGAGAATGTTGGAGAGACATAGGAGAGCGGGAGAGAACATAATAAGAAAAAAGATAAGATGCTAGAAGTTGGAAGTCACCCTAAACACTTTTGATGGGATCAGCTCGACGTCACACCGTGCAGCCCCCGTTGCTCTCAAGAGGTCTGCGTTGAAAACGCTCAATAACGTTTCACCAGCCGTGAAGAAATTTTCACGTTTTCTCGTAACTGACTCGTTCTAAGCTGATTCTGTCACATTTTTTCACGTCACAAAGATTTTCACAACCCATCAACATCTTGCCAGCTGCACCTCTCAAGCTTTCTTGTGCGTCATGCTATGTGCTTCTGATTCAGAGAGAAAATTTTTCATTTGATGCGTATACCAAATACGGAGAACTTGGGAGAAAATTTTCAGAAACTAAACTGCTCTTATACTGTCGAATTCACCTTTCTCAGCGTCAATGACATTTTTCCTTGCCAGTGCTATCATACTATTGCTTCATACAAGCTTTTGAGCTCTACAAAGGTCTTACTACAAGAATTTTGAAATCTGCAGGAGGTTCAACAATAGTTTTGGAACAAGTGAAATATTATCTAAAACGGTTATTTTGCTTGGGTAGAAAGCATGGATGGTATGCTTTGAATTGTAAGGGAAACTGTATGTTTTCCTAGTGGCTCAATATTTATAAGTGATTAATTACAAGTTTCTATTCTTTCAAGATGGTTTTGGGTTTGTTGTGAAAATTCAATTGTACCAATCTTCTAAATGTGTGTCACACCTAAAAGCCTATTTCATATCAGTTCTGAACACATGATTCAGAATGTGAAATCGACCTATAAACTTACGCCCAACAATAAATTGCTTTTTTATTAATATACCGAACAACAAAAAGCAAACACATCAGTCGAATCATGGGCTTTTCGGGGATTCCACAACATTTTCATTGCGTTGTGGATAGAATATCTTTGTGGGATAAGAGTTATCTGAGTAGAATTCGATGCATGTGAACGGGGTGGGCTTTGGAGCGACGCATTATATTTGGAATAGCTTGTGCCGGCTGTCCATCGTATTCAAATTCACTTTTTTGTCGGTCCGATTCGATTAGAATGCGGGAAGTCGACTGCAATCCCTGGAGATCCCTTCTTTCCTTAGTATTTCGGTCAACTCGTTGTTATACAGATATTTTTCTCCATCTTGTCGCATCTGCTTAGTCCTTTCTCAGCGGTCCAGATGATATAAACTGGCGCAACATCGATAAACACGGCGGCTCTGATTTATTGCTTTCCAAGCTATCGAAACATTTCGATGTGACTCAGTTTATGACGTCATAAAAGCACCTTTCTTACCCTCCACTGAAACGCTTACCACCCGTTAACGGTCTATCTGGAGCTCTGTTTGGAAATTTACTGCCCATGGCTGTGTTCTGCTGTATATACCACGCAACCCAACCTGGACTTGCACTCACTTTGCTACTGATATACAGTACACACACCAAACACTCACTGTATCCTGTCTATAAAGTAATATCTATTTTGCCAACGGCTTTCTTTATCACCACCACCACCATCACCTTTCTCCTCACTGCTGCAGTTGAAATCCTTGAGTATTCTTATCGTGGAGCAGTACATCCTACTTACGTTCCATTTCATGTAGATATAGGTTATGTGTATCAAGTTATTTATAGCTTGTAACAACATGTATATGGGAAATGCTCTGTCTTGAGAATGAATTTTGGATTTGATGTATAACTTTCATCTTGAAATTGTTATGTATAACTTTATAGGAAACAGTGAGGACTTGAGGTACGTTATACAACTCGTTTTTGCTAATATTTCAGATGTTTATAGCTACGAATTCAAACATTGAGCAATGAGATGATAATCACATAATAAAATACTTGTATAAGATAATCAAGTTAAGTTCGATGGTTTTCATTTTGAACTTGAAGGAATGAGATGAATACTTTATCAAGCCATTAAATTATTATCTCGTTATTTTTTTAAATATTTGTCTGCCCTATTATATTTGCGTAATGATAAATTACTACTTAGTCATTAATTAATTCTTTTGCATTAATTATGAAGTATAAAATCTTGAATATCTCGGTTCCTTTTTAAGAGATTTACAAGCACAGAGGAATGAATGGGTAGAGGACGACTTGTCAACTGCACTTGTAGTTGTCGGAAAGTTTGAAACTATGGAGGGCAAACAAAATGCAGAGAACAACGTAGACGCTCGCTTCTTGCGCTTTTCGACTTGTATGACGTGAATTTAGCGTACGTTGCTCGATTGCATCTTGATTAAGCGACTAATTGTCGAGGACAATAGCGGCAAAACAGTGTGATACAACTGAGAAAGTTGCCCAATTTGCTTCCAACAAGTAAAGCTGGCTTTCTTGCCAGGAGATTTTGTTGATAGTGTTGTAGGTGTGAGATAATGATGTTGCTCTTGAACAAAGCCCTAGGTGTAGTCACAAAGCGCTGCTATCTTAAATCTTGAATGAAAATATATAGGTACTTTTGGTAATGTGAAACGTTAACTTTGTAAGCAGTGAAACTAACACAACCCTTCTTCATCTCGTTTTAGGAAATTACGAATTACCTGTGGCAACCAAGACTATTATCAGCAAAAATTGAATGTGAAGTAGGATGTTACATGGCAGTTTGCACGTTAAAGTGGTGACTTAACTTGGTATAGTACCTGTAATAAATACTACTTATTTCCCATACATTTTCTTGACTGAGTTTAAGAACTTCAACTTATGACCTGCGATTCGGTGTGTACATTCCAAAACTATTTCCTGTATTATAGGCTACAAGCTTTTCTCCTATCCCAGTATAATATCCATTATACAAGCTATGTATTCTTTTCTACCGAGAAGAATCCAAGAATGCGAATTCTAATAAAGCATAGTATCAAAACAATACTTCATAATAACCACTGTAATCACATATTGCAAATTTATCATGCTATCTATTCGACAGTATCTTGTTGCATGTGAGTTCAAAATAATGATTAGTTGAACCAACTTTTCGAAATTTTTCAAATAGCTCTGAAAATAATTTAGTAATGCTTTTAGAAAAGCATTGATGAGAAGTTTTATTCCATATCTTTCACTGGGTTGCAGCGCATACGCAGTAAAGATATTTCCTTATATTTTACTGGGTATTGAATACCCTGCTTTATAACAATATTCTCCAAATCAGAAATATTGAAAATTCATTTCGAAACAATAATTATTTCAAATTATCATGGATCCATGTCAAAATTCAATGTACTAGTAACTGTAGAATTAAAATACAATTCTTCACGGGATTTTTCAAAAGAGCTTAATACACCTCAGTATTCTTGGCAAAGATTCCCAGGTCTTTTGAACGTACTAAATCCATAGAACGACTTGTACCAAGTACGATACTGAATAGAGAAATGCGACCTTTGCATAGTTCGTGAATCTTTTATGTCCTACTGAATGTGCGCGTCTTGAATCACTGGAGAATCGTACTATTTGAATTCTAGTACAGTTTCGAAAATCTACTTTCTTGTGCTGCGTGTGCCATGGGAGAATATTCTGCTGAAAAAGTAAATTTTGCGAAGGGTGAACGATTCTGCAAATAGTAGTGGGTCAAAAGAAAGGCGAAATTAAATTTGCAAAGCTGCAGGTTCCGCTGGGAAACTGAGATAAAGTGCTAGATACGAACTTGTGCGCTGTTCTGCTCCTACTGAATCGTTCGACTTTTTCAAACTCGTCGAAAATCTCTTCTCCCTTCTATTTCATTCTCTCTCCTTCTTTTCTCGGTTTCCCTCCTCTTTCCATAACAAGAAATTCTATCACTGCTAGGAGGCGCGTTGCATTCTTTTCCGGTTGAGAATTTCTTTCATAAGAGAGGGACGGCGGGCGCTCTTTAATATTGCACCAGTCAGATATGACTCTTCAACTGCTCCTCCCATCCATTTTTCATCAGCCGAAAAGGCCCACAGCTCAAACAGCGAATGCCTAATGAGCCGAGCTACAAATCTCAATCTACAACATCTCAACTCGTTGCCTGTCGTGATATCGTTATGCACACATCACTCACTCGTCTTGATGAGTCTCTTAAATCAAGAGGCCTTCTCCTCTAGGAATTCCAATTGAATGAGCACCTTCAGATCTCAAGAGCTGCCTACTTCTAATTGTCCATCTCATCGAGCTGTAAACTACTTGAGATGTTCCCTTAGAACATTTGAGTTTGATAATGTTGACTATGAATAAAATTCGAGTTGAATCTTTTGATGTTGAATCTTTGAATATGATAAAGTTGGCTTTGGATGCAAATTGAGAATAATTAAGATATGAATTGAAGAACTGCATACCCAACATAATAACGGGGCCCAAACATATCGTATGCTTAGCAATTTTCGATTTTAATCACATCATTCCTTCCAAGTTGTACGAAAATATGAATATCTTCGACTGAATTCATCCAAATTTCTCATTATTAGAAAATTACAAAAACGTATTCCAACTAAAAATTCATACATTTCAAGCAATTCACTATAATGAATAGGTGAATAATGACTTATTTATGATCTGAAACTTGACTTGTATTGAGAGGCTTTTATTTATCTAAGAATTCCTCCTTTTAGCAGGAAATGGGTCTCTAAAAATAAAGAAGCCTGTATAAATCGATAACTTCATGTTTATTTGAAGTATTTGAAAATTATTTATTGAATATTCTCTCCAATTATAGAATTTTCTACCCTCAAGAACCATATTTAAGGTATTTAGAACTTATTTCTTGAAAATTCCTCTTCGATTATCGAATTCGCTACCCGTAGCAACTACTTATAATAAGCGACAATAAAAATGAAAATTTCGTCTCAATACTCAAGCTGACCTTCATGGGTTTGATGTTAATGGATGTCTAGCCACTCATCAACTTATCAATTGATTTGTTTTATTGATACGCGGAGCAGCCCATCCCAACACTAATGATGATTGGGGTTCGATTTTTTTATAATGGCTTCCTAAATTATTTCGCAAGGCTATGGCAGTAATTATTTCAATTGATTCCTTCTCCAACTAATTGATTAATGGTTTTAGGGGGGGCCTAGTCATTGTTGAGGCTATCAATTGTCTGATAATAATGAAGTTTTTTATGCAATCGAAATAAGTTACATATTGAATCGATGATTTTTGTCCGAGCAATAAATGATTATTGAAACTGAAATTGGAGGATTTATTTTTGTTGGAACAATTACTGACTGTTGGTAGTGGAGTTGAAATAATTTCATCATAAACATAATTAGAGGCTTGTCAATTGTGCCCTGTCAAAAGCTGTTCGATTGGCTACTGACAAAGTCAGTACTTTATTTATGCTGCACCGTTAATCAAAAGCCAACGCATTCCTAGCATTCCTAGTCGAATCTGGACATCAACCAGAGCGCTTATTGATTTCTAATTAATCTTGCAACTGATGCCAGTAGTCACCATGTCTGCTAGCATATTCACACTTCTAATCGTTTTGTTAACTCTCGGATATGGCATCAATCTATCTATTGAAACAAGCTGCATATTTTGGACATCGTGACATTTACATGAAATTTCATAAATTTACATTCTCGGTGAAGATTATGGATATGTAATACAAATAAAATTAATCATTGTGTAGTCCTTAGCCTTCTTTCGAATCCAGTGGAGGAATTTCCAGTGATTTCTGTAATATAATCAGTAGCCTATTCTTCAATAATATTGAGAACTCATTCAACCATCAATCTACTGTTTGGTTTGGTTTCCAGTGAATTTTGTAATATTAATCAGAACTCTACAAGAATCTTGACAATTCATACAACCATCAATCACTGTTAGTTTCTCAAAATTAAAATGAGAGCATTATTCTCAAACGTCTATACTAGTGACTATTTTTTTAGTGGTTTCAATAATTAGTCAATATTTGAAAAACATCGGTTTCTAGACTTCAACATTAACAAATCTAAAAGTAGTTGATCAATCTACTGTTATCCGTTTTGAACCAATTATCAAAAATATTATTACCTAGTCCTTGGACATCATTAAAAGTACGTCATTTTGTTGTTAGTAGGTTCAGAGCTTTACAGTTTATGAACCTTTTTGTGGTGAGGAAAATAGGTAGAAGAAATAGTAAAGAAGGGAAAGCTATCTATTATGATGAGCGCAAACGAAAAGCAATTAGGGGCATAGTCGACTTGATGCGGAAAAAATACGCCGTGTCTTTTGAAAAGACCACCGCATTTCAAAGCCACTAATGTGCTCTGAAAAATTTTAACAGAAAATTGAGTACGGTACCGTCGTTATAATGTCAGAGGTGATGATCACAGTGATGTTCTTGTATCATTATGCATTTTGGTATTTCCAGCTCACATTTTTACCAGGAGAAGCTACAAGGATCCGTTTGATATTTTTCATATTAACAATAATTCTTCTTGAAGAAAACATGTTTGAGTTCTATGAGTACAAGAGAAATGGAAAATTTTCAAATTATTTTCTCCTCTCTTATTTTATTCTTTGCGTTTTCTATTTCCTTCCTACAAAAATTTACATTCAAATAATAATGGAGATTCGAATTAATTATTATTTAATTAATATTCGAACTTTCCGTTCATTGAATGCTGATGAAAAAGTAATAACTCATCTCCTTATCATATTGCATTTCACTTTTATATCTTTGAATAATTGTTTTTTATATTTTGGTGTTGAAATAGCAATTCATCCATTCCATTTCATGAACTTGATTGATATTGGTTGTATTGATTATTTATTTATTTCATTTATGTACAAATATACAAGATGAGGAAAGAAAAAACAGGCTATTGATAGGCTATTAACGTTATCTGTGAATGACTTTCTAATCGCATTACGTAGTTGGGCAGTGCAAAATTTACATCCTTCATGATATGAAAATGTTGTTATCTTATTTTCAACAATATTCCTGCAATAGTAGTTGCTATTGAATTGCTAGTCTTGAAGCTCCTAAGAAGTCCTATATATCGCACTTAAAACTAAAATGATTATTATAGGGTTTTCCAATATTAAAAGCCATATTTTGCGTTCCCGTTATTGTAAGTTGTGGAAGAGAAGATTTTTTTAGAAGAGAAGCTGTTATAGGAAAATATTCCAGGCGGAATTCAGTGCAAGCGACAAGGCGGAGAAAATTGAAATTCCGTTGCAGATGCAGCGCAAGAAGGAGATGCGACAAAACATGCAAGAGTTACGACGCTGGGGTGTGAAGAGTCTATGAAAAAAGCTTGGTTGGAAAAAAATTTGAGGACGAAATTAAATCTTTCAAGGTGAAGAGGTGCACAGAGCATAAGATCTATGCCAAGTTAGCTAGCTTACTGCAGGCGTTGGAGAAAGGAAAAAGGAAAACTGGGGGAAAATAGGGGACAAAAAGGGTGCAGCGTGTTCCTTTTCAGGTGGAAAAAGATTGAAATTAACGTCGTGAATTTTTTCAGAGGACGAAAAGAACGCCCAGTCCTTCCCGCAGCTGGAATGCAAGCACCCGCATAGTTCTGCTCCAAGTCCTAAATCAACAATCTGCCTCCCACTGCCAATCCTGCCCTGTATAAGCGCCACACTTTAAGCCTTATAAGCCGGCTCTCTTCCGAATTCCACCCACCCAACTCCTACATACCTAATCACGTCTCAAACGTGAATAGGCCTGTAGACAGAATAGATTAACCTTTAGTTACTCTAGAAAAAAGTTGGACAAATCTGACTAAAAAAAACTCTGAGTGAAAGCGAGTATTTCTGTTCCAGGCGAAAACTACTGATTCAACCCGTATTTCTGCGTTATTCAGATCTCTCACTTTCTTCCTCTGCATTATAGTAGCTCATCCAGCTAATCATGATTTCTGAAAAGTCGAGGAATAGATCTGTCGACAATGACCAGCGAGAATAGAATATGAAAATCTATATTCTACTTCTATATTCTATTCTCTCTGACATTACAGGTGTTATTGTCGTGTTTACTGAATCAGCCAATGCCAAGTTGTTTCAATGCCTTTTTTATCTATTGCAACTGTCATTAAAGTTTGTTTTTATTGGAAATATATTCAAGAATTCAGCTACTTTGCATTACAAAACCAACAAATTTGTTATCATCAACTAAAACGAGCTCCTTGTCTTAAATGTACAAACAATTACATTTTTCATTGTTAAGACTATTCATTCCTAAGATTCTTTTCATTTTTAGTATTCATATGATACTTTTACTAGAATGTTCGGGATTGTTGCGCTTATGACAGTTTTCAATCTTACGACTCTTACCTCTCCTCGAGATGATGTCAGAAATAATTTTCAACTTGAAACATTAATTTATCGACAATCCATCGAACCAGAAATATCTATCACATTAATAATTGTAAATTGACAGACATTTTTAGTTCCCCAAGTTATAGTCTCTTTCAAATAGATTCGAAATGACATAGAGGAGCCAAACAAATTCCAACTGTCTAAATATTTTTTGTTTATTGTTTCGATTCATTACACTTTTCGGGAAGCCTACTATCATTTTCTCATTTACAAACCTTCAGTTCTGAATAACTCAAACAAAAGTTTCAATAGAGACCTGTAAAGTTCAAGGTTACAGCAACCTGTACCATTTTGTCATATTTCAATAAACTCTAATGACAAGTTGATGACATTCTCTCATGCAGTACATTTAACTTGTGGATATTATACGTGATATTTGATATCATGCGTAGGCAGAACCAGACTATCTATTCAGTTTGAGGAGAATCTTACAGAATGGTTGGAAATTTAATACATGTTTCCGTAACTCGTTTAGGCTGCAACATCAACATAACAGATATTCCCGATTTTGATGGGCTCTTCCGTGGAGCTCGGTGCATTTGTGTGGGCTGTTGGCCAGTGGGCGCTCTGTTTCAAATGTATTTTATGTAAGTTCTGATTAGGCGTAATAGGTGTTGAGATAGGGAATACAACTTATTTCAAGTCGGACGTTACATCTAATAAAGTACAAGTTGCATCATCGAAGTGCGTAGGCCAAACCCTTTGGCAGTCAATGATCCGATAAACACACGCATAATATGTTCCTTTGAAATGGGGATAGTAAACAGAGATGGTTTATTTCAAACTTTGTGAGAAATCTGAGACAGATGCAGTTTGTATCCAGGGAATCCCACTTTCAGACAGACAAAGGCTGGTAAATGCCGCCAATTGTATATTTTTTCTGAATGAACTGTAACGAATTGTAAACAACATTCTTTAATTCCATCTCAAGCGATAGAGGTAGCGTAGTTCCACCATTTGGAATAGAAATAGTTTGACCAGGAAAAAAATTCAGAACTTTATATAAATTTTTAACTGCCTTTGTTCAAAAAAATTGAAACCATTCATAAAAATAAGATTTATGTAATAAATATATTCAAGCGCAAATTTAAATTTCTTAGAGCCTATTCCTTTCTTGAATTTCCTTTCACAAATTGATTAGTTTCATGACTGTAGATCAATGTTGGATATCTTCAATTGGTGATACTGTAGTATGTTGTCAGAATTTCACATTACTGCTTCTTGTCATAACATTATTTTCAATGAATCGAAAAAGGTGATAATTCCATCCACGTAAAATATGTTTTTCTCATCAAGAGACTATCGTAAAAAATCCTATAGATCAATCAATGTTTTAATTAAATTTTCATAAATTTTAGACGGTATTGATATGAAAATCCTTCTAGTAAAAATAAAATTGATATAAAAAATATTGCATCTTGAATTTATCACTTATTACAAAAGCTATAGGACCAGATGGTGGAGTTTTATGAACAGTAGCAAACTTGAGGAAAGAAAATTATTTGCTGAAAGAAAATAATGTTGGTTTATTACTAAAAATAAACTACTTTTATAGTGTTCATATTGCCTTTGTGTGCACTCGGCAGACTCCAGCTTCTTGGTTGGATGTGGTGATATAAAGAAACCAACTAAAGAAGAAATTTATCTGCTCAGTAGCAGCGTCTCTGCTCTTGATGAAAGAGATAAATTCTACCTTTTTGTCGTAAAGTTGGAAAATTCTACGGCTATCTACTTCAATTAATTTGTCAACATGAACTCATTTTATCGCTCCACTTGAACTTCAAGTGCTCATGAAGCTGTTCATTATCTTTGAGGATCGGCACTAAAATGCAGATTATCAAGTGAGCAACTTTCAACGTTGAAGATTAATGTGAGGTGGAATTGAGTATCACTCATTTACAGGTATCAAATAGTAACCGATCTTCATTCGTGGGTTGGTTTATTATTCTATGACTTGAAGTGCCCTTAAAGTCTGAAGAGAATATTGAAAATTGACACTATGTTGAGAGTTACAACATCTTTGATGTAAAATAAAACTTGTTATTATTAACTGTGCTCGAATAACAGAAATTCTTTTTTCTCGTGAATTTTTCATTGGTTTCCTCTTCCATGATTATTCTCTCCCAATTGGAGAAGATAGCCTGCCGGCTAGTTTTTAATATAGTTATGTGATTAGAGTTGTGATGGCTAGAGCAGCGCAGCTAGTGCCGGGCATCTCGAGCAGCGCATGTGAAGCCGCGCGGCGTTAGCTGCCCGGCTCTAAATTCGGTGCTAGAGCTGCCGAGATCTAGCTGCGTTGCTTTAGTCATTACAACTCTATTCACTCTAGTTAAAGAATCTCGTTTCTTTTAATCTTTCACACCAGCTTCATTTCTCAATGTTACTTATGCAACTCTACAATGTTTTTTCTTATTTTACTTCTCTTTCCTGATATGTTTTTCATTTTGTATTGTTGGAATTGAAAAATTTTTGGAGGAGGAATCAGCAGTCCTTTTCACTTTGAATTTCAAATCCGAATTATAATTATCGAAGAAACTATGTGGCGGAAAGGAAAATTATCCAATTCATTCACATGCGAGAAATTATTGTATGAAAGTTTTTAAATTCGCGCCAACTTATACTGGAAGAATTATTAGATATTGGAGACAATCAACTGCTGGAGTATCATAATAATGATAATTGATTCGAATATTTATTTTCAAATTGTTCCATTCTTTGCTGCTTGATTCTTCAGTGAATATTTGCGGTAACAGAAGTCTTTAGTTCTAATTAAATAGCTTTCTTTGGATTTCCGAACCAATTTCATTATTATACTGAATAGCCAATCTACTGGATTCTTTTTTTCATCTCTATCAAGTAGTTTGGGAACTGAAAACAATCTGGAAGATGGTGTGTGGAATGGAAACCATCAACGTTAGCAAGTGTGATCCGACCAAGAACAGCATCAATATGCATGAGGGTTGTGTGGTGTGTTGATACGATTGGGACTGAACAATGTCTTGTGGCCGAGGAGTATCACTAGCCAATCAGCTGCACGTTGGGTGCACTCCCATCCTCCCAGAAGCGACTCCATGCGGTCCATAAGCCTTGATCACCATGGAAGCCGCAAATTAGACGAGGGAGGATTGACATTAGCAGCCCACCTAATTTAAACGTTTGACATCCGTTCACCTCTTTACAATGACCAACTTGTGTCAGACATTTGTCGGAATTGGTAAGTTTCAAACTAGTCTCGTTTCTAGAGGTCAGTTTTGCATTTTCAATTGTTGAAAGATTTGATTCATCACATTATTCCGTCCTTAATTATTACTTCTATTTTGCTGTCCTTCATCTGCTTTTTGATCTCCCTTGGTTGTGAGTTGTGAGGTTGTTGAAACCTCAGAGTCGAGGATTCCAAGAGCACTTACAGCTTCTTCAATATAGCTATTTTCATCGCTTGTGCTACTGAAACACATCTATAATCAAGATTGATGAGTTCAACACTCTATATGATTTTAATTAAGAAGTCTTTACTGCAATAATTTTGTAAAATTTTATACAACTCATCATTCAAAATTAGCATTTCATTTCTTTGTTCCTATTTATTTTATCCACCAAATCTCTATTAAAGGTTTCGGAGTCTACCAAAAGATTCAAGCCGTGGTCAATGCTGGAAATTCGGAATGAACACATGATGAAATTGATAATAATCATCCATCTGGTACCGAAGTTGTTGCCAGCCGTGGTTTCAACAGATTACAGTGGCTGAGTGGCTGAATTTAGCATTTCTCTGTCTTTTGGTTGGTAGGGAGGGGTAGGGGAGGGGGTTATCTGGGGGAGGGGTAGGGGGTTCTGGAAAAAGAGGGACAACGGCTGTCCGTAAATATTCAGCATTAATTTGCAATTCTAATTTCTTCAGCCGTCTCTGTTTTCCTTGAAAATTTTCCATCACAACGGTAAGTCAAACAAAGTCCATCACAAATACACTTTGCTACTGCTGACGATTCCGAAAGGTGTAATTACGGCACGCCTTTTCTCCGTCACTAACCAACTCATTTTTTTGTTTCATTAAACTTTTCCAGCGAAATTGGAAAATTTCGACTTTTCATCACGATTTTACATTTCTAGCTTGCTGTTTCATTTCAACGATTTCACTAATTTTCATGGTGATAGATCCTAAAAATTTCAACTTTCATATTTCAAATTTCATATTCTGTAATTCCAAATCCCTCCTTTTCTTCCTCAATACAGATTGTACACTCATCAGGAACTAAAAGTCATTAATTAAAAACTTGATCTTTATTCATGGATAAATTGGTATAACTTTTTAATCAGAATTTCACCTTCTTTTGCCTGAACATGAAATAATCGATTCAACTGTTATAATTCTCATTCAAATGATATCATTTCACTCGTAAATTACTTCAAATAATTAATTCCTTTGTCACAATCTGATGATTATGCCAGTACAAGTAGAAAAAGCCTTCACTTGATCTTGAAATGCTTTTCATTTTTAATTTTATTTATATTTTCTGTTCTATCCTCAGGTTCGATGCAGATTCTATTTCATCGAAATCTGGTCAGCAATCTACGTATGAGTTTGAAATAAGTCGCACTTTAGAAGTACAGAACTTGGGAAAGCTAGCTAAACATACAAATCGTTTTGATGAGTAGCATTGCATGAGAAAGGCCGGAAGAAGATAGACAACAGTGCAAAGAATATCCGTGTCCGTGTGATTGTTAATCGATCATGTTTTGAAAATCCCTTCGCCATTCTAGGTCGAATTATCTTGAATCCTGACGTTTTCCCCATTCAATGTTTTCGACTCATGAAGAATATGAGAACTATCTTGAATTAAATGTAAATCTTTGTGTTGTAAACTCTTCGTATGTTCCGTGTTGTAGAGCCAAGTATTTTACTATCCTTCACTCTTGTTTACTTTTCTGATCGAATATCAAGATTTTATTGAATTAATGCATGATCATGATTAATGAATAAGCATGTTTAATCATGAATGTTCATGTTCAATATCAACCGGCAACCATGCAGTTGCAAACTGCTATCGTTTGTTACTATGTACTTGTTACCCACGATTTTCTACTATTGGGTCGATTATATCAACCTTGAATTTATTCCGCTATCTCTGGGTCAAATCTAAGAAATACCCTCGTGTTGCAAAAAGGTGCCTATCAAAACTGTATTATTTAGACAGTTTGGATAGAACAGCACCATTGCGTGTCAGAAGAGCCAGAAAACATCTTGTAGGTTGAGCCAGGACTGAAGTTCTGCGAAAGAACAGTACATCAATCATCTAAATTGAAATTAATTCTTTTAGGATGACAGCGGGACTAGAACTGACAACACCAATGCTAAAATAATGGACTGTGGGAATAGACGTGTTTCTGCGGAATATTGTTTGGGTCCACATTGAATTGGTAGAATGTATTTGAAGGGTTTAAGAGCAAATTGTCATATTATACTATTTACCCTATTCTAATCTCAATTTTCGATAACCCATATATTTTATCGTTAAATTTAGTCAATAAAATTCTTGAATAAAACAAAATATTCCAATCGAAGTATCCTAATGAAACAATTACTATTAGAAATGCAGATGTTACCGTGATTCAAAGTATCGGTAATTATTGTAAACAGCTGAACGAAAAACCTGTTAGAGAATATAATTTTTATGGTTTTCCGTCTTCTGTTAGTTTTAATTTCTTCCAAAATATCAAAATATTCAATGTAAAATTCAATTAAACTTCTTTGATTCTGGCTAGTGTTCTATTCAAGTATACTGTATTCTTTGATAATAGTCCTCACAATTTGTCATCCAAACTCAATCGATGCTTGAAAGAGCAGTTTTCTATATATCACTATTCATGTGTTTCATGTGCCAAGTAGGGGATATAAGTAAATGAATGTAGCAAACGATTCAAAATAAATAACGGATTGGATGAACGAATTTGAAAATTGTTTGAAAAAATGCAGCAGTGCCAGTCGATTGGATATGAATGTGTGAGAGCCTGAACACAGTAACTCCATTTGGGCGCATAAATTCATCAATGTAGAGCACCGAGTGTGAATTAGTAGGTAGGCGAATCTGGAGTGCTATCGAAATATGAATTGCTAAAAACAGTGAAAAAGTTTGTCGATGATGCATTCGTTTGTCACCGTTGTGGAGTCTCTGGACTGGACGTACATGAAGAGTGAATGATAGTAGAGAAAAAAGAGGGAGGGAGTGTGATGAAGAGTGGGAGTACAGTACAGGTGAACCGGTGAGGTGAACATCAGTGGGTGATTGAGTGATAAAGATAGATTGAGAAAGTGGAAACGATAGTAAGAGAAAGTGCGAGAGAAAAAATAAAAAGAGTTGAGTGAGTGGAAGAGATCTTAATTGTGAGAAAGCGTTCACTCGTACGCACGTTCACACTCGGCCGATTCCCCTGGTCATTATATTACGGCCGAAACGACACAGGGTGAGAAAAAGTGTATTGATCACTACCAGGTAGAGTAGCCGAGAGACCCATCCATCAGGCGACGGACATCTATCACTTATGGCTGGCAATTTTATCGCGTCGAATGTATCAATATTGATAAACCTGACAGTCAAGCGTGTTTGCTCTGTTTACTTGCTCGCCTCGGTCACCTCTACTCTCACCATCACCATCACCGATACCTTTCATCGATAGTGTGTGACACAACTTGTCAATTACGCTAAAGCATTTTCACTCTTTCATATTAAAATTGAATGGGGAAGTGTGAGGTGTTTGATTGTTGCTTCCGTTGAAATATAGAGGACTCTTACTATATTTTAATTGTTCAAGTTCATTGTTTGAGGTTGGAAAAGCACTTGATCTACGTTTCATGTATTTTATTCGAATGGGGACTATTTTAAAATTGATTGAGAGAATTTTGATCACTAATTCTTACTGAAGGTAGAAAAAACTTGAAGCTGTTCAAAACACATTTGTTCGTCTAAAATTTTGAACCCATAAGGTTCATGAAGCGTGTACTCGAAACCTGTTCAAGAAAAATATCAAGTTGTTCAAGACATATTTGTTCGCATAATATTTCGAACCCATTAGTTTTGTGAACGTCTCTCTATCTGTGCAGGAATACTCATTTCTAAAAACCTTATTAAAAAACTTATCAAATCTTTTTTAAAGACTTTATTAAATCTTTTTTGTAGTCATAATACAATATTTCTTGTCAGTCTTTCAATAATGACCAGGAACCAAATACACCAAAAGTAATGTATTCTAATAAGTTGAGATTTTGCGCCACGATGATACTGTAATTATTATCGTAATAATTATTGTTCTTCAGGTTATTTATTGGATCGTCCTGACCGCCATTGTGTGCAGAATATGATGAGCAATTATGCTGGGCCAACCAATAAAGGTCATTGTTGAGTTTAGAGTACCTACCATCAATCAATAAACATAGTACACAGTTGAGTAGTTGGCAGCTCTTCCATTTGCTACTACGTTTTCTTTTTGCTTAGTAAATGAACAAAGAATAACAAACTTAATCAAGACAACAGACTCTTAATGGTGTATCAGGGACAGAGTAGTCAACCTACCTGTCAATTCATTGTGTAGGAGTACGACTGTACTAGTTATAGATTATAAATAAATGAACTGTATTACATTATATGTATTGATGAATGTCTAGCTTGCATGTACATTTAGGCTGATCAGGAATCCTTCACTCCACTGAAAAATTGATTCATCAAATTGAATTTTTTAATAAAATTTCTCACTATTGTGTAAAGACAATAATTCTTTGTTCATCTCACACAATTCTAAAATATATTATATTTATTTCACAGTTTTATTTCTCCAAAATCATGAGTGATATGACAATTATTTCATTCAATGAAGTTGAATTTGTTAGATAATAATGTCCATTCTGGATAAAACATTCGCAAAAGATGCGTTTCGTATTCGCTCAGGTAATAATTCTGTTTGTCGGGCACTTGTTTTACCAACAAAGAAATGGTAACTGCTCGGATCGTTAATTTTTTAGATTTATAAAGCATTTATGAAAGTTACGAGTTGGCAAAGAAGCTTAGAAAACGCCATTACATTAGCAAATCTCTTCAAAGCACAGTTTTGTACTTTATAAAGTTGCCTGAAACGTCTCAAAACTGCTGGAGGGTGAAAAAGGAAATGTTTGAGTCTGGCTGAAGCCTCTTACTCGATAATAGGGTTTTCAGCCGAAAACTCTTTCCCTATCTTTCTTTTCTAGATTTTCCCTTTTTTCGGTCATATTTTATCTCGAAGCTTTTTACCTTATGCCTTCCTGTTCCTCAGAGCGTCATCCCTCCCCCCCTCCTGCTACCGGTCCATCCATTCTAGAGTGGCCATACTGAATAAAGCTCATATTTTTCCGCTTGCCTATATCCACATCGTTCGTTATTTTCTCTCCATTTCCCGTGAACGTTGCTCCCCTCCCTCTGCATTACTCTGATCCACTTTTTAACCGTTTTGCTAAATTGCCCGTGAGTTTGCGACTAATTGATAGTTTATGTTTTCGACAAAATAATATCTCTATAGGGGAGAGAATGATGGAATATTTCATCGAAAAGGATAAAAAATGGCAAAATTACATTGCTGTGCTGAGGGCGGAATTTAATTCCCTCCTTGTTTTCGATTAAATTGTGAAAATAGGCGCGAAATCAAGGATAACTTGAAATTATTTCAAATATTTTCATAAATTATTACCTAATAATATTTATAAATTTCCTTATCTATAAGTAGTAGAAATTCTGAAAAATATTCCTACTTTCCGGTTTTGTAAAATGTTTTTTTCCATTAATCATTTCATTCAAAGATGTAGCTAATTAGGGCGGGAGGTTGATGATTTCCCAACATTCACTGTATGAATATTTATACTTCGGTTCTTCCAATATATAGTTCATAATTTTCAACGGTTTCTGCAATTGCCTGAAACTAAATCAATCAAAGTATTGAATCGGCTTTGCCATTTAGTTATCCAGTTCTCACTCTAATCGAGTTTACAAAACTGGCATGAATGTCTGAATGCATATCCTATCGTAGGAAGCAAGCGAAAAGTTCAATCTGAATAGCAAACCACGCTGAAATTTGTATCGAATCTAGCAAAAAGTGAAGAATTCATCGAACATCCATCGATTGCGACCTTGATTATCGATTAGTACCGGGCAGAGATTGCCACGCTATCCGAAATGAAGGCGATTTATGGAACGGTTTTTTGGTGAACTGACAATCCCAACTCTTGCTCTTCCTCCATCTCTTTCTATTTTCGACTTATTCTCTGTCTCTAATTCTCTGATCGTAACTCACTCACGGCTCCTAGTCACGGTAGCTTAACTGGAATTGATTCGCTGTGGATTTCGGCCTGCTTTCTTTATGCTCATCGTAGTTGAATCCACCCCATAGATTACATGTCTATAAAGAGTTCCATAGATTGGATTGAACAGTGTGTGCTTGGTTTCCGTAAAAAGACGAGGCTTACTTGCTCGAGCCAATCGGTGGTGGTTTCAGTATCGCTTCTCTTTCCCCAATTGTTGTCATTTTTATTCTGCCCTGTAACGCTGGGACATTTCTAATAAACGTGTGGCTCCCAGTGCCCCTAGCTTCCTGGTTTTCCCGATTGGGCCCTTCTGTCTGTCACTTCTCGTTACCTGTGCAGCTGATTTTCAAACGTAATTGAAACTCCAGAATCCACCAGTGAACGATTCTGCCGGTGCTCTGCCTTTATTGTGTTCTTCTATCCGTAAACTAAGTAGCCTTCTGGGTTGTTCTTGATTACAATAATCCTGAATAATGATCACAATTTATTCAAATTACATGGTTGGAACTACGAATACTGAAGATCAAGAAAACGATAACTTTAAAGATTGAATGCTCAAAGATGAAACAATAAATTCTATTTCAATGCAATATGCTCTTCATCGAAAAGGAAAAAGAAAGTAAGACAATAAATGTTTTGGGTATAATTTAATAATTATCGATTAACAAAGTTTAGTAAATCTTCTATGTATGCTGTCTAGTAAAGTATTATTATATTATCACCAATTGTTATTTGGAATCAATATAGAAAAATATGACTTGAAATCAAATTGTTCCACATCCTTTCCCCATCTTTTCCAATTTTTGTTAAAATACTTGAAAGTTTGGCATTGACTGCTGTCGAAAAACTAAGCAACAATGAAAACATTCTCAAGTAGCATCGGTGACAAGGTTTGAACATTTGAAAAAAGTCTGTAAGAACGCTTTTGCTGGAACGGTGTTATCAGGAATTGATTTCCTGAATAGGAATACATATATCTACACTCAATTCATTCGCTAATTGGTGTATATTATAATCAAATTGAATTGGATTGAAATTATTATCGACATTTAATACCCCAAGCCCAAGACACTTCAATAACCGCATTGCTTTTGTGGACACTCATCTTATTAATAATATTATATTTGATATAATATTATATCTCAATAATTATCATATATTTTGTTGGAAATTTTGTACATATACTCAAAATCAAATTAAATTGGAATTAAAATTATAATTTACATTTAATATGCCAAGTAATATGACTCATTATTTAATATGATTTCAATAACAGCCTTGGTTTTTGTTTTTGTGGCAGATACGACTACGACCTGCTGCTGCAGAACTCGACGTTTTGCCTGGTGCCGCGCGGCCGCCGCCTCGGCTCGTTTCGCTTCCTGGAGGCGCTGCAGGCCGGCTGCGTGCCCGTCCTCCTCTCCAACGGACTGCAGATGCCCTTCTCTGACGTCATCGACTGGAACAAGGCGCTCATTCTGGCCGACGAAAGACTCCTGCTACAGGTCAACTAAATATTGAATAAATTATTGAGCGGAGCGAAGCGAAGCTCTAATGGATTAGGAAAGTCACTCTTTGTATAACTACTCCTCCGGAACCGCTCGACCGATTTGATTCAAACTTGCCATGGTGATAGTAGACATGGACGACCAGGTTATAGGCTATAGAGCATTTTGAAAATTTGCATATTAAGGACGATAAAAGGAAAAAAAGGATATATAATGGTCGTTTCAACTTCGTTTCTGATCAATGACTACTCCTATTTGTCTTAACGCGATGATCCCAATTTTATCCAGGTAGTGTTGTGAAAGAATATATTATGGTTTTCATAATTCTTCAGTTCGAGTGATTTCGACCATAATGAATATGTGTACTCTAATGTTCAACACTCAATAAACTGTATGGAGATTCTGTATTATTGTTGAATAGAATAGATATTCTATCCTATTCAAATTTTATGATAAAATTGAACACAACAATGGAATATATTTAACCTTTCAAAGCGTATCATGCCTGTTCAATGACTATTCCATTACGAATAATTATGTAAATTAATATATTGATTAAGGTAGTGATGAGAAGTTGTACATGATTTCAATATATTATGGTAATGTACTAGACGGAACCTCGAATTGTTGAGAATTTTAAATATTAGCCTAATATTAGATATTTTCATAGTTATCTTTTGTTTTGAATCTGAATACTCCTTGAATTTGTGATGCCTTGAATGTTCGCTTCACACTTTCAAACCTCTGAAAAATCAAGCTCTCTATTCTAATTTTGTTATGAAAAAGTTTTAATGTAAATATTTTGTTTGATTCCAGGTTCCAGAAATAGTGCGGTCCATTCCAGCTACAAAGGTATTCGCCCTTCGTCAGCAAACTCAAGTACTGTGGGACCGCTACTTCTCTTCGGTTGAGAAGATTGTCTTCACGACATTGGAGGTCTGTTAAATATGAATAGAAAGGAGATAGAGCTAAATAAAGTTAGTCGTATATTTCCAAAGAATGTGGATTATAATGTTGTAAAAACATCTTGGAATAGAAAAACAACATTCAGCTCTCATTGCTGATTCGATCCTGTTTTTGGATATAATCAGACTGAGGAACAGTACAATTACGTCTCAATGTTATGGACACTACCCTGATAATGTTCTACATCTACTTCAGGTCATTACAGTCTTCTTATAATGTTGTTTCTACTATTTTTCCCCATAAAATATTCTAAAACTAGTGGTGGTGTATACGTATTAGTCTAAATTGCGTGGTGAATTTGTTTCTTCGAGAAAATACAATAAGCTTATTGGATAAAAACCAAATCTCGATAAATACTTGAAATAGAGGCTATCTTCACTGGATCCAGATTCACTATCACTATGTTATTTAAATTATAAAATTAAAAACTAACATTTAAAATTTTTAAGGATGATTAAGAAGTCAGAATAGCACAATTTTTGAAAAGATATTGGTCATTCGATAAGAGTGGTTTTGGATGGGTGAGCAGTATTCAACCAAATACAAGTTGGCGAGTTGGAACCTACCTGAACGGTCTCCTCAAAAATTTAAGCCACAGTACTAAGTCACAAACTAAGTCACTTGTGTAAGCCACAAAGGGCATCAGTCCTAAAATCAAATTTTTGTTTTGATCAATGGTGCTTTGCTCTGCCCTATTTGCTGAAATCTGTAAAAGACTCTCTATTAGAGCATTACAATAATACAAACAAGTGCAGTTTCTGTAGAAAACTCACGCCTTATTTTTGACTGCTGCCTTATTTTTGAATATTCATGCCTTAACTTTGACTGCTGCTTGCCGCTATGGTATGATTGCATGTTTTGTGTTTTTCTGTTTGTTTTTATTTTGTGTTGACTTCCCTTATGGAGATCTCTTTTTTGACGTGTTCACTTGTGGACATGCTCCAGTGGCATGTCCATGTCAGTAACAGAAGCATTATTATTATTATTATTATTATTAACTTCGAGGAAGTTTTTTATAATTAAGATGCTTCAAATCTCGAAAACGCCCTTTTCAAATGACTAATGACTTTATAGTCCATTCACGATGGCTTGAGATGAGATAAACAAAAGCTCTGCATGTGTTTTTGTGCGACTGGAGTGGCTTCGTTTTAGCCACGACATAAACAAGTTACAGCAATGTCAAAGTCCCGAATTTTGCTGTCGGGACTGTAACCATAGCTTTGACACAAAAACTTTTACTATAATTGATAATTCATTTTAGGTTCATGCAGTCGAGAGACAACCGAAACAAGCAATTTCCCAATGAGTATTGTAAGGGAGCAATTATCAAGGGGCTAATCATTACGAGAAAGTTGGAAAATACGTACTAGAAATTAAGAATTACTTACATGAATTGTATACTCAAATATTTAGTATTTCACAAACTGATTCCATTCACATTCTTTGCAATTTATTTTGTAATAATTGCACTGCAATACTATTATTGAAATGCACTACAATCATTATTGTTTACCTGGAATTGTGGTTAGAATGGCTCTTGCCAAGTACTGAACTGTCAATCACGTTATCAACAGCTGATTAGCAACCCGGTGTCTGTAACCATTAGTTTTAAAAATTGTCTGTGATAACAAAATCTGCTCATTCCTGCCCTTTTATTTGCTATTTATTGTATTTGTATTTGTTTGCTCACTCATGTGACAAATTTATTTTTTGCTTGATTTAAATTTTTCTTTCTCTGCCTCACCTGTTTTGGTCTTTTTCCTCAAGTACATGGCAAAATCCTATTGGATAATTGCTTTACTGAGGGTCCTTTCTGTTTCTTATTGGCCAAATTAGGTCACGTGGGTTTTAGTTCTTCTAGAAAGTTCTAATTCCTAATTTCCTCCTTGAGGAATTTTACCTCGTTCTTTTGACGAGAACCTACCCTTGAACGAGAAGGATCACCAACCAGGATCCCCTAAATTTGAAAGCTTTGATAATTCTAAATGTTTTAAACGTAATTATTGTTTGAGTTCCTATTTTTGTTAACTGTCCCCATCAAGTCTTTGTTCTCCATGTAAATTCTTCTCACAATAAAAAAGTGCCTGCAGTGAAAGTCATCGCCAGTGCAAAGTGTCTGTGATTTAAGCTGAGCTCAGCGCTACGATATATTGGTGAGCAATCAACAAGATTTTATTAAACTCTCCAAAAATTATCAACAGCATCAATTCAAATTAATTTATTACTTGTGAATGAAGAACAAGGACTTTCCTTCAAATCACTGTGTGGACCTTAGGCCAAAGCCTAATTCAATTCTAAAAAACTTTTTAACAGAAATTAACATTTTTGTCATCAATTTAAATTCAATTTATTATTATTCAATTAATGATCTTCGATTTCATACTTCTGAATTGGCTAATAAATATCAGTCTTTGTTCAAACTGGTGTTACAATACCCACTCAATTGTCGCCAGGTATTAGGTACTTTGACATACTGTCATTTATCATTTCAATTTCCACCCACATACTTGACAGGTGAATCAAACACCCAAGAGTCCCTGGGGAATATTTTCAATTTAATTATCTGGTGTATGAATAATACCCAGTTTTCAATAAATCTTCTCTGCAATCAACTGATTGATCAAATCAATTTATTAATCTCAGTGAATTTATGCTTACTTGTTCTCTCAGTTGCCAACGACTCCATAAATTCTTGTGGAATTCCATTCAGCCGGAGAGCTCTTAATAAATTTAATATTACTTCAACCATAATTCAATATTTGAGGTATCTATCCTCGTTGAAATTAATTAATTATTTTGCGAATTCCCGGGTGATTGAAATATATTCCTATTGTGGAGGCGTTGGGGATTTGAGAGACTATTTAAATTTAAGTAGTATTAGGTTCTACTGGGATCATCGGAGTCATCTGGATATCTGCTCCACGAACGTCTCCAAATCTTCAAATAATTCTTGGTCGGAAAGTGGTCAGGAGTTTGCAAATAGAAAAACATTTGCAAATTTATTACTTGCCCATCAACCGACTGAGAATTGTTTTATTGTGTCAGCTGCTACAGAGGGAGTCGTCCAACACCAACCAAGCCTACCATCGGCATCCGGCCAAATTAATGAAACTTTGAAATTACAGGTTTTATTAGGGATTCCCAAAATAGTCAGCTACATAATTGGCGCCCGAACAGGGACCACAGTGAAGGAGGGGTTCAATTAATGATTAATAATTGCATTCTATTACAGGAACTCAGAGGCCATCAGGAGACTCTAATTAATATTGTTTTTCTTTCAGAAACTGTTGTGGAGCCAGCAACTATTAGTTTTAATATTTTTCACTTGTCATATATTATTAGCCTAAATTATCTGGCGATAGTTGAGTGGAATTTAGTTAGCAGGCTTACCTCAGGTTCACACAGAAATCAATTTAATTGTCCCTGAATGAGCAGATTTCAATTTAATTGTGTTAGTCCGCACATTTGTGGAACTCATTAATTAGTTTAAGGGTAGTTGTAAAATAATTATAAATATTAGTGATTAAGTAATTTATTATAGTTTTCGTCTCTATATGGTCGCGCGCGTTTTACCGTGTTTTGTGTTGTGGGTAGGCGCGATTTTTCAGCTTCTACTTTCTACAAGAACTTCAAGAGTTTCTACTAACCTGGTTTTGTTATCCATTTTTCAACACTTCAATTATTCACATCACTTCTCACTTTTCATCACTTTTTCACGTTTGACTCCGCATGTATGCTGCTTTGCTGACTTCTTCCTATTCTCTATGCTGTAATTTCATCATTATTATCTCCACTCATCATTGATAATTCCAGCTTTGACGTTGTCGACCAGCCAACTACACCCGCCAAGCCGATTATAAATGAGTGGGATATTCTTGCTGATTATATTATGAAGATAACTGATTCAATTGGAAAAGGATTAGAGAAGCAAGAAGTAAAGTATAATGATTTTTATAGAGAAGCTAAACAGCAAATAATTGCGCTTCAAGAAGCTAGACAGGGAATGAATACAGTACCGGTAAACAACAATGCAACAACAGTTGTTTTGCAAAATGGATTGGTGAAAAAAGAAACAGAATGTGAGGAAGTTTTGAAACAAGATTTGGAAGTCATTGACAATGAAGAAATAATAGTTCACTCATTAGACAAACATGACTTAAGCAGTGAACTTTGTATTCCAGAAAATGGAACTGCCTCAAAACTTGAATCACAATCAATTTCGAGTTGTAATGACTGTGATGAGAAAAGAAGAAATTACGGAACAAGTGAGAGGAATACATTGTTATTAGCCGGTAATAACTACAATACCGAATTGGAGAGCAAAATTACTGAAACAATAAATAATGAAGTACTACAAGGAAAGGAGGAATATGATGAGAGGCATAATTGCACTTGTAAACAATTAAATAACAACTGCATTCATTAACACAGTGCATTTCCAGCCAGTAGCTCACGTAACGGTACTTTGCATCGTTATCAGAACGTCAACAACCTTGACAGCCGGCGCGCGCCCACCACACCGCAAGACCCTCGTGAATCAGGCCGTCATTGTCGTGCACTGTGTGACGTCACGCTTAAGGGGCAATCGTCAAAGAAAGCCACTAGGAGTCGCCAGCATCAAAAACCGCATAAACGACGCTGTCGTCGCAGGCGAGCCGGTTCAAATGACCAAACTGTCTTCACACACAGCCGTGGCACGCAGTTTAAAAACGAGGACAACGCAGACCGTCAACTTGACCACCATCCTACAGAGAATACTTACAGTGGAAAATCGGAGGCCTCTGTCAGAATTCTGTTGTTGTGCCGTCCATCTGCTAGGGTGTCTGTCAAGCAGGACCAAAGGAGAAGAAAGAAAACTGTTTATTTCTTCTTGAGAGCTGTTTTTCACCTCATGCTCATGAAGTTTCTTCTGTTTTCTTCACATTTGGATAGAGTCTCACCACAGATGCTTCCACCTTCTAGAGATGTCCTATCACTATGGGGCAGGGTGAAGATGAAGAGGAGATTTTTCTTCAACCAGGACTGCCTTCCACTGAGAATTTCCATGGAGTCTCAACTTGAAATTTTCCAGCCTTCAGGTGATGTTCTCTCAACCAGGGGCAAGTTTAAGAAGAAAATTCAGTTGGCTTCAGATATGTACTACCTCTCTCAGAGAACTTCAAATTTATTTTTTATCTTCCACAAGCAACATTTTCTGCCTGCAAGTGAGCTTTTCATACAAGGCAAATTCAAGATGAAAGGAGAATTTTCACAAAATGTGAACTGCCTTTCTCTGAAAATTTATGAAATGTTCTATGGAGTTGTGATGGGAATTTTTCATTCTTCAAGAGATGCTTTCCCTCTTCTGGGCAAGGTCAAAATGAAGAATAACAAATCATGTGACCAAATTTGCCTGCTAACAAGGATGTTTTGGGTGTGATGCCAACACCTAGTCAGACCAGCTTCTCTGCTACGGTACAACACTCTTGCAAGCCCGTACTGTCTGCCATCTTCAAGTCAGGCCAGCCTCACTGCTATGGTATCTCTACTCTTGTAAGCCCGTACTGCCTGCCAACTTCATGTCAGGTCAATCACAACTTGATTGCCACAGGATTCTGTAAACTGTGCTACCTGTAACAGCTGGACCCGCTTCATGGATCTTTTTTGAAGAAGAAGAACTGGTACCCTGCAGAGATACTGACAAATCGTCCAATCATCTGCAGCCAGCTTCAATAGAAGAAACATACATTTCAACCACTTTGAGATATGACCAACCACAAATCCATTGTTGCCGTATCACGTTGCCGCATTGCGTTGCTGCACCATGTTGCCGCATCATGTTGCTGTATTATGTTGCTGCACCAAGTTGCTGCATCATGTTGCCATATTACATCGCCCCACCACGTCACTGCGTCATCAGCATCACGTCAACACATCATCAACCCGCAACACAAACATGGTCTTTTGTAAATTAGTGTTAAGCTTGTTTAAATGTTTATAAGTTGTTGCTTGCTGCACATTAGCAGAAATATAAATTCACTATATTAAATATCCTACTTATATTTTCTATATTATTATACTAGCTGATATCACAGACTAAAAAAAAAAATAATAATAATAAATTTCTAAAAAATATTAAAAAAAAAAATTATTATTATTATTATTGATAATTTAAAAAAAGAAAAAAATCTAGTCAAAATAAGTATTGCTTTTTCTATTACCAATTAAAATTAACTAAAGTAAATTAAAACTTAAAAAAACTGTGATACAAAAGATATTATGTGATATATTACTAATTATTATTAACTATGCTAGTTTAAGGTACTATTAGGATAGGATATAAATGTTAGGAATTTTGTAGTATAGGCATGTTTCCTTTGCAGCTAAAAGCTAATAATTGTATTTTTATGTTATATTTTGTGTGGAAAAACTGAATAGAACAAATATTTGCACTTATTGAAAAATTCTCACATTGATCATGAGACCTCAAGTCATTTTTGTTACTCAAAGGCTCAAACTATTGTAGCCAATAATTTATATTTGTCAAATTAGTGCACTGCACATTTTAGGCATTTTTGCAGCCTTATAAAAAATATTGAAATATTACAAACTTGTATTATGAATTATGATACTTAACTGTTGTTTAATTATTGTATTGCTGTCACTTAAAAGCCAGAAATTATGAGCATTGTGGTAGGATAAGAAAACAACTATAAATGAGCAGATAAACAGAATTTTAATTAACCATCACTGTCAACTTGTAGCATACTGCATTTCAAAGAAAATTAGTTATTGTGAGTATATTGATTGATAAAATTGAACCTAAATTGTAATCCCATTGACAGCCATCCTTCTTTTTTATGTAGCAGTCTTGCACTTGATTGTATATTATGCAGGTCTTTCATATTTCACCTTTCTACACTCTGCTTTAGTTCTGTGACCGGTATGGGGGCTTGTAGCTTACCCATCCTGTCATCGTAGGGAATTCAGATTAGTGTATGCAACTATAATGCCTCTACACAATCTTAGTAGTCTGCAGGACATATCCCAGACTTTATTTTGTGGTTTACTGGCACCACGGCTGAGGCCATAAGCTGCGCATATCTGCACAAAGGTGCACTATGCAATTTTTCTAAATGCAGATCATTGTAATTGGTTTATTCATATGTTTAGATCCTAAGTCGTAGCTACATGATTATTTTGTGTCAATTGCTCTGAGACAGTGAAATTAGAAAAATTTATATTTATAAACCTTTCTAATTTGGGGGCTTTATGTCAGGGAGCAATTATCAAGGGGCTAATCATTACAAGAAAGTTGGAAAATACATACTAGAAATTAAGAATTACTTACATGAATTGTATACTCAAATATTTAGTATTTCACAAACTGATTCCATTCACATTCTTTGCAATTTATTTTGTAATAATTGCACTGCAATACTATTATTGAAATGCACTACAATCATTATTGTTTACCTGGAATTGTGGTTAGAATGGCTCTTGCCAAGTACTGAACTGTCAATCACGTTATCAACAGCTGATTAGCAACCCGGTGTCTGTAACCATTAGTTTTAAAAATTGTCTGTGATAACAAAATCTGCTCATTCCTGCCCTTTTATTTGCTATTTATTGTATTTGTATTTGTTTGCTCACTCATGTGACAAATTTATTTTTTGCTTGATTTAAATTTTTCTTTCTCTGCCTCACCTGTGTTGGTCTTTTTCCTCAAGTACATGGCAAAATCCTATTGGATAATTGCATTACTGAGGGTCCTTTCTGTTTCTTATTGGCCAAATTAGGTCACGTGGGTTTTAGATCTTCTAGAAAGTTCTAATTCCTAATTTCCTCCTTGAGGAATTTTACCTCGTGGCAGACGAGAACCTACCCTTGAACGAGAAGGATCACCGACCAGGATCCCCTAAATTTGAAAGCTTTGATAATTCTAAATGTTTTAAACGTAATTATTGTTTGAGTTCCTATTTTTGTTAACTGTCCCCATCAAGTCTTTGTTCTCCATGTAAATTCTTCTCACAATAAAAAAGTGCCTGTGATAAATTGGAAACCAGTGAAAGTCATCGCCAGTGCAAAGTGTCTGTGATTTAAGCTGAGCTCAGCGCTACGATATATTGGTGAGCAATCAACAAGATTTTATTAAACTCTCCAAAAATTATCAACAGCATCAATTCAAATTAATTTATTACTTGTGAATGAAGAACAAGGACTTTCCTTCAAATCACTGTGTGGACCTTAGGCCAAAGCCTAATTCAATTCTAAAAAACTTTTTAACAGAAATTAACATTTTTGTCATCAATTTAAATTCAATTTATTATTATTCAATTAATGATCTTCGATTTCATACTTCTGAATTGGCTAATAAATATCAGTCTTTGTTCAAACTGGTGTTACAATAATTTTTTCCCACTCAATTGTCGCCAGGTATTAGGTACTTTGACATACTGTCATTTATCATTTCAATTTCCACCCACATACTTGACAGGTGAATCAAACACCCAAGAGTCCCTGGGGAATATTTTCAATTTAATTATCTGGTGTATGAATAATACCCAGTTTTCAATAAATCTTCTCTGCAATCAACTGATTGATCAAATCAATTTATTAATCTCAGTGAATTTATGCTTACTTGTTCTCTCAGTTGCCAACGACTCCATAAATTCTTGTGGAATTCCATTCAGCCGGAGAGCTCTTAATAAATTTAATATTACTTCAACCATAATTCAATATTTGAGGTATCTATCCTCGTTGAAATTAATTAATTATTTTGCGAATTCCCGGGTGATTGAAATATATTCCTATTGTGGAGGCGTTGGGGATTTGAGAGACTATTTAAATTTAAGTAGTATTAGGTTCTACTGGGATCATCGGAGTCATCTGGATATCTGCTCCACGAACGTCTCCAAATCTTCAAATAATTCTTGGTCGGAAAGTGGTCAGGAGTTCGCAAATAGAAAAACATTTGCGAATTTATTACTTGCCCATCAACCGACTGAGAATTGTTTTATTGTGTCAGCTGCTACGGAGGGAGTCGTCCTACACCAACCAAGCCTACCGACGGCATCCGGCCAAATTAATGAAACTTCGAAATTACAGGTTTTATTAGGGATTCCCAAAATAGTCAGCTACAGTATCTATAAAAAAGGTTACTCAAAGATACTTATTCTGAATTGCCTACAACATAATGCGGGATTTCGGCATTGCTGTGACTTGTTTACGTCGTGGCTAAAACGAAGCCACTCTAGTCACACACAAACACATGCAGAGCTTTTGTTTATCTTGTCTCAACCCATCGTGAATGGACTATAGACTTTATAATCAGACTGATCATACAGACTCTATAGTTCTTGTAAGATAAAAAATATAAAGTATAAGTGATTCATTTATGCTTTCCACTTCATCATGAATTAAGCTATTGCAGTCTACACTCGTAGATGGATCATTCATTATGAATTTATTATCGGATGTCAGCAAAATATACTTGATCTACTAACCTTTAAATCCAACTCTTGTCGCTGATATGCTTCTTGTTTGTGATAAATTTGCTCATCTGTGTGTACGCTCCCAAAAATATCACCAAACATTAACTTATTAACCCACTTGAAGCCTTGACACCTCTTAATAATACTTTGTGACATTCATAATGCACTTTAACACCCTTTAAACACCCTTTTAGTACCCTTTAAACACACAGTTGTGCTCTCATTAATAATCATGTTCTCGTGTGCTTTATCATTGTAAATGAGTGACGTGATTGTTTTTGTATGTCAACTTCAATGAATGGTAATTGAAAATATGAGCGGTCCATCTCCCATGTGATATTGTTCCGATATAAATAAACAGTTGTTTAAGAAAATAAATTCTAACTTTAACCATTACATGAATCCTTTTCAGTTTAATATCATCGTTGGTATTTTTTAAGTAGAAAAATTCAAAACCATTACATTTGCTACATAGTCCAATATCATAGGCTCTTACTGTGTTACAATAATATTATTTTATAAGTTCCAATTATTCCCAACAATCCTATACTACTTTGAATCTTTGCAATATTTATCTCCCATCATTAAGGTTCTAATTACATCCTACGGTACTTTCTACTTTTCTCTAAATTTCATTTGAGTTGTTGATAATAATTATCATGGAAGAATTATAAATAATTATTATAAGATATTGCAGACTGCTGCAACTATATTTTTGCACAGTTTCAATCAAAAAATTATTTCCCTTTGCTATTTAGTTCTTTGGTTAATATTCTCATTAGCAGAAGTCCTCAAATCATAGTTCTTGTTAATAATATTTTTTCAATTATGAAAGTTTGAAAAATATATGAATGTTTGAATATATCTCAAAAATGAATGTTTCAGAACGTTACAATTAGATTATCATAACAGATTTTTTATTCTTTGTGGAATAAAATATTAGAAAATCATTTTATTTTGCAGATAATCCGCGAACGCCTGCCGCTGCAGAGGAAACGCGATGGCATAATCTGGAACAATTCGCCGGGCGCTCTGCTCACATTCCCCGAGTTCTCGGACTTTTGGCCGCACTATCCGTTCCACATTGCGCCCAGCGCCCCCGCCGGCGCCCACTCTAACTTCACCGCCGTCATCTACTGCCAGCTGGGCGCGCCCCTCACCCCCTCCTCCACCCTCTTCCGTCTCATCAAGAATGTCGCCAAGAGCCAGCATGTGGCCAAAGTGAGTTAACTGGGGTTAAAATTAATCGGAGTTTGCTTGTTATTTCTTGGAGTTTTTCTGTCGAGGTGTAGTCTTGTCGAGGAAAGAAGACATTCCTTCAAAATGGCAGCTGTTCAATGCTGCCAGAAGTCGAAATTCATTTATTTATGAAACAATACAAGCCATGGGTAGCTTTGAAAGCCAACTAAACAATTTTCATACATATAGTTATTAAATGGTTGCAAAACATATAATGGTTCAATAGAGCTACAACCGTACCCACATGCAATGAGAGTTGTGAGAAATGAAATAGTCTCACTCTTACCATCCGTCTCTCCTCATATATCACCTGCAGTAGGTAGGCAAAATTGATTTTACCCTAAACATTTTCAGATCTGCGCATGTACAGTCACACTCTTGGTTCAAGTGGCCATCTTGAAGGAATGTCTTCTTTCCTCGACAAGACTTGAGATTTCCTCGACATAGGTTTTCTTGGACATTTCCGCGAGGAGCAGTATAAACAATGGCTGACTGATAATGTGTTGAAGTATAAGACGAATTCTCATAGAGAAAAAATAGTGTAGTTCTTCACTATTCTATATACTACTATGGTGTACTCACTATTCTCCCTGAATTTCTATACCGCATCAACGAAATCCAACCTTTATCTCAAGATAGTTGAACATATTCACGGTTCAAATGCCTTGCACTGTGAAAGGTATTCAGGAACATACAAGACAGATGCAACATCCAAGATGTTTCAAGTTGACAAGAACTTTCGATTGTATCAAGCTTGTTTCCATTGTATCATATTGAATCGTCTTGTCTATTTTATTGGAACGATCTAGTAAAAACAAAAGTACATCTAATTTTATTAATGATAGAAATACAATATATTTTAGGTGCATACAAGATGTGTCAAATTCATAGACAATTGAAGCCACGTTTACACCGGAGTTGATAACACAATTGTTAATAACTTTTATATAATAAGTTCATCAAAAAAGTAATTAACAGTTGTGTTATTATCACCGGTGTAAACGTGGCTTAACATGTGGATACGTAGCTTTACCAATATTGAATACGCTAAGGAAGTTCATGGAGATGACATAATATGATATTTTCGCCACACTGCGCAGAAAGCAGCTGTTTTCTGTGCACTAAAGAGATTCGAAAGACGCCATTTACAGGCGGTTTTGCTACTAGCTCCGAAAGGGGGCTCTTTTGGAGCTAGTGCACAGAAAGAGACTGGTAGTTACCTATCCGGCCGCTAGATCGGGCGACAATGCACTGCTTTCTGGAGCCATCACAATATTATTCGAATCAGCGATCGCCGCAAACATTCTTATACAATATTTATTATTCTTATTCTCGCAGTGTGGCGAAAAGTATCGTACTCAACTCTCACAGAAAGGTGTTTACGGTATTTGGATAACATATTCCCGGGCTCGGCAAGCCTCGCCCGGGAAACTATCCTCATACCGTAAACACCTACTTTCTGTGCTTGTAGTGTAATGTACTATATCCTATTCAACCCATTATAAACTTTGTCTCCACTTTCCCATCACTTTAGTCAGCTGGGGGTCACTCCCATAGAGAAATCTTCAAGTGGAGTTTAGTTGACCACTGATGTTTTGGGTATATTGGAAATGATTCTAATAAAGTAGAGGCAACGAGTGGTCATCTATGTTAGTTAGCGCAGGACCTCCTAAATACCTGGTATTTAGGAGGTCCTGGTTAGCGTTATTGCTTTTGCTGGATGTAAGTTGTAACACTTATTTCAATCACATCCTCGAAAGGTGATCTATATTGTGATTCAAAAAATCATTTTGTGATTATTCAGTTAATAAATTCAATTTAGACTGCAAATATTAAATGCAATGCCTCATAATGCCAATCTTATTATAAATTTATAAAAATGGTGTTGTTTTACTTTTGGAATATAGGATATTATGAAGCTTGATTGAACTTGAACACAATAATAGTCGAGATTACAGACATTTATTCCAATATGGTCATTGCCGTGAATAAAAATAGGGAATTTTCTTTGTTATGAATTGAGATTAATTTGATATAGCTGCTACTGTATAAAATCAATCAATCAGAGATATCATCTTATTGATTCATGATGAAATATAAGTGAAAAAGTGTTATAAAATATCTGCTCTAATTTTATATCAAATAATTGAATATGTAATACTATAGGCCTACTAATTTTTCAGTACTCACCTGTGAAATGTTAAAATTTGATTCCAAGGAACAATGCTCACTGAAGAAATTTTCATTTGAGCTCTGTTTTTGCAGCTCAGAACAGTACATTTCTTCATAGTGCAATATGTTTGGGTAATTAAAACTCTACGGTATTCTAAAAATAATAAGAATACTTTTTTCTGATGTAGGCCTAGCCTAGATAAATTGTTTTCTTCTAATTTATACTGACAATATAATACAGTATTGATTACATATGATACTTTTCAGCGTTACAAAAATATGAGTTGCAACTCATGCTATAAAATTTTTACTTTCCTTGCCTACCTACGACTATAGGTAAGGAAAGTATTGCTTTCCAAAAAAATTTAAGGTACCCCGATTTCATGTTTTCTATCCGTTTCAAGGTCCCCTGAGTCCAAAAAAGTGTTTTTTGGGTATTGGTCTGTGTGTATGGGTGTGTGTGTGTGTGTGTGTGTGTGTGTGTGTGTGTGTGTGTGTGTGTGTGTGTGTGTGTGTGTGTGTGTGTGTGTGTGTGTGTGTGTGTGTGTGTGTGTGTGTGTGTGTGTGTGTGTGTGTGTGTGTGTGTGTGTGTGTATGTCTGTATACACTATATCTCGATCCCTAATTGACCGATTGACTTCAAATTTTGAACTTCTTATTATCTTTTGGTTCTTATACCATGAGGACCCGACTCTAAGAAATTCAAAAAAATTCATCGAAAAATGGCGGATAATATGCCAAAAATTGTGTTTTTCAAGATTTTCTCGAAAACGGCTCTAACGATTTTTTTTAAACTCATACCCAAAATAGCCCTATTCAAGCCCTATCGACTGCCATGAGTCTCATCCCTGGCAAAATCGCAGAAGATCTGCAGCATTGTTGAGAAAAATGGATTTTGCAATATTTCGATTCCTAATTAACTTATTGACTTGAAACTTCAAACTTAAGGTTCTTATACCATGAGGACCCGACTTGAAGAAATTCAAAAAAATTCATTGAAAAATGGCGGAAAAAATGGCGAATAATATGCCAAAAATTGTGTTTTTTACGATTTTCTCGAAAACGGCTCTAACGATTTTTTTTAAACTCATATCCTATATAAGCCCTATCGACTGCCATAAGTCTCGTTCCTGGCAAAATAGCAGAAGATCGGCAGCATTGTTGAGAATAATGGATTTTGCAATATTTCGATTCCTAATGACTTAAAACTTGGAACTTAAGGTTCTTATACCATTAGGACCGACTCCAAGAAATTGAAAAAAATTCATCAAAAAATGGCGGATAATATGCCGAAAATTGTGTTTTCAAAATTTTCTCGAAAACGGCTCTAACGATTTTTTTTTAACTCATACCCAAAATAGCCCAATATAAGCCCTATCTCGACTGCCATGAGTCTCGTTCCTGGCAAAATCGCAGAAGATCCGCAGCATTTTTGAGATTAATGGATCTTGCTAGCCAAAGCGCCGACAGGCGCGAGGCATCATAGGCTAGTGATAATTGGAAATCATTCATATGATGGGCCGAAGCGCCGATAGGCGCGAGGCCTCTGCGACGAGTGAAAAATTCACTGTTGATACCTGAAGAAGAGGAAGTAATAGCCTAATGAATTTGCACTTGCTGATGACTAAGTATAAATACTTGTATTAAATACCGAATACAAATATGAATGGCAAGGAAAGTTGTGTGAGTGTACCACACCAGATTTTTATGTTTTCATATCAGTGCCTTCCCAGTAATCATACCATGTATAGAAAATGATTCACAAAGAACGCATTGTGGCACTTACGTGGCTACTCCATGTATTGTTTCTATTTGGGAGTCACCCCGTATGATTCAAATGTGTAGACAAGATTTCTTGTTTTGTCATCTCCATGAAGCTCCTTGGAATACGCTTTTTGCTTATGGGTTGAAAAGTGTGAATTCAGGTGTGACAGAGCTACCAACTGACCATTGATTACTCTGATTTGTTACTTTAGAGTGGAAATCTCACAATGTTGTGAGAGACCGTTTCATAGTGTTCACCAGCATGCTGATATCAGAATAAACAACAGATCCTCTCACAACAATGTAACTTTCATTTGTTTGTTCTTTGAATGTTTAAACTAGTGTTACTTGATAAGTAAAATAAGTATGTACCTCCAGCACTATGGCTGGCATTTCCGGCAAGATTTTGATAATTGAGGCATTTTTTCTAGTCTAGGATATAATTATGAAAATCTCTCATAAAGTTCCTTTATGGTTCTCATATTGTATACTTTGTGGATAATAGTTTTCAGATGAAAAACGAAAGTTGATGAGCGAAACCCCAAAAACACATTATTGTACTTGATCCCTAATTTCTCCATTTGAAATTTTTTTCTTGAAATGTATGTATGTTTGAATATTTGAACAATAATATTTTCTTCATAATTAAATCGTGAACAAGTATCATAGAGCAGTACGGTATAAAATTTCAACTTTTAGGTCTTGAATATGGTCTTTGAAGGCATCTAATAGATCAATTAGTTGGAATAATACTCTTAAGATAAAAAATTAATGTTATATATTATTAAATTATTGCAACACAAAAATTAGTATAGCTTGCGTGACAAAATTACTTGATATTGCTGTCAATTTTATGTGGAAAACTATTTTCGAAATCCAGTGTCTCAAATATATCATTTCAATTAGTTTCCCCTTATTGCCCAAACACAAAACATCATGTATTTTTATTTCACCTTCACATACATTGCCCCATTATTGAGGTTATTTTTTGTATGACTTCTTTAGATTATCAATGTACTCCTGTTGCGATGCGGCGAGCACCTTGGCAAGGATTTCAGCGTCTTCCAATTCATCCAAACTTAGAAATTCAGGAGGCAGCGTATCCTCACATGAAATTTCCTCAATTTGTTTCAAATTTGATGGCGATGCAGGTTGACGTTTGGGACTGGTTGAGGAAGGACATGTGCTTGTACTAGTTGAAGTCGAAGTTGAAGCAGTCATTTGTTGCATTATATCTTTGTTTTGACTCTCATTATCCTTGAGCCATTGCATATAGCTCTGTCGTGCCACCTGTTCCTCAATGGCTTCATTAGTTGCTTCCCAATCCGTGGCCCTAAGTTTATCTTCAAGCATGGTTTTCTCAATATCCAGCTCTTCACTTTGTCTAACTGCATCTTTGATAAGATTGTTCTCAGCGGCACCTGGTGAGAAACTTGGCAAACCAAGTCCAACCCCAATTGTTGCTTTATGAGGATCGACAATGCTATTATAGTGTCTACTCTCATAAGACAATCGGATAGGCTCATTGTTAGTTTCCTGCTTACCATGAAAAGTATTGATCGGCTCTTTTCCCAAACAGTACACTTCAATATTTCTATTATACATTTCGCTCATAGCCTGAATTTCAATGTGGTTGCCATACGTAGAAGCTAATCGTTTCCTATCTAAATATTGATTGAAATCTTCTGTAACGTACTGTGAGAAATAATCTCGATTTGAAGCAATGTAGTCCATACAATGCTTTCTGACAATGTCATGCATTTCTTGGTCTCCATAAACTTGGTCTGCTATGGCTCTAAACAGGCATGCTCCATCTTCATTCATATTTTTAATTTGCCAGCCTTTTTTTCGTATGCTTTTCTCAAAAGCACACCTCTTCTTAAGCCTGTCCGATTCACTTAGTTGCATTCTGTTGTCATACTCATCTCCACTGTTGTATGCCGACTCTTCTACATTAGCCACTGATTCATCTTTCCTGCTATCAGTCGAAGCTGCTGGAGGTCCCGCACTGGTCGATGGTCTTTTTCGAATTTTGGAGCAGCAAGTGGTGTTGTGAGGACTAGTTCTGTGTCGCTTTCTGCTGCGACTTTCATGCGCGCAGCTCTTTGGTCTTTTGTAATCATCTTGCTCTAGTGACCAACAATGGGGAGGACTTGAACATTCATGATGTTGTCTATCACTTATCTAGTTCAAACAAATGAATAAACAAAAATGAGAAATTGTAGTAGCAAAAGTGTTATATTATGCTGTAATAAATGATAATATAATGTAAATCTATAATAATAATGTTGATAACTATTATAAAAATGAGGTGTTCCATGTAGCCTAGATCCTAGGAACTTTCAAATCAAATTATGAAACTGATTTGAAAATAAACAAATAGAGTATGAAACAAATCATTCAATACTTCCAAAGTAATTTATTATCAAATCTTTTGTCGGCTCACCGTAATATTCATTTTAAAATTTGATACTTGTAAAATCATCAGCCTATATTGATGAAAATTTTTAATTTTTCTACTTCACTCTCTTATCAAACTATAATATAATGATAATTTATTGTAATATAACTTATTTAAGTCAGTCCTGACAGCTGCAAAGGGGATTAGAGATGTGATGACTGGCGATGGAGAAAATGTTATCAATAGAATTGTTGTTTATTCCAATATTATGAACACTTATGTTCTTCAGGTATTCTTCTAAATTATAATTCTTGATATTCAGGGAGTATTTTAATGAAATATGTATAGGCTACTCTAGACATAAATTCTGAGAGAATTCTATTTAGCATATGCTTTCGATAGTGGGGGACCCTAAGTGGAGAGAAAACTAAGCTAATCTAGCCTGAAGTGATAATCAAGCTTATTATGATAAATGGTAAAAATTACACCTACACGATTGGTTTCTATTCATGAACAACTTGATAACTTTCAAAAACGCAATACATTTTTTTAAATATCAGCTTATTGAGCTTACATTGACGAGATCTGGGATTGCTTCATGGATCTCTTACATCAAATACAATCAAATCAAAATACTAACCGTATTAACTTGATATGTTTTAAAGGTTAGAGTAGATATTTTCATATAATTATATTATGATAGTAATGAAAAAAATTCTTCCCAGATATTCTACCTGGTAAAAGTGAAGTTTACCGGCCACCCTTCCAAAAGTCAAATTCCCAGTTGCAATCAATTAAGTATGGCTTACTAATGACAAAATAAAAAAAATAGCCATCGCTGACCAGTAGTTTATAAATAAATGAAGTTTAAAGTCTGATCTGCTGTTGCTATAATTTAACCTTAACAGAGCTTCAACTAACCTAGCCTGAACTTAAAATAACCAAATCTGAGCTCAAATTAACTTGAACTAACCAAACACAATGTTCAGCTAACCAAACCTAAGTTTCAGCTAACCTAACCTAACCTACAGTTATCCTAACATTAGCTGCAGCTAACCTAACCTAAGCACCATCTAACCTAACCCAAGCTCTAACTAACCTAACCCAACTTAAGCTTCAGCTAACCTAACCTAAGCTCTAACTAACCTAATCTAAGCTTCAGCTAACCTAACCTAAGCTTCAACTAACCCAACCTAAGCTTCAGCAAACCTAACCTAAGCTCCAACTAACCTAACCTAAGCTCTAACTAACCTAACCTAAGCTTCAACCAACCTAACATAAGCTTGAACTAACCTAACCCCCAATTAACCCAACCTAACCTTCAACCAACCCAACTCCAACTACCCCAACCTGGGTGTTAACCAACCTAACCTAGCTTTTAACATAACCTAAACTTTAGTCATGAATAAATTTTTGACGCATAATTAGTGATGTTTTGTACAGTTTAAATGCACTTTAGAACTTCTAAAATAATAATTAGTGTACATGTGAGCCAATTTTGTAGCTTCCACTGACAAACTTTAAACTTGATTTATTTCAAAACTACTGGACAGTGATGGCTAATTTTTTTTAAGGGTTGGCCGGTAAACTTCACTTTAGCCGGCCTACACAATCAAATTAACTCAAGATATTTGTAGTGTGTTTGAGATGTGGTATAATAAAATGATAATAGTAAATGAATAGTTAATGAGTAATAATAATGAGCTTGCCTACCTGATTAGGTGATAATCCTATAGAAATTTTCTGAGGTTGAGAGTTTACTTTAGGAGTTGGAGCATCTGACGTTTCAACTCCTGATTTTCCTTGTAAAGATTTTTTATTTGATAGAATTGTCATGATGTAATATTATTAAATCAATGTCAACACAGTACACACTGGAAAACGCCGCCTACGATTTTCAATCAATTTCTGATCAAAGATAACCCTACGTTTCTTTGTTACCAAAAATAATATTTTTAGCGTTAACAGCTGTTCTTCAAATTGTTTTTCAAATTATTTCAAACATATATTCCAACAGCTGTTTTCATACTCTAGCTGGAATACTTCAACTAATCTCATTAGGCCCATTCTACACGGGCGTAGGAAACGCGGCGTTAACGTCACGTTAACGCTTCAAAATTTTTTGCAAACTACACGAGGCGTAGCAAACGCGTGAAGAGAAAACCAAAATGGCTGATGAACCTAACCTAGAGAAAGTGATACAAAACCCAGCTGATCAACGCGCGCTCAACGGAACACATTGTGTTGAATGGTCTTGTCTACACGAGCGAAATAATCACGCGTTCTCAACGCGTTGCTAACGCCCAGGCTAATGCCGACCTCGACGTCGGCAACGCGTTGACGCCCGCTGACGCTGTGGAAACGCGTGATTATTTCGCTCGTGTAGACAAGCCAACGTGTTAACACAATGTGTTCTGTCGAGCACGCGTTGCCAACGCGACGTTAACGCCGCGTTTCCTACGCCCGTGTAGAATGGGCCTTAATAATTACAATCATGTTCCAATCCTCTGACAGTAAGATTTCACTTATAATCAAGATTTAACTTATTGTGATCTATGCACCTTGTTCACAGTGACTGTAGTCACTGTAGCAAGCACCGTGGTACAGTAGTGTCACTGACTACATGTCACCGAGATTACATGTTGCCTGTCGGGTGAATTTTAGCGCTGTATTTATAAAATTTTAGTCAAGGGAACGCCAAATATCATCATTCAATTAATTTATGTCGTGATAGTGCATTCAATTATAATTATTTGTATTAATAATATTTTTATTCTTTCAAATTCCACAGATAAATTGATTAGTTTGTTACTATTCCTTCCTTTTTTTAGACATTTTTATGTTAAAATTTCTCATTACCAATAAACAATTCCACTCTATTTTATGTCACAAAAATTCCCCAATCAAAATTAAAATTTTTCAATACTTCAATTTTTATTTGAATTTATAATATATAATGTCTAAATGTATAAATTTAAATACAATTTTTTTATACAGATATTATTGTTTGTATAATCTCTATTCTTGTTGAAAATACATTTCATGAGTTCCATTGAGTATTTTTCATAAATAATGAAAAAATACTTGATTTACTATTACTACAATTCTTAATCTATATACAGTTATTTTCAATGTTTCATGACTGTAAGTTCCTACCATGCATGTGGTATGTCTTTATTTGATCAAATATTTCGTGTTCTACAGCATGATGCCAATGATTGAGCAAATAAGCATTGTTTAGCTGGAAAAGGATCACTTCTTTATTTGTATAACGTTACTCATTCTACACTGTAATGTCATAGAGAAAGGTTATAAGGATATCTTCAACTATCTTTCCTCTATGGTAATATCCAATCTGTCATGAGAGTTTTGCTCAAGCAATGGCAGCATGCTGAGCAGCACACCAAAATCGACATTTTTAATCTACTTTTTGAGTACCTAGTTGTGAAGGTGATATTGTGGTAGTTATTGATGTTAAATGAAAAGACAAGATGTTGTCAAACCACTGATTTAAAGTTCTTTTTTACATTTTATTTTCAATCTATGGGTTTTCACCAGTCTTAGAAATATCTATCAACCAGTGTCTTTATTCCAACCAAAGATTATTTTTTCCTGGTGGTACCTTAACTGGACTTGATGTGTATTTTATTTTTGATTAGTCAAGTGTCGTATGTTCTCAATAATGCAATGTTGTAAAATTTCTCATTAAGACGATCCTTATTTTGTATAAGTAATTATTGCATATGAGAGTTGAATGACTGTTTTTTGCAGATCCTGGTTGCGTGGAACAGCGACAAGCCTCTGCCCGCCCATTCAAGATGGCCGCCGCTGCCCGGCCACGTGTCGTTGCACGTGTTGCAAGAGTCATCCGAGCCGCTGATAGCGCAGCGCTTCTTTCCGCATCCGCTGCTTAAAACGGCCGCAATTTTGTCACTCGACGAAGACGCACTGCTCAACACCGACGAGATCGACTTCGCCTTCCAAGTGTGGAAGTCATTTCCCGAGAGAATTGTCGGCTATCCGGCTCGCTCTCATTATTGGGATGATGCTAAGGTAGGCTTAAAAAATGATTAGAAACATATAATAGGAACTCAGAAGGAAAAAAGTATTCCAGTTTCCTCAAGTAAAACGTCGATCTTTCAAAAATGTTTGTTCCAACTTCGTCTGTTTATAATATACAATTAATAAATTTTATTTAATACATACATTTGTATAATCTAAAAAGTGAATTGTTAATCCTCGTGAAAGTTGATCTTCGATAATTCTTAACAGTTTCTATTAATCTTGATTGAAGTTTTCAACTGATGATTGTGAAATTCTAATTTAAATTTCAAATAGATATAAAGTTTTCATAATTTAAACAATTCTACAATTATAATTTCTCATACTCAAACAATTGTAACAATTTATATCCTTGCATAAATAAAACGAACATAAAACCTTGAATAATGTTAGTGATTCAATTTAGATTGAATTGGAATAGGCACTTCTACAAAAAATATGAAATTTGCATTCATAGAAATGATTTCATTCATCTATTTCACTTTCAATATTAAATGGGTTATAAATTTGAGAAGTAATTTCCTACAATTTGAATAATCATCATTGATGCTCGGAATCAACACAATTAAAAGTGTCTAAATAAAAATTTCTTAAAGGATTCTGTGATGTGATTGATATTTCTATTTTATAATATACACTGATGAGTAGTAGCCCTAGTCAAAAAGGAAATTATTAACAGAAGTTATAACAGTTATCAAATTCCATGACAATCCTTATCCATCCCATCATTAGTTGATATTTCTTTAAATTTCTCATTCAAATAGAGAAGGCATGGATTGCAGTTTGTCGTTGGAGCATCAAATCACAAACAGTTGAACTCCACCAGTGCAATAATTTCTTGAAACAATCACTTATAGCTTTACGTGTGACATGTGATTACAGGGTAGCTGGGGCTACACGTCCAAGTGGACCAACGACTACTCAATAGTGTTGACGGGTGCGGCGTTCTACCACCGCTACTACAACTACCTCTACACCGAGTGGCTGAGTCCGCTGCTGCTGAAGACCGTGCAGCAGTCGCACAACTGCGAGGACATCCTCATCAACTTCCTCGTCAGCCATGTCACGAGGCGGCCGCCCATCAAGGTCACACAGCGCAAACAGTACAAGGAACAGCCGCCCGGAAACAGTTTGAGGTTGGTCACTCACTCTTAAAGAAGACATTCTGGAAAGATGGGAAAATAACTTCAGCTCGGTCAATATTGGCTTAAAAATTATTAATTTAGTCTAAAATTTTACATCAGAGTGTTTCCTACAATTTGAGATCAAATTTACAATTTTTGAATCAGTATTGACCGAGATGGAGTCATTTTCTCATCTTGCCAGAATGTCTTATTTGATTGGACAGACTACACAATGTTAGTTGATAGAAATTCGACTGAGCCGCTGTCTATGTTGTAGAATCTTCCAATAACGAAACTATAGTCCTGTACCGAAAATGAACGGTATTGACAATATCAGTGTGTTCTATTTCATCAGTTTCTACATATTTTTTTATTGTAGCTGTCGTTGGACGTTGAATTTTAAGGTATTTTCTTCACAAATGACCACTCTGTAATTATCTTTATTGGGAGAGTAGGCACTTTCTGTACCTCTCCCTCTGAAATCATTCTGTAATGTTGTTACTACTTATTTGTGAACCACAGTAATTCTGGATTCAAAAACTTGGTTCCTATCCAGGTACTTGAGATCAGCGACTATTCTAAAAGCAGTTGCTTGAATAGTTTATTATTCAATAAAATAGTGAGTATTGGATTCCAGAGAAGGTACGTTTACTCTTTCTCTGAATCAATTCTATAATGTTGTCAGTAGTGATTCATATATAGCCTTTGAACTATATTCAATCGTTTAGGTTGTTGAGGAGGTAGGTCGTTGAGGTTTATTAGTTTTCAATTTAGAATAGGAGCTACAAGCCGAATGCTTTAATGAATTCCGAGGAGTCTCGATGACGTATGATTTGTTAATTTGTTGGATGTTCAAAAACTTGTTTTTCTAAGAATTTTGAAATGTTTTGATTCATACATCAAAAACTCAACAACTGAAGTTTAAAAATGATTATGGTTCTTTCCCAGTGAAAATCATTACACAAATTTTTAAAGAATAAAATGTATTGAAATTTTTTAAAGAATTATGTATTAAAAATAGGCCTACATGGATGGCAACTTATAGTTGTCAAATCCTTACAACTACTTGAATGTTATTTCAACCCATAATCTTCATCTCCTAGTTAGAGTTATTTTATAAATAATTATTATTTTTATTTATGTATTTTCTTGATCAATGTGAATGTCTTGTTGTAGTGGACGTATGTTTGATTGTGTTTGCATGGGTTGCAGGTCACCATGGAACGATCCGGACCACTTTATCCAGAGACAGACCTGCCTGAATACGTTCGCAGCCGTGTTCGGCTACATGCCACTGCTGCGATCCAACATGAGACTGGATCCCGTCCTATTCAAAGATCCCGTCTCCAATCTGAGGAAAAAGTACAGACAAATCGAATTAGTTGGTAGCTAGTATTTGGCGGGAAAGGTACGCTCCGCTCCCTACCTCTCCCTCCAAACTCACTTAGAATTACTTTTTCAAAATACAATGCCAGTTTGAATGTATTAAAATTTAATACCAATGAATAGTTGTTACCAGGTATGAGTTGTATTTAGGGCAAATAGTACATCCTATTTTATTACTGAATCATCACATTACTTTAATATTTATTATTTGTAAATAAGTGTGACTGTAACTGATAGTATTAAGGGAATAATTGACGAATCATTGTTGTAGTAGTAGAACACCGCCAACGCGATTTATATTAAGGCAATTTGAATGCTCATTGAATTATTAATTTTGATCCTTTTGTTTTTAAATTAGCCTACTGTTAGTTTTATCAACAATCATACGTTCATACGTTCAATTGTTTTCCCACTCAACAATATTTTTTAAGCTGAATTTCAATCCTTTCGTTTTTAAATTATTATTGTTAATTTTATCAACATTCAAATACTTATACATTCAGTTTATTTTCTTCTTTACAACATTTTCAAAGGCTGAACTGATACTTATAAATTTTAAAACTAACACTTAAACCTTGTTTTCCATTATTGCTGCTAATAATTCTCACATTTGTATAACTTGTGCATAGGTAAAATTTAAAATTAAGTAATGACTAAAATATCGCAAACAGAATGGAAGTCGACCCCTTTAAAGAATCCCAAATCAGTGGTCGAAATCAATGGTTACTTTTTCTGTAATTGACTTTCTATCGAATCGATAGTTTTTTCGTCATAATTCATGACGCTTTATTTCTCATAATAATAATAATAATATTTTTTATTAAATAATTATTATTTCTTATAAATGAGCCACCATTCGGAGAATTCGTCAAATTAACACCGCAGACAATTGAGACAAGGGAAAACGCTTGTGCTTATATGAAAATGATCCATTTTCAAATTTTGCGTGGCATAAGATCATCTTTGTTTGTTTCAGATACAGTTCTTTATCAGTGAGACTCATTACCTTAATGATATTCGATGCATACTTGAATTAATTCAAATTAAGAACAAAATAAATAAATTTGCAAAAATAAAAGATAGGCTAGCTACGATACTTTAATTTTTCATGATGATATAAACCAAGAACAGTTTTTGTTCAATGATATTTTCTGACGATACCTATCCAAAATAGAAAATTCAGTAGACATGAGATTACTGGAAACTGAACTTACAATTGCTTTCAGCTTTTATTAATAATGTTCATTCTTTGTTTTTTACTGGTTTTCAAGAATCCACCCACTGAACAAAATAAGTTGATATTACTTGACAAAATGTATATGTGTATATTTATTTTATTGTTATATTTATATTTTTGTACAGTTTTATTTTATAGCATGTTTATTATTTATACAAATTGTAAATTATTCAATCTGTAAATAACTTGGGAAACTATGTTGAATCATTAAGTTTTCATTCAGGATTTATCTTCCAACATGTAATGAGTACGAATTCATCCTCATTGGATATTTTTATTGTTATTGAGAATAATTAGTTATAAGTTTTATTAAAACTGAAACTATGTGTGATTTAATAGTTGCAGAGCTATTAAAACTGTTGTAATGATTGCTCAGAGATAAAATTCTTCAGATAAACGATCGTATGATATATAAATGTAATAACTTTAATGTTGGAATGTCAATTTTGAAAGGAATGTTCTCATTTGCATGAGGTTGAAGCTATTGTATAACAGTGAATTAATCCCATTTAAACGCCATAAGCAGCCATTAGAATCATAATCTAGACAACTTTGATATAAAAAATTGTCAAGTGTTTTGTTACATTTTTCTTTAAAAATGATTTTTTATATGTCAATGCGTGAACTTATTCTGCTGAATTTCCTCTGCTGCTATGTAATTGAAATGAATTATAATGTCAGCAGTTTGTACTGTACTAGATCACTGATTACTCATCATGACAGAAAAAAGACTGAGATTTCAAATAAATTTTGCCATTAATTTTTATTGCGTTTTTCTTCAACCATCCTCTGATCTCTATTTCGCTTGAATTAAAAAAAACATTTAATATTTTTTTCTCTTTGAAAGTTGTTCACCTGGTTTGATTGGTAGATATGTTGAATCGATATTTGCAAATTTATTGAAGTTTTACGATCCTTCTCTACCTCTCCAGTCACTCCTTTTCTAATCGTACAAGAACTTTAGAGTCTATATAATCGGTCAGATTATTATATAGTCTAGCTATAGTTGGAACCAACACGAGTTAAACACATGAAAATAGTCCAATGATACTTGATGCAAAGCTGCAAATTATCAAATTGTAGAATATTACACTCAACAAAATTCAAGAGTCTCAATTTAAATAGAAATTCTGACTCAGCTGTAATCTCCTACCAGGGTATTGGTCTCTCGGTGGGGATGATCTATCGGTGAACGTGATGTTAAGTCACGAACACTGTGGATTGCTCTTGGATGGGTGACTGGTATTTGGCCAAGTACACATTGGCGAGGTGGAACTACCCGTAAGGGTCTCCCTACCATTTTAAAAGCCATATAAGAGGGGTTGTATAGACCATTATTATTTGAGGACATGACCCATTTTATTGTGATCTGCCCGTAGTTTTTGGCTAGGTGAAAGACGGCTGTCTTTCGCTGTTTTCGGTTCACTGAATTAGAGGTAATGAAATGGCTAAATGGAAGGAACTTGTATAAATTGGTAGCTTTTCTGAGGGACGCTCTTTAGATAAGGTATTATCAAATGATCTTGAATGAGTTCAATTATTGAGGTATTTTCTTTGTTTGCAAGTTTATTTGTTTTCTCTTCTTTGGGCGGTACCGGTATTGATTTTGAGGAGAGTAGGTACCCTTATTGCTATTCAGTGTATATTGCATTCGTAGTTTTTTTCTTCAAATCTTATATTTTTATAATAGAGAACTTTGCCGGTTATCCCAAAAATTAAATGGCTCAATTTTATATTTATTATTTTCTGGGTCATGCATAGTAATAATGTTTTTTCGTAAAGTATTTTATCCGTTTAAACTATTGTTCCATCTTCCATGGACTTATACCATAAAAAACATTAAGCTGATATTAAAGAAACTGTCATTCATGGCTAATAACTGTTATTACTGCCCTACAAACGCCCCTACAAAAGAGACGATTAAATTAGACCTACGAATTACATACGATTCCCGCAGCCCTAGCTGCTGGTGAAGACTACAGAGGTAGGAATAAGTAAGTTCTTAAGGACAGAAACTACAACTGAGAGCGGTCTTTCACAAGAGCGAAACGCTTTGCTGATACTACTATCATCGCTTTTACAGACCGGTAGCCGAGTGTCCTGAGTCATTTGCCGCTTTGCCAATAGCAGTAGGTAGACATTGTGTGGTTGAGAAAGAAACAGTAATAAAAAAAGAAAGGTATAATCGTATAATAATAAAATCTTTGTGCGGACTGGGGAGTAGAAGCAATACCTACTATCGTATGTATTATGTGATTTCGATTTGAATATATAATTTCGAATAATGTGTCGTCTATAATGATTCCCACTTGCTTGTGAGAGGGTGTGTGTGTGTGTGTGAGAGAGAGAATGTGATTGATAAAAATAATAATTATTTTTAGTATTGTACGCTCCTACTAGCAGACAAAAAGATTGTTCTTTTTTTGCTAGTGGAAATTTCATTTTTATCGTCACCAATTATAATGTCTATTATGTTTTTTTTTCTTGCATACTTGTGATGATCCCACTGAAAGCTTTGCCGCCGTGGTCGTCGTTTGTCCAATTTAACATGAGGTCAGACATCCTCCCAGAACTCTTTCATGGTAGAGTAGTTCTTTTTCTGAAGATATGTCTTCGAGGATTCTCTGAAGATTGCAGGATCACTGTATCTCCTTATCTTTAAGGGGAGCTTGTTAAACACCCTGCTGGCAACATTTTTCGTACTAGTCAAGACTAGTGTTGTCCTTTGTCTATCTATGTGGATGTTCCCTCTCTGCCTAGTATATTGTGATGATGAATGCTGGAGTTTTTTTCAAAATGATCAGGATATTTCAGGATTGTTGTCGCTGACTCCTGTATGTACACATCCGTTAATGTTAACACTTTTAACCTCCTGAATATTGATTTGCAATGTTCTATCTATATAGTGTGCACCACTTATTATTCGGATTATTCTCTTTTGTAGCAAGAATACTCTTTCTGCTTCTGTGCAGTTTCCCCAGAATATGATGCCATATGTTAAAACACTGTGGAAGCAGCCAAAATAAACTTTCATCAACACTTCAGTGTCCACTACCTTCTGCAGGCGAAGTGCAAGGCAACACACTACGTTTAGTCTTTTTGTAACATTGTTCTAATAATGTGCTCTTCCCAACGTAGATTGTCAGCAATGTGAACTCCCAAGTATTTAGCATTTTCATTCAATTGCAAGTGTTGATCACCAATGCTTAAACGAGTTTACTAAAGTCCCTTTTCTTAACATTATGGAACTGAAACACACACGTTTTCTTTTGGTTTAATACCAGCTTATTTTCTGTGCACCATAAACTCATCTCATTTAAACCTTGTTGCGTTTTCTTAATTACTTCAGAAGAATTCCTGTCTACCAAGAGGTGACACACATCATCTGCAAACATCCAAATCTCCCCTGCTTGCACTGAAGTAGAAAGATCGTTCACAAAAAGCAGGAAAAGAACTGGACCCATATTCGAGCCTTGCGGTACTCCTATGTTAACATCCTGTTGTACTTGTGATCTAATATGTCGAATAACATTATCCTTACCGTACCCATGTGACTCACAGTGACCAGTTGTTGTTGGTTTTCTAAGTAAATCATTATCCAATCCAAAGGTTTTCCTATGATTCCATACTTGACAAGTTTTAGCTTTAACCTTCCGTGATTGACATATCCTTGAATGCCTTTGTCATATCGTAGAATATTGTGTACACCCCGTCCGTGCAATCTAGGTACTTTATCGTACACTTCAGTTAATAAGACAAAAATTGCATCAGCTGTACTTTTTTTCTTACGGAATCCGAATTGCCTTCCACTTATCAATCTGTGTTGCTCAAAATAATGGAATATATGGAATCAAAACATATATCTAAACATATTATGGAATCAATCTGTCCAGATAAGCAACTTCAAAAACTTTGGAATAGACTGATTGAACGATATTCTTCTAATATTATTTATTTTTCATAATTACTGATAATATAAAGTTGTTTTGTTAGAGAAGATAATCTGTTACTGATTTGTGATGCAAAATAAAAACTTATTTGATTTGATTTGGTTATTAGTAGGTATTGCACTCTGGAGTTGAAACTCCCGCCTCATGAACAATTCAGTGATGAAAACAACAAAACAAAGAGGTTCATAATATATTTCGGTTGTTGTGGATTACTTTTATAGTTATTATTCGATAATAATCGTCAAGAATCAATATTTATAAGGCTGCTAAACAATCAGATTGATGAAAAACTTTGCCTATTTTTAGAAAAAAAAACTTCCAATTGGATTACAGCGAAATGGGCCAACTCCATTTAATAGGGTTGTAGGCCTACATTCCAAAGGTCGAATTATTTTTAAGCAAACCTGTATAAATATTCAATTTATTGTTGAGTCTAAAATTGAGGAAGCATTCAGCATGTAAGGGAAAGCAATTAATTATTATAGTTATTCTCGTCTGATTCTATGAGACACCCTGATTCTTCGAGTAGGCTGACAGTGAGTGCAGCGACAAAAAAGGCAATCCTGCTCCTTTCGGCTAGCACAGATTGTCGTCTGTTGCATTTCATTCAAGTTCAAGTCAGCTGCTCACAGAAATTCAAGTATTTTTACAACTTCTTTGTAAATTTCACTTCACTTCGCTCTGTTCTCTGTCTTTTATCGTGTGTAATTCACAGATATGTCAAAATATAGAACTTTATAGGTCACCTTGTATTTATGTATTTATTCTATTCAGGAATGTTTACCAAACAATAACGTAAACGTGGGCACAAAGTACAGGCACAGGCAGGCTAGCTGGCCGAGTGGACGACTGCAGTCTGCACTCAAAATACTCTCAAGATAAACAAAAACAATGCATATTCGCATATTGCAAATTGAATTGATATAGATTGCACAAATACTTGAATAATAAGTGCGCCAACAGCATCACTGAAGCTTTGAATCGAAGGTTTTAGAAGGTGAGCCTTTAGAAATATATTAAAGATGAATCTTGTGACAAATGTTTCTCCTATTTTCTGTTTTAACTCAACTTACTATTAACCCAATTCCAAAATTGCCCTGAACAGTATTTCCATTATATGATGAACAACACTAAGTTGTACTTAGTTTATTAATTGGTGAAACTTTATTTACTGATGTTAGCTTCTCGTTTTTAAATGTAGGGATCACCTGAAAATCGTTGAAGGTCCTGTTGAATTTTGAATGCTAGTTGCATAGATAATCATTTGAGGATTTCTGAGGATATAAATTTGAACCTCCTCTTGATAAAATACGGATACTGATGATAGAATATCGGGGCACCGAGCTCCGCTCTGGAGCTGCGGCTCAACTGCTGGATGGTTGCATACTGATTAGATCATACATGATTATCAAAATAATTATTATGTTTTGAACATAGTTTTTATCACTGGATGATTTTTTTGCCATTCATTCAGTCCAGGTACCTACTTTTGAAGTTTTGACTGTCTACATTTTCAAATACGTGACAATGTGACATATCACGCTCTGTATAATAAGTAACCGAACTGAGTCACTGAGCGGCTGAGCGCTGAGCCTGCCCCACGCTGTCAAAGCGTCTGCCTATGCTACAATATAACCTATGCTAGAAAGGTTAGTAGAGTGGCGGTGTCGATGGTCGCCGCCCGTTTTAACCTTTTTGTGTTATGTAGCCAAAGCTAACCTAACCTACTTTCAAGAGTAGACTATCCATCCAAAGTGCAGAATACGGCTATAAATAAGTACTAAGTTAGAATTCTACTTATGACAACGAATTACTGTCTAACTTACCATTGAGTCCAAGATATTCCACAGTGCGGGCGGTCTTTACCCATAATGATGAGGAAAGGAGATGGCATTGAATAAACTAATTCAATATTCTTAGCTCCTAAATTCAAATTCAAATTCAAAATAATTTATTGTTAACAACATAGCAAAATGTTACAACAACGTCAAATTCCATACAAGTCAAAAACTTAGAATTATTACAGAATTCTAATAATACCAATAATCATAAAGAATAAAATTAAAATATGCAGCTCCTAAACTCAATATTAATTCTAATGATTAACTATACAGGTCGGCAACTCATAATAATAATAATAATAATAATTTCCTACAACATCAATTATTATACCTGAATCCAAAATTTTATTGCATTTGTAACAGTTAGCAAGGCACTATAACTGAACAATCAGTCTCCTCAAACTCTCTAATGTTATAAAATGGGTTTTTTATTAGCCATGATTTCAAGGTACTTTTGAACTTTGTTCTAGTCAACACTCTCACAGCCAGAGGTAATTTGTTAAAAAATCTTATTCCAGATACTGGGAAACTTCTCTTGGATTTTTCAAGCCGCACCCTGGGTACAAACAGGTTCAAATTTTGTCTAGTTCCATGGTTGTGAATATTATTAGCAGCTGTATAGGAATTAAGGTTCTCTTTCATGGATAGCAGACATTGATAGATGTATAGATTATACACTGTCATTATTTTCCTCTCAACAAAAAGTGGTTTGCAGTGATCAAGCCAGCCAGCCTGTGATACAATCCTCACAGCCTTCTTCTGAAGCAACAGTATCCTGTCCACACCAGCAGCATGACCCCACAATATAGTTCCATAGGCAACATGAGACTGAAAGAAAGCAAAGAAAGCCTGTTGCATCATGAAATCTGGCACACAGTCAACCAGTCTCCTCAGCAAGAAAATAACTCTACTAAGCCTGCAGCAAAGTTGATTTATGTGAGCATCCCAAGTGAGCCCCTTATCTAAAACAAATCCTAAAAGCTTCACTGGGTCCATACTTTCACTAGTTACAGCTGTGGACAGACTGAAATTCAGGCTCTGAGTCTTTCTATCATTGAGCACCAGTCTGTTTGCACCAAACCACTGAGACGCTGCATTGTAGAGCTCCCTTACAATAGTCTCAGCAGCCTCCAAGCTTTTACCTCTTGCAAAAAGTGAGGTGTCATCTGCAAACATTATAACTCCTCCATTCAAAGAATAGTACAGATCATTTATAGTTATTATGAATAGCAAGGGGCCCAAAACTGAGCCTTGAGGGACTCCTTGCCTCACAGCCGCAGGATCAGACAGCTCACCATTCCAGTCAATCACCTGAAAGCAATCACATAGGTAGGATCTCATCAGCCTTAGAGCTCTGGGTTTAAAACCGTACTTCTCTAGCTTTTTTAACAGAAGATCATGTGATACACAATCAAATGCTTGTGTTAAGTCGCACAGCAGGAGTGATGTTGATTCTCTATCCTCAAATGCATATAGGATTGACCGAATAAGAGTCTGAACAGCCAAAACTGTAGATCTACCCCTCCTGAATCCAAATTGCACTGGCACCAGTAGCTGTAGCTGTTCAAACTTTTCGTAGAGCTGAAGAGCCAGCACAGTCTCAAATATTTTGGCCAAAACTGGGATCAAAGAGATAAACCTGTAATTCTCAATGCAATCTACAGCACCCTTTTTGTGAATGGGTACAGTCCTAGACAATTTCAAACAGCTAGGGAAAACTCCCTCATGCACACATTGATTGATTAGGTGAGTCAGTAAAGGAGCCAGCTTCTCAATTATCATCTTCATGAAATTGACATTCATGCCATAAAAATCTCTCAAGTTAGACGACTTGAATCCCCTCACAATACTCACCAGATCAGAAGAACTTATGGCACTCCATTCAAAATGCTCCTCATGAACTGGAATCCTCTCAATGGTGGACATGAATTCAGTCATCTCATCAGGAGAGCTATCAATGATGCTCTGAACAGACTCAACACAGAACTGACTGAACTCATCTGCATTTGCAAAACTCTGATCCACTCCACCTGATTTGGGTCTATGTGAATTGACCAAACTCCAAGCAGCCCTACATGGATTTGCAGCCTCTGCTATGAATCGTGCATTAGCATTTTTCTTTGCCTCTTTCAATCTAAGACGGTATGCTCTCCTTAGCCTGCCAGTGAGTGGCACCAAGTTAGGCATGGTTTTAGACAAATCATGAGTCAGAATAACCAAATCTCTCATTTGCAAAAGCTCAGCTGTAAACCAGTTCTTTACCTGTGGAACAGATTTTTGCTTCCCAGTTGCAAACAACTTGGATCCCATAGCTTTCCTTCTTACAGGAAAATAGAACTCAAATCCCTCACAGAAAACACCAAAAAAATACTCAAAAGCAGCATCAGCTGGCATGTCCAAGACTGAATCCAGCCATGTATCTCTACACTCAGCCAAGAGTTCACTAAAAGCCCCTACTGCTCTATCACTGAAACTTCTGCAAGAAACAAATCTTCTACTCCCTAAAGTCTGCCCACTGGGAGATTCAAAAAAAGCATCCATTAGAATATGCTTATGATCAGCAACCTGTTCCAGCCCAACATCTGCCACATAGCTAGCCTGGTCAAGGTTTGTCAAAAAATTATCCAGACAAGCATGGCCCCTAGTTGGCTGAAACATAGCACCATATACATTGAAGGATCTCATTACATTAAAAAATCTCATGGAAGATGCTGTAGGGTTAATAAGATCAATATTATGGTCAGTACCAATCACAACAAATATATCAATGCTGTTGAGATAATCAACACACAATTCAAACTGGTGGAAAAAGCCATCCAAATCACCGTTTGGAGGGCGATACATACTCATCACCACAAGAGATAATTCAGGTAGATGAACACCTGCAAATTCCACCTGCTTCTCCACACAGAACCTACTCAGGTCTAAGGCTTTTGCAGACTTGATCATACTATTATGTATGAACACTGCTACACCTCCACTGGAGGACTCTCTAGAAAAATGAGCTACCATTGACAGACCTGCCAGAGTGCTATAATATATGATCTCCTCATCAATAAGCCAATGCTCACATACACAAAATACATCAATCTCATGTAAAGAAAGTAGCAATTCAAGTTCATTAATCTTGTTTCTAATACATTGAACATTAGCAGAACAAAACCTCACTCTTTTAACCAAATCCTGTTGCAAAAGAGGTCCATCACTGTGTATATTGTTACGGGTTTCCACTATAATAAAAGACTTGAGGCAATTTATACTGATTAACTTTATTAATTACACTACTATAACACACTAGAAAAAGATAAACTATAACGGAACAGAAGATAGCACAAGAGTTTATAACGTTTCACAATACAAATTCTACTAAGATTAACACTGCACTGAATTAAGAAATGAGAACAGTCTTTATCACGTTACACTGATTAGAAGAAATAAGAACTGACAGAATGAATATAACTATAGAGTGTCTATATACAACGTCTGGTTCGTCTATCACACAATACGGCTGACACAATCTTTGAACACTTGAATAGGAACTGCCTTGTAAACCCAAACATTCTGAATATATAGGCTTCTAAGAATAAACAAGAGAATGCTAGAAGGTTCTGGCATAATCACTTCGAGAACGTTCTGGATGAGTCTTTTGTTTACACAACAATGCGCTTGTTTGTTGACACAAAGCCTCCCCATCCCCACCTTGTCCATCCTTGTCGTCCTACTATCTCAAGGTCGTCAGACACTGTTGAATTCCATAACACTGCCCCCTCCTTAAAACTGTTCTGTCCCAGAACAGTCCAGATCCATTCTGGAAGTGCAAACAGTAGAAGCCGGCACCAATGGATCAACTTGTGTAACCGCCCATGGGTTGAAGACGCAACAGGTGACGTTGATTCCAGTGTCCTTGAAAATTCTTCCAATCATTGGTCTCACAATATTCCAGTCCAATCTGTCATAGCCACAGCCCAGTCTTGGGATCCCCAGCTGCTTCACTCCCAGGAATTGAAGGTGAGTTCGTAGATGCATCAGACTTTGCCACAAAGCCTGATATGTTGACTCCTGCTGGGGTTGGTCTTTTGTCACCAAATAGAATAGATGTTGATTCTGATCCTGAAGATGAAGTGCTTTCCCCACAGCTGGATTCTGGAGATTCAATTCATCCAATCTTCCAAACTTTGTCCTGAATACTGTAGCAATTCCTCTTGAAGCTCCCACATTCCTAGCAATGCAATGTGCCAAGGCATAGCTCTTTGGTAGGGTGAATAAGTCCTGGTGACTGATGGCGACATTTCCTTCTTCTAGTGACATCCCTAGGTTGGCCATGAATCTTTCAAAATCAGAGATGGCAGGATGAAGAGCCTTCACCTCTTGAACTCCCCTTGCAGCATTGTCTCCATGATAAGGCGCCAGTCGGTTGAAATGAACAATGCGTGGAGTACCTCTTGGTTTCTTGATCCTGTAGACCACATCGTTGATCCTTGTGACCACCTCATAAGGTCCATCCCAGGAGGTTTGCAACTTGGGAGAGTATCCACGACGTCGTTGAGGATTGTACAACCATACCATGTCACCAGCCTGGTATCCTCCATGGTTGGCCTTAATGTCATAGCGCTGCTTCATCATGTCACTGGTGACCTGGATGTTTGTGCGGACGGTTGCATGAATCTCATCCATCTGCTTCCGGAGCTTGCTGGTGTAGTCTTCTTGTTCCAAGTCCTCCCCAGGTTTGCATCCACACTCCAAGTCACAGGGTAGTCGTATATCTCGCCCAAACACTATTCTTGCTGGAGTCATCCTTGTAGTCTCATTAACTGCGCTTCGGTATGCCATCAGGAAGAAATGCAGGTGTTGGTCCCAGTCCCGTTGATGTCCGGATACCACCTTTGATAGGTATTTTCCCATAGTCCTGTTCATTCGCTCAACCATTCCATCTGATTGGGGGTGCAGTGGTGTTGTCCTGGTCTTGTTGATTCCCAACACGTCACACATCCGAGAAAATACAGCAGATTCAAAGTTTCTTCCTTGGTCTGAATGTAACTCCAATGGTATGCCAAAACGACTGAAGAACTCCTTCACCAATACATCAGCTACAGTAACTGCCTCTTGATTTGGCAAGGCATAGGCTTCTACCCATTTGCTGAAGTAATCCATAGCAACCAGGATGTATTTATTCCCACCATCAGTAATTGGGAATGGCCCAGCTATGTCAATGGCTATGCGTTCAAATGGAGCACCTACATTGTATTTCTGCATAGGGGCTCTCTTTCTAGGCATAGGGCCATTGGCAGATGCACATACTGCACAATTCCGGCACCAGTTCTTGACATCCTCTTTTGAGTTTGGCCAGTAGAACCTCTCTCGTACCTTTTCCAGGGTCTTATGCACTCCAAAATGCCCACCAGAGACTCCATCATGTAGCTGTTTTAATGCTTCAGGAACTCTTTTCCTTGGTACAATGATTTGCAGTCTTTTCTGATCACCAGCAGCATTCTCCACCACCCTCTTCAAGATTCCCCCATCTTCCACAATTGACTCCCATTGTGCCCAGAGGGTCTTAACATGTGGTGATAACGGTGCTACTTCCTGCCAGCTAGGTTTTCCTTGAGTAGAACGCTTCCAAGCCCACAGGTGTTTCAAATCAGGATCCTCTTCCTGGTCCTTCAGCATTTCATCTCCTCCCCAGTAGTCTGTAGCTACAGTTATCCTGTTAGCAACTGCTTCCTTCCCTTCCTGGCGTGAGCAGTGCTTGCAGTCCTGGTCACAGGGTCTTCTAGAGAGAGCATCAGCATTCTGATGACTTTTTCCAGCTCGGTGGATGGATTTGAAGTCATATTCTTGCAGGTGTTGAATCCATCTGGCAACTTGTCCCTCTGGAGATTTGAATCGTAGAAGCCATGTCAGGGATGCATGATCAGTTCGTAACAGGAAATGACGCCCATACAGGTACTTATGGAAGTGGCTGATTGACTTCATTACCGCCAACAGTTCTCTCCTTGTGACACAGTAGTTGCGCTCAGGTTTTGAAAGGACTTTGCTAAAGTATCCAATAACCTTCTCCTCTCCATCTTGTTCCTGTGAGAGTACTCCACCGATAGCTGAGTTGCTGGCATCAGTATCCAGGATGAACTTGCCTTCTGATTTGGGATAAACCAGAATAGGTGCTTGGCTGAGAACCTCCTTCAGTGTGTCAAATGCCTGCTGACAGTCTTTATCCCAGATGAAGGTGCGCCTCTCCTCTGTCAAATTTGTTAGTGGCTTGGCTATCCCAGAGAAACCCATCACAAATCGCCGATAATATGCACAAAGGCCAAGAAAACTTCGTACTTCCGATTTGTCCTTAGGCACAGGCCAGTTTGTAATAGCTGATACTTTCTCAGGATCCATGGACACTCCCTTGTCAGAAACCACATGTCCCAGGTAATTCACTTGTCTTTTGAACAGGTTGCACTTCTTAGGATTCAGTTTCAAGTTTGCCTGCCTCAGCCTCTGAAATACTTCCTTCAGGTTCTTCATGTGATTTTGGAAAGACTTGCCCAAAACAATAATGTCATCCAGGTAAACCAAACATGTTTCCCATGAGAGTCCCCTCAACACACTTTCCATTAGTCTCTCAAAAGTGGCTGGAGCATTACACAAACCAAAAGGCATCACAGTAAACTGCCAGAGTCCTTCCCCAATTGAAAATGCTGTCTTCTCCTTTGCTTTGTCTTCCAGTCCAACTTGCCAGTATCCACTTTTCAAATCCAGAGTTGAAAACAACTTGCAACCTTCCAGGCTATCCAGTGTGTCATCAATACGGGGTAGAGGGTAACTGTCCTTCTTGGTGACATCATTCAGAAGACGGTAGTCCACGCAAAACCGAAGTGTGTCATCCTTCTTCTTCACAAGCACCACTGGTGATGTCCAAGGGCTATTTGATGATTCAATGATTCCTTCACTCTCCATCTCCTTGATGATTTTTCTGGCTTCTTCTCGTTTAGCAAATGGAAGTCTTCGGGGGTTCTGGCGAATGGGTTTGGCATCTCCTGTGTCTATTGTGTGTTGGACAATGTTGGTCCTTCCTTTCGTTCCTTCTCCAATGTCAAAGATATCTTGGTAGGAGGTTATTAAATCCTTCACATCCTTTTTCTGGTCCTGGTTCAAGTCCTGACAAGATTCCTCTACAAAGTTCCGTAGTTTCTCAGGAAGTTTCTTCTTCTTTGACTGTGTTGATTGTACTTGATGGACCACTGCTGTTACAGGTGAACAATGTCCCAGCACACTGCCCCTTTTCAAGGTGACTCCATAGCTATTCACATTCATCAAGCGGACAGGGAACACTGAGCTGGTGAGAAACAAAGTTCTGGCCACTAGAACACCATGTCCAAGCTCCTCTTCAAGAACTACTGGTTCCAATATTGCATTCATTCCTTCAGTAATGTCTTTTGTTGTCCTTGCTTGGGTCACAATCTGGCTCCTTGCTGGTATGGTGATGTCCTCTAATAGCCGCACCTGCGCTGTACAGTCTTCTGTAGGTAGTAGCACAACTTCTTCTTCACCAATGGTCACTGTATTCTTCTTCTTCTCTAGTTTCAGTCCATGTTCACGTAGGAAATCCAAACCTAGTATGATGTCTTCACTAACTTTTGCCACTAACACTCGATGTCTGAACCTTGATTTACCAATATCAAAAGTGGCAATCATCTCCCCGTAGACACTGACAGCCTCCCCTGTAGCAGTTCTCAACCTCCAGGTTGTTGGTGATATGCCTTGTCGATCAGTCACTGTGCTATAGTTTATTATTGTCATAGTGGCTCCAGTGTCAATTAGTAGTCTTCGAGTTGATCCATTGACTTTTCCATGTATGTAGAGACTTTTTGGTCTATCTGACAACATTGCAACAACTGCTCCTGAACCTGGGGCCTCTTGCCTACAGGTTGATGGTAGCCCCTTTTCATCAACCCTTTTTAGTTTTCCTGCTTCTTGTCAGACATTGACTTCTTTGGGCATTTGTTTCGTAGATGACCTCTCTCTCCACAGCCCCAACACCTTATCTCCTTCTTTGCAGTCTTCAATTTTTCCAAAATCCTCTTCATTATTTCCTCCACCAACTCCTCATGGCTATCTTTCCCCTGATACTGAACGAACACGTGCATGGCTCCTCACTGATTGTGTCACAGCTTCAAATTCCAAGGCCTGAGTTAATGCCTCACTGAGTGTTTGAGGACGAGCCAGTTTAACAGCTTGTTGGGTTTCTGGCTCACGTAGACCATCCAGGAATTTATCAACTGCCATACTCTCCTTCATTTCATCATCCCCTGATGCTGGGTAGGCAATCCTCACCAAGCGAGCTATGTCAGCTTCAAATTCCTGAAGCGACTCATTTGGCTTCTGGATTCTGTTCCTCAATTCTGAACGGTGTAGTTGATACATGTGTCGGTGGCCAAATCTCATTTCCATGCGCTTTAACAGTTCACCAATGTTGCGTCTGTCAGACTTTGGAATTGTCTGAAGTACTGACAGTGCATCTCCCCGAAGTGATAGGCACAAATTATCAGCCTTTGCTTCTGGTGTCCATCCATATCTGTCGGCATACACATCTAACAAGGTACGGTAATCTTCCCATGGAGTCTTTCCATCAAATGTTGGTAGTCCACCATGATAATTTGGCATGGTAATAGGCACATTGCATTCATTTACTGAAGTATCCTTCTCAATTTGATAAGCATTATCATCCACTTTCAAGGCTGCCCTTGTCCCACTAGTGTCATTATTTTGCAGCTCTTTAATCTTCTTATCAAATTTATCCTCTATGCTTTTAAGTTTTGTTTCAAATTTATCTTCCAAAATTTTACTATTCTCTTGTAGTTTCCCCTCAAATGTTTCTTTCAAAGATTCAAATTTACACTCCAATGATGTTTTATTTTCTTCTATTTTACTCTCCAAATTTGTCAAAGCTGACTTATTTTCTTCCATTTTACTTTCAACCAATTGAAATTTACTCTCCAATGATGTTTTATTTTCTTCTATTTTACTCTCCAAATTTGTCAAAGCTGACTTATTTTCTTCCATTTTACTTTCAAACAATTCAAATTTACTCTCCAATGTACTCACCAGAGCTCCCGAATCTGTTTCAAACACATAGGTATCTGGGTCCTGACCCTCGGCCAGCAGTGCTTCCCGGAGTCTATCTTGTAAGACAGATTTTACCCCATTTGTATCCAGTTCTCGCTCCTCCAGCTCTTGCTTCAGTTGATTTACTTTTAAACTCGTGAGCTTCGCACCTTTCCCTGCCATTTCAGTTCACGTTCCACAAATATTACACAGTTCACAATTATCTACAGAAGACTAACGTTCACTCTTGGAGAATAAAGTTAACACACAAAGATGTTCACACAATCACCCTTGAAGATCACAGTTCACTCACTTGAAGATAAAGTTTATACACAATGATAAAGTTCACACACAAAAATAATGGTTCAATCAATTGAAAATAATAGTTCACTTTGCAAAGGTACTAGTTCATAAAATTGCCTCAATCAATAGCTACATCCGAACTTCTGACACCAATTGTTACGGGTTTCCACTATAATAAAAGACTTGAGGCAATTTATACTGATTAACTTTATTAATTACACTACTATAACACACTAGAAAAAGATAAACTATAACGGAACAGAAGATAGCACAAGAGTTTATAACGTTTCACAATACAAATTCTACTAAGATTAACACTGCACTGAATTAAGAAATGAGAACAGTCTTTATCACGTTACACTGATTAGAAGAAATAAGAACTGACAGAATGAATATAACTATAGAGTGTCTATATACAACGTCTGGTTCGTCTATCACACAATACGGCTGACACAATCTTTGAACACTTGAATAGGAACTGCCTTGTAAACCCAAACATTCTGAATATATAGGCTTCTAAGAATAAACAAGAGAATGCTAGAAGGTTCTGGCATAATCACTTCGAGAACGTTCTGGATGAGTCTTTTGTTTACACAACAATGCGCTTGTTTGTTGACACAAAGCCTCCCCATCCCCACCTTGTCCATCCTTGTCGTCCTACTATCTCAAGGTCGTCAGACACTGTTGAATTCCATAACAATATCATTCTCTGAAATTGTTATGTAAGAAAGGTTTAAATGATTGATAGTATTTCTACAAATTCTTGGCATTCTTTCAGAGTTAGATAGTATAGTGGGTATTTGAAAGGAAGTGGGTTCTAAAACTGGGCTGAAGTTTAATGTGACTGTGCTACAATCAACAATTGCTTCATTGTCATATGCAACTAGTTTAAATTTGAGTTACATTCAGATGAAGCTTCCATGTGGTCAGAAAGAATTATAGAAGAAGGTAGAGCGACATTGCTAGTTGAGACAGGAGAAGCAGAGTGCTCTCTTCCACCATGCACCAAAACCTCCTCCAACAATACCAACAACTCACCTGCAATACGCTTCTTCCCATGTCCATTGAGATGAAGTCCATGTCCAGTGTGAAATTTAGCCTGATAGTTCCATATGTTGAGCATTTTGAGAGAAAATTCATGTGAAATCGACTGCACAACCCCATTGTAGAACTCTATGCATTTGTTAATGTGTGCTCCCGCCTTCAGATCATATCTGTATGGGATTGTCGATAAAATCAACTCTACGTCTCCCTTCAAAACACCAATCACTTTGCGGAGCTTTGTCACATGATTGAAAATATCACTCTCAGAAGAGGATTTATCAAAGCTATTTATTCCCCCTAAAAGAACAACTTTGTCGTATTTTTTGATTTCCCCATGCTTAAACGAAGATAGAATACCATCCAGAATGATATCCAATGGTGCACTAGAGGCAATGAACGACCTAAACTTTAAGCTACTTGACGAACTCTTATTCATTAGCTCCCTCAAGCCTCGTACATGGCTGTCTCCCCATAGCCAAACATTACACGAATTTTCAACAGAAATGACATTTTCAATAGACTTATTTTTAGTCTTAACATCTTTGAAAACTGAGTCCATCATGGAGCACGAATGAAGAAATCCATTCAGTACCACTTTGGCCCTCTCAACGTTGTTTTCCATTTCTAACATCAAACTCCTATTTTTCTTCAGATCAGACTGCAATTTAGAGATCCTATTCAGGAACAATTTTTTCTCGCTATACACCCCCTTACTTTGCACTAAATTTTCACAGTGGCAATCGGCATTTTGATTGTCACTTCGCTCAATCAGACTTGCATCCCTCACCTCAGTTTGAACTCCAAGATCCCTAACAACTCTATCACTAAGTTCCATTATTAACTTGTCGTTCATGATCGAGCGATCTACAGCCGTACTCCATTGTACTTTCAAACGAGAATTCTCCTCCATTAGGACCTGCTTTTCGATCGTCATCCTTTCAATAAGATGAAAGCATTTCGCACATACATCAGGAGAAGCAAATTTATCTATCCTGTTAGTCTCCGTACATTCCACAGGCTCTCCACCGCTCCGCTGTAACGTATCACAGAGCTCAGTATCATTGCTATGAGAGATAGGCGTAGATGACAGTGCCGCTGAATCACGAGCTGAAATCACACTAATATTTGCAGAAAGATGAGAATCATCATCACAGACCGAATCCTCACCCACAGACTCATTGTTCAACTGGGAAATTTCATGGCAAGGTGGAGAATGATTGTGCAAACTAGACTGGGTCATATCTACTATTTTTTTAATGTATTTGTCGGTTTTAAGAGTAGCTTTGCAGAACTTTGACAAACAGCGCCAATTCATGTTTCCCAATGAATTTGGAACAGTTTTTCTGTAGGAGAAACTTTGGAAAATCAATTTGGGATTTCCTTTGTTCGTTCTCCCAATAATAAAATCAACACATTCAGCCATTATACCCTCTCCTAGGAGCTGATTATTTAAACATAAAGTTTTGATAATTATATAAATTTTCTATGTTACTTAGTACTTGCTAGTATTATAGTATTTAGTAGGCTATTATATTATAGTCGAGAGAGAAAACAATAAAAATTAAAGAATGAGTGAAGAGAATAAGTCAATACAGTGCTGTGAATCTGCGATTGTTTTACTTATCTAGAACTATTGAGGAGTAGAGTACTGTAGGTCAGTCACGAATTAGAACCAGAGATTAAAGTACCTATAAAATAAATCATGATAAAATAAAGAGTAAGGAGGAGGAAAAGGAAAATTAACTCAGTTTGTAATTATAATATGATTAAGTTTTCCTATTACTGAAATGTAAATAATTAAATTGAAAGAGGAAAAGGAACTCAGTATCTAATGACAATATAAAGTAGTTTTCCTATTACTGAAATGTGAATAATTAAATGAATCAATTTATTCCATTCCTCTATTATGAATTTACCGGATTCAACTAATATGTAATAGATAAGTGCCGACGTATGTTCGTTTAAACTATTTTAGAGAGCCGTCTCAAAACAAAATCATTTCTGATGATAAGGCTGTGAATATAATTGCTAGACTGTGTATTGCATTGCTGAGATAGAGACAAGATTCAGAGTATCTTATCAATATGATTGTTCAAAATAATGTATTTCAATGAAAGTTCAAAATTCTGATAACGATAAGGAGTCGCAAACAAAAAAATCTTAGTTGATTCACCAAGCGAAGAATTAAGCAGCAGGAACAGCAGGGTAGACTCTTCGTTCCGCAGCAAGGATTACTCATCAAAAGAAACTAGTTCCGTATCATCAGATCTAGTTACGTATCACAATCGATGTATCGTCCATCCACACTGACATCAAAGAGATCGGTTTGAGATTTTTTATTAGGTCCACTATTATGAAATATTGATATTAACACTTAAGAGTCAATAATGGCGTTAAAAACAACTTTGTATTACATACGTGCATTATACCATTTGATAGTTCATTCAAAGTCCAATTGGACACTTTTATTGGACATGCGTATTGTTGAACATTCAGATTGGGCTCCGGCAACTGGGTATTCCTTTGGGCAGCCTCACTACAACTTGTTACAGTACAGTATGATACTGAAGTCAACCAAGAAATTAGTTATTAACACTGGTACAATTTCATCCCTCAAGTTTGATCAGGGAAGTCAAAGTTCAATCCGCTCAGACTAATACACGATTACCCGCTTTTTTGGCTATTCCTCTTCTTAGTGCAAGCTCCTCTCACAGTCTATTCCCTTAATGATGAGCTCCGAATGGTAGACAGAAGTTACAAATCAAAACTGAAAATATAACTATAAATATGAGAAATGTAATGCTGGATTAACTTAATGTTTATTATGATTTTCTCATAGCGTTTCTTGTCAATGGCTCAACAGCCCTTGAAGGTCCTAGGCCTACCAGTTGGTTGCCAGTTCCATATTTGCTTCACTATAGAGAGAAGGTGAATAATCATCAAATAGAGGTAATGTGTGATTAGCACGTTGATCCTCTCAACCATAAGCCAGTTTTCGTAATAAAATGATGGCGCAGAAAACCTCTGAATAACATCCACTTAATCAGTTAGAATGTAATGCAGCAATTACACAATGGGTGGCTCGTTGGAGGAGTGATAAAGCGCCGGTCTGATAACCAGGTGGACCCTGGTTTAAGTCCCAAGCGGAGAACAATTTTTGACCACAGCACAATCACATAAATACGGCCCCCGTCTTTCGAAGGAGGCTCGGCCGGTGTTGGTTTGGGGACTGTGAGTTCTGATTGAGAATTTATGGTTTTTGGGTCGGTATTGGCCAGGCTGGGGCCGATTTCCCGTCGTGCCGGGGTGTCTTCTTGGCTTGGACGGGCTGTATAGTAGAGTGAATTTGAAACTGGCAACCAGCTGGTAGGCCTAGGCCCTTCATGGGCTGTTGAGCCAGACATACATACATGCATGTGTTAATGTATATTTATGTTACATATTATGTACTTATACATTATGTATTTTTCTGTTTAAAATGAATTATTTTTCTGCTTTACAGATTTTTGTTCTTTCAATCTCATCATTCATTTGTGTTTGGCAATTCATTTATGCTGCTGAAAAATGGATGCAGGCCTACAAGTAAGTACCCCAACTTATTTTCATCATAATAAGAATCTAATTATAGGTAATTCTCTAAGTTTTCCTCGATCATTTATATGCATAATACCTTTGTGTATGCTATTTATTATTATGCTCTATACTCCATATTATTTAATGCAAGTTTATATAAAAAAATCAATAAACAATTAAAAACAAAATTGAGTAATCATCAGGTTACTGATAATTTTCTTGATAATATCATACTTACAGATTTCTGATAGTGTAGCGTGTAGGTATAGCTAACGCAAAAAAATAGACGGTTTCGTCTTAATTTTAATTTCAATTGATAATTAATAATTAATTATCAATTGAAATTAAAATTAAGACGATTAAATTATTGAATCGAGATATCTTTTAAAAAATGAGAGAATTAATTGATATAAATATATTTTAGTTCTCTTTTGCTACAGAGTCCCGTCAATTCTTCGATTATTTTGTACGTTAATATTTGATACAGCAGTTTTTTATCTCATTATAAAAATCACATCTTATATTATTTGTCAATCATGTAAAAATTTTCGTCCTGTATTTTCAGTTGTGATATTGTGGAAGTTATCCATATTGAATAAAAGTACTAAATAATAGTGTTAACCCATAGAATATTCAAAATAGTTTTATTGGTTTTCACACCATTATCTAATTCTGGTGAACTGAGAGTTTTCCCCTCTCCCTTTTGGCCATGTTTTTAGTCACTCTTTTCATTTGCACACTGTCTATTTTTTCGATGGAAGTTGATGTTTGATTTTAATTAATTTCTTGGATTTTTAATCAATTTTTGGGAAGTTAATGTTCGATTTTAATGTGGTTTTGATTTAGAATTTTATTTGTTTTTAATTAAATCTATTACGATTTCTGTGGATTGCTTTTGTTAACTTTTTTATGCATGTAGTCCCACTATTAGAATACTACTCTAGTCGAATCAAAATATTTGGTGGCTACAATTCCTTATATTATTATTTCAAAACATCATTAATTTCTGTATATTCTTGTTAGTCAATGCTTAACAAGTAGCAACAATCAACACCTCTTCAATGGCAATGAACACCCCTCCCCTCAACATATCTAGTCCTCTCAATATTTTTCACGCAGTGATCAGTGATCTCAAAATATAGCGTATGCTGTACAGCAGACTACTACTTCAAATGTTCATGTTAATATTATCTGATTTGGTCTTGATCAGATTAGAATATTATTCGACACTTGATATTGAAAAAATTTTTATCAGTTTTTGCCTAAAATTACTGAATCTCAACTTTGAAATTAAAAATAATCGTTGAATCGATGCAGTTGGCTTACCATTTAATTCATATTCTGCACATTTCAAATTTACATAGCTTGTCTCCTTCTCCTTTTAAGTTTATTTATTTATCTGTGTCACGCTGCTTCTTAAACCACAAGCTTTTATATATTTACATACAAGTACTTGTATCTTATTATAAAAGTTGTATAATCAGTCTTTGTACTGTATGATATGTTGTCTATTTTGGTGAAATTTCATTCCATTTCATTTATTCATTGAAACATACAAAATCAAATTGAAATAGATGCGAATGAGATAATAAAATATCTTTTGTGCCCTTATTTCGACACAGGGTTGTATTTGGTGAAGTTGTTCTATAGTTCTCTCTTTAGATGATAGTTATTTCTCAATAACAATAATGCCAATTTTTCGTGACAATATTTAACAGTTTTATAGACAGAATATATTACCATGTAATTTTTTGATTTACAGGAAGAAATACTAAACCGGATTCCACCATTCAATGCGTGGAGACTGAGGGCGAGGCGCTATCAACAAGGTATGTGCAATGTGATTGGAAAAAGGCTCTATGATCAAGTTCCCCAAAGACTTCTTCATAAAAAAATTGGTTTCGCCATGTATGGTGCACCCACCGAAATGGAAAATGCTAACGATAATTCAGAATTAACATACACAAAGGATAAAAACGAAAAAATAGAAAAATTGAAACAACACATACTCAATTCAAGAAAAGACACCAGCTACGCAGACATATGTATGGCATCTCTATTTATTCATCTTCGAGGTAAGGACAAGAATAATCAAGAAGGTGTGAGTGTTCTGTTTCGAATACTGCAAGGCCCTCCGACCGATGCCAATATAGATAATTTTTACTTTGTTGACTCAAACTGCCGCAATTACAAAGATTGGAAAGATTTTTTGGAGAATAACATTTTACCGAAGTGTGACATGTGCATCCCCAGCAACGGATTTTACTCAGAGTTTCAAGGAAGAGTTGAAGTGAATTATGTAGAATCACCAGCCTGTCGTCTAAGCAAAAAAGTTCTAAACTGTCTCGATAATACGAGCACTGTGTTGGGAGTTGCAGCGACTGGTGTTTCAATAGCATGCGTGGCATCTACTGCTGCGGTGTTCACACCTGTGGTAGCACTGGGCGCTAGTGCAACCATCATTGTTTCAGGAGCTTATGATGTAGGCCGAAATATTGCCAAACTGGTCGACTGTAGCAAGCATGACGAAAGTCTTAGTTTGAAGAATTCCAAGTCGAGGAGTCTTTGGCTTGGCTTGGCAACTTCAGGCCTGGGCGCGGCCGCAACCGGTGGCAAATTCATTGGAAAAGCAAGGTCTCTGTTCAAGGCAGGTGAAGCTGTTCTTGAAGCCGAATCAGCAGTGCTGCGATTCATCAATTTTTCGTCTTTAGCGGTTAGTGGAGTGACTGTTATCAATTCATTAATCAACGCTGTCATCAAGTTCAAGGAAGGAACACTGGAGAGAATTGACGTTCTGCAATTTATCGATGCTTGCTACTTTTTCATAAATGCATTGATAACTACTGAGGTCGCTCATTGGTTGATTGGAACAGTAGCATCAGGGGATCCTGTTGGAATGGTTTTCACTAAAACTAGAGATTTCGGTATAATTGACACACTTATTGATGCCAGAGGTAATAGAAATTACAGACTTTTGGCTAAGCTGATTGGTGAAAACAAGTACATGCCCAAAATAGATTTGAATGAAATCGATAGAATTACTGCAAGAGTGACCAGGCTTGTGCGAGACGTATCGTCAGGGAAATTGAGCTGGCCTGAGTTCATATTTGAGATGTCGACAGTGAGTACAACTGTGTGGCAGAAATTCAAAGAACCGGTCATCAATGCTGTCAACAAACTCCTCGAAATCAATGAAGCAGCTGACAGTCGACAGACAATCTTTGTAGACCCTGTTCACAGGGAAATCGTCTACAAGAAGCCAGATATTGCGAGGCAGCTGTGTTTGGTGGTACAGAAGGTCATTGAGCAGGCTCACGTGAATGACAGTGATGGTTTAATAATGAATGCTATATTCTCGTTGATTTTCACTTTCAATTCAAATTATCAATCCAACTTCACGGTTGAATTTCTACAGAAAGCTAGGTTTGTCTGTGATTGTGTGTCGACAAAGTTTGACAACTTGACCGACGAGTATGAACTGGCGCGCGACATTGCCGAAGCCACTTCGCCGGATCCCTTCGACGGCAACGAATTCAATCGCGGCTTCGGCTTCGTCAACCAAACTGATATTCCGTTTTGTTTACTACAGAGAGCCACTTACCACCTACTAGCCTACATTGATGAAATGAAACAGTACTATGAAGAGATTTCGCGTAACAACGAGCGTCTAATTGGTGAACCACCTTGCCTGGAAACAGATGTTGGTAGCTGCTACATCTTCGACTGTGAAAGTGCCTCTACTGACCAAGAGTATTGGATTCTTCTCGATAAAATTACAGGATTGGATTTGAATGAAAGAAACTCCTCAATCTACAGGTTGAATGGTTGTGTTCTTATTCGGCCCAATGATCAAAGCTCCGAAACCAAGCTGATATCTTTTATTACTGTTGAAGAGGATGATAGCGCAGTTGGTATAATGACTGTAATTAAAAATGATTCCAATAATCATTGATCACTGATTAAGATTCAATTGACAATTATTATATTCTAAATGTTATGTAATCTTAACTATATTCGAAAGGCAAAAGTTAGAAGTAATAATTGAAGATTTGTTAATATAATCTTTGTACATCACTGCACCTTCATACTATCACTATATAATGATTAGTTTATGAAATTTGAACACATGTGTAAACGACTATAATAGGTACTGTAGCATAATATTTCAGATACTGAGGGCAAACTCCTAAAATTTCTGTATAAAGTTCTAGAATTGTTTCTTTCTATTTTCTCTTCTCTTCAACAATACATTGTTATTGGCTATTAGAATTTTTTGTTTGATACAACTGGTTCTCGTTTCAAAGGATTGGCTCAAGTGAATATCCTGGTTTACCAGCGTCTCGAATTCCTTGTTTTAGAAAATAATGAATGGCTTCAATGTTATAGTCGACCACAGATCATTGGAATTACCAAGGTCACAGGATTGCTGAGCCCTGTTGCCACTGTAGTCCACCCTCACCCAAACAAAACACCACTCCTTCTCTCTCACACACACTGTCTTATTACCTACCCCTAAGTACAAAGCGGCATCACCGGAGGGAGAAACAGGGAGTGGTGTCGGAAGAATTGCTCGTCCTTGACCATTCCAGTGATCTGTGGACGACTATAATTGATATTCAACACTTAATTGGAATTGCATTGAAGGGCTTACCGTAGATTTGGATTCCTATTTGTAATTTTTTTACGTGTAATAATCGTAACAATGTAGGCTATTACGTACTCGTACTTTAAATAAGTCTGATATTCATGTTCCAAGATAAGAAGTAACTTTTCTGCACAAACAGTCAAATCACAACTATTCTCAAAATAATTCTCTTGCTTTACTACTTCATTGTATTTACATGAAACCTGTCTGATTGACTATAAAAAGTTAATGCCTCTCAATCTGATCGATATTCATTTATATAAAAGCTACTTAGTAATGAAGTTTTTATAAATGAACCACTAATAAATTAATACTTCCAGATTTTCTGGAAAAATCGCTATTTTATTCATGTTTGAATAAATAATTTTACATCAAAGAATAGTTTTCTATCTAGAGTGTATCAATTAATAAACATGTAGATTTTGTAAAGTTGATTCTTTGTTGAAAAGTTTTCAAGAAAAACTAATTAATAAACATTATCATAAGTGAATTCTAACTGTTCTTATAAATAAAATGGAAGAAATATTGTAAATTTTAGTAGTAAGAGTTTGAACTTGATATGTTATAAGCCCTACATGGGAACCTGTATCTATTTGTATCCCTTCCAGACTGTGGTTAAATTGTATGCGAGTTAATACTGTTATAGCAAGCAATCCCTAGCATATTTCAACTACTTACATCCAATGCAGTTTCAGCTTACTTGAATTTGAATCATAACATATCAATGAACTTATTCTGAATCATATATTTACATTTTTAAAAGTTGAATAATGTGCCTTAAGCTGTGGGTACTAAGAGAGCGAGTTGGCGCTCCAGTAGGGCCTTCTAGTTGAGAAGATCCTGGTTCTAGCTACTCCTAATGTACCACTACTGATGGAAAGTCTCACTTTGCTATGTTATAAACACATTTGCTTTGTTAAAAGGACATTTTGTTTGATAAGCATACGGTTACAATGTAAAGATAATTTTGAAGGTGGCTTGATCGCCAGCTCGCTCTAAATCGCTTCCATGGTACTAATCGCTTCCACTCATTTAAGCAATAAATTGTGTTCGAAGGAACTGATAATAAACTAGAAAAATAAGATTCGGCCCATACCTAGGATATGATTGATCACTATCTTAGTTTTAAGAAATGAGTTTTAGATATTTTTTTTTATTTTGTTCATTACAATTGACATGTTCACATAATCATTTTATAATGATCAATCAATTTTTCACTACCAATGTTCAAGACTATAACATAAGACTCTATTTTGATGTATTCTGATATGTAGAGCTAATCGAGAGTTGAAATGAATATGTACCTAAATATACATGAAGTGGCCGCCTTGTGATCTATTTTAATGACAGTACAAATTTTGAAGCAATAAGATAATGATATCAACAAAATCTTGCCTACCACAGGGTACTTTAATCATGTTAATTTATTTACTTTATAGCTTACCATGCCGATATTATTTTTATGATTGTAACTGTTTAATTTATGAATACTTGGGAAATTTTCTTTGCTCATTCTCTGTTTTCGAATTTGATATTTGCTGTAGTGTGTAGTATTGTATCCGCCTCAATATGAAAATGATATTTTTGAATGATAAATTTTTATAGCCTAATTGTTAGTGAATAAATTCTTTAAATGTTAGAAATCGTTTTGATATTTTTGTTTTACGGGTTGGAACATGTCATGCAGCGTTCCGATTCGACTTATGTCCGATATTTCTGTGATGTTGAGTTGTGGGAGTGGGATAGAACAGATCTGTCTAGTAATGTTGGGGTAAAACAGGTGAGACTTGCCTCCTTTTAGTGCGTTGTAGTCCACATATAGAATCGGAACGTTTTATGATATGTTTGGCCCAGGCTTAAACCTTATCTACTAATTTAAGACACATTATCTCTTATCGGATTATTGGATATTAGGCAACGTGATTCTGTGAGATCAATGATTGATTTCAATGAGCAGAAATCTACTACAGTACCAAACCGGGACAATCTCATTACCAGTTAGTTAAGGCACTATTCAAAAGATTTGAAAGATTTTTTTATTGCCAAGAAATCAATTTGAAAAGGTTTGTAGTTGTAGGAAACATAGTCCGATTACAGTTTTTACGAAAAGTTTTACAATCAGCTAAGCGAAAACTGATTGAATTGAACCGCCGTAAAATAACTTCATTGAGAGAGCTAGTTTTAGATTTTTTAGCTCAGTAAAATGACGGAATTCTACGATTAAAATTTAAGTCCTATTGACTTTCTTGTAATCGACCGTTCATGGCCGATTGTCATGCAATTGGCTCTCTCGTAATCGAATGCCAAGTTCAAGGAACTGATGAGTGCGTAAACAACGATTTTTAGACGTTCAAGTTTTTTATTTTTATCTATTATGCCAAATTTGTGAGGTTGAGTTTGATAAAAATGTATGATCTGTATTATACAGAGTGGGCCGTAAATCACTTGACTAAAATGTATTTGCTGGTATGTATTTTTGTCAAGTGCAATCATAAAATCGCAATCGTACTCGAATTGCAATCATACCATATAGTAGAAACTAAGGCTCTATAAAAATGTCTTAATAGAGCCCTAGTAGAAACCAAGAATTGCGATGTACGTTTTTTGTCAAGTGACGTAGTCTATATGGCCATATTAATTGTGATAGTATAGTGTGTTGTATATTTGTATTGCATTAATAAGTAGGCTACTATTAAGTGACAAAACTTAAGTTCTTGTTCTTTTAAATTGAATTTTATCAAAGTTTGAATATAAAGGTAGTTGCTAAAATATCCATGTAATTTATGAAGTTTCTCACATTGGAGAACAAAAAAGATAAATATACTGAAATAAAAATTCCAGCAATTCCATCAAATTGATATTATGAAAGAGTGGGCTGAGTCGTTGTCAATGTTGTAGACCCGTTCCATGTGAAACAGTTTATGAAGGACTCAAGTAAGAGCAAATCACATTTAGTACGGTGCAATTAGACTCGAACCTCAACATCCAAAGAGAAAGGACAATTCCTACGCCAACTTGTTCTATACAACCCCTTTATTGTTTGGTAAAAAGTTACACCCTTATGAGCGTCGGGTTTTTGGGGGAGGGGGGGGGGGTGAAAGTTGCAAAATTTCAGTTTTTCGTGAATTGTAGCCGAACCAAGCGTCGGACGAAAAAAATTCATGCATGTTTTTTCTAGAAAACAAAATTTGGAAAAGATTGAGACCAATACCAACTCTGTATCTTCAACGGTTTCCAAGTTACAATTTTTTGAAAACTCCATATTTTTTTTCACAGGAATTATTTCGTTACTTTTAAACTTTGGAACTTTGAATTGAAAACACTTTCATCCGTATTTCAAAATCCCCCTCGGCGAAATTCATTTCTCTTTAATTTGAGACCAAATTCACACTTCTATGTTCAGTGGTTCATGTGCTACACGGTTTCAAAAAACCCTTACATCCCCAAAATCCCCTAAAATTACATTTTATCATACAAAAAAAAATACTAAAAATATTCAGATTGGCTCATACTTCTATATTTTGTTACTTGAGACCCTAGACTGTCATAAAAATTGTTGACACGACGAAGACTATCATAGGATTCGTGGGGGTTGGTCAAAAGCATCCCTCTATTTTTAATCATTTATACTCCCTCATAACTTTTGATTGGTAACTCGGATTCTATCGTTCAATAGCTCATCATTTTCTGCACATCACGGCGGTATAAATTCATATATTATAATCCAAATTCGGTGAAAAACTCCAAAATCCAGATTTAAATGATACCTTTGAATAATAATACCTGCACATTGAAAATTTCATTTTTTCACATATCAATGCTCCCAATCGGGAAGTTGTGAACGGAAAAATCTGAAACTATCAAGAAATGTACAGAAAATCTTCCTCTTTCAGATGGTTATTATAAGAATTGCGAGATCTTCGACATAAGAAGGTACACAACCGGGTTCACACTTTTTCTGATAAATTCGCTCATTTTTTCAATTCTATTGAAATTTCTATATACCATCTTTTAGAAGATAGATCACTCTACATTTCTAGACCAAGGACATAACTCTACCGCCAATAGTTACCAAGTTACAATGGAATGAATTATGTGTAATTTTTTTACAATTGAAAACGCTGATTTTCCAACAATGTTATCATGAGGAATTCATTGTAGAATCATGATGAATCTTATATGATATTGAAGATAACATTTTTTTCTACAATTTGAGACCAAATTCATATTTTTTGAACAATTATTCAATGAGCTACATATATTTTTGAAGCCAATCGTCGTCTTCTTTAGCTCAACGAAGCGTTTCAATGTATCATTCATAGTATGTGGAGCGCCAGGGGCGAACCCAGGAATTAATTTCGGGGGGTGATATGGAATCAGGATTGAACCCAGGGAAATCTCTCCGGGGGGGGGGATTGATGATTTTTGCTTGTATGAAGTATCTATATTAGTATTCAATTCGCCTTCACCGTCACCCAACAAACATTATCGTATTTTTCTACCGTCTCGTAGAATAAGAAATTCGTTTAGAGTAAAGTATTAATGAAAAATCCATTTATCAATTTATTTATTCATTTATTATTGAAGATTAATTGATTTGAACAAGAGCTATTGGTCTTCTGTAGTTGTTGTTCATTGTATTGGAAAATTTTTGAGCTGAGCATTCTTCAAATGCAGGCGGCTTTGCTGGAAGTTTTTTGATTTGAAAGTTTCTCCTGTCATTGAATCTAAATTGGAATATAGCTGTGCTCTGGATACTGAGTATTGCGATGTGATTTGCTAATAAGCAGTATGTTTGATGATTATACCTCAATTCCGAAAATGTTGATAGATAATTCAGTTGGGAAGAAGAAGTTTCAGATTTGATAGATCTGTGTTTTCATTCCATAAGTATATTAGGTTTTCTTGAATAAATTAAATTATATAGAATAGCATAAAAAATTAAACCTACTTGACGCCGAGATTTATTTTGAGACAGTTGATTTAATAAATGCCGAAAGCTAACGGAAATGTCACTGTGAATAAATAGTAGGGCTGGACATTTCAACGATTGTGTCCTGAAGCTCTTCTCATGTAAGATTTTACTCTCCGAAGTAAAGTGTTGAGAAGGAGTGCTCACAAGATTCTGTTGTAAAAAGAATCGTTGCACCAATCTTCAGCATTCTATGGAACGTTTTATAAGACAAAATGTTCTTATTGCACTCATTCAAGCAAAAAATGAAATAATACTGTATTTAAGCTTGGGAAGCTTGGTCTCAAATTCAAATAATTTCCTTCTTTACAGGAATTTACCCCGAGAGGGAAGAAATTTTTCCAAAAAGTACCCTGAAACTATATTTTTGGAAGTTTTGAGCATTATAATTGGTAAAAAATTTGGTCATTTTTAGTACCGGTATCCTACAAAGTTCATTCTATCTAGTGTAAAATGAGCCCCAATTTCGGGGGGGGATATATCCCCTCAATCCCCCTCCCCCTGGGCTCACCCCTGTGGAGTGCCTCTCAGAGTGAGCTCTGAGCTCGACAGTTGGTTTGAAAAATGGATCTAGCTAATTGTGTAATTGTTCAAAAAATGTGAATTTGGTCTCAAATTGTAGATAAAAATGTACTCTTTGATACTATATATTTAAAAAAATTAAAAATTCATTTATTTATCCTTTAAAGAAAACAAAATCTCAAACTTAGAAATAAATTAATTACATTAGAATAGTATAAGCATGAAATGAAATATTTCTAAATCAAAAAATACAATATAAATAAGGAAGGTCCCCACTGGCGTGCGCACGGGGGTCACCAGGGGTACCGCGGTACCACCATTGGCTCTTGATTTTTTCTAAATAAACCAGAAAAAATTCACTCATCATTGCCAATATAACTTATTATAAAATATATTTAAACTTATTTTTAACAATAAACTTATTAAAAATATCGCTTATCATAACCAGTTGCTTGTGTGAGCGTGACTTTTCTAAACTGAGCAGCTTAAAAACTAAGTTAAGATCAACGATGGGCCAAGACCGACTGAAAAACCTTCTACTGCCATTCATTGAGCAACATATATGATTAAATCCGCAGAAGATATAATAGATGAGTTCAAGATGATGGTGTCTCACAAACCAGGTTCATTTAATAAATTATTTCTCTAAAGTTGACTGTGGATTTTGTACGTGTTTTATGATAGATGATAAGATTAAACCTATTCGTTACTTAAACCTAAAGTTTGTTCCCCCTCCCCATATTTACTGGGGGGTTTGGAGGGTCCGGACCACCCAAAATTTTTGGTATACCTTCATGTTTATGCAGTTTACACAGAGTGTTCCAAAAGAGTTCAACACTAAACTTCTCAGACTGATTTCCTACATCAGAATAATTGAAAAATTATACTGCACCTCATAAAATGAATGAAATTTCTCCAAATTTGAAACTTCATGAATTAATAGAAGCTCTATCACTCTATAAGATTATTAAAATTATCAATTCTAATAGAAAATCTGCAAGGAAATCTAATGGAATTATTAATACCTTTGTAATTTAATTTATTATTGGTAGACCATAATTTGTGAAGTATCCTAAAAACCTGGTTGAACGTATATTGCTAGTGACTTCATTGTAACTGACCAAGTGGTGTCCAAAAAGTACAGATTGCTGAGGGCTGAACTGCATTTTCAATTACTGTATCTCAAACAATAGAGCTCTACGACGCTATTTTGTAATCAAAGCTGAATAGCTGGGGGTTGAACTACATAAAGTGAATAATCTGAATAATACACACAAAAAATATGCCCCCTCATCAGCAGAACAAGTTATGCTCAAAATATTCTAATTGCTGAGGTTTGAACTGTATAAAGTTAATCTGTACTATAATTTGTCTTTGAGAAAGAGTGCTTCACAATGATATTTTTAACACAAACTAAACAGACAGCATTAAAATAATACTGTTGAGGCTGTGATAAATACACATCACTTCAGTTTAAAAATAATATATTTCATCAAAATTCAACTATTGAAAGAATTCAGACTGACTGATTAGAATTAGTTTATTTTGTTTTCAATAACAAACGTTCGAATGATAGTAAACATGATTATATTCTATTATGTAAACATTGGCTCACCAAGGGCATGAACGTGGAGTGACCATGAGGGCACACGTTCTAGCCTTAGACTCATCCATTTATAAACTCCAAATTTTTGGGAGTATTTGCTCTTCTAGTCTTTGTTCTTGTTTTGTTAGTGATTCCGTTCAGAGAGACACAGTAACGTCTCCCTGTCTGATTTGGATTACTTTCTGGACAGTTGTATTTCTTGATATCACAGGCTACCACAGTCCGGGTAGGATAACTCTGTGTATCAAGGGAACAACTGGAAAGAGTAGTACCTTCATCAGACAGGTATTTGTATTTTAAATTAGAATTATTAAAGTCGCGGAAAAGTGAAGTGTTATCAACATGGAGAGTCAGGTGAGTCATTGTATCTAGATTAACCACAAAATGTTCCTGAGCAGCCAAGCGAGTACCCCATGATAATTTATTAATAGTAGTAAACCCCTGATTAATATAATATAATGAAAATAAATGTTAATGTCCACATCTCAATTAAGAATCTTATTTTCATGTGTCACTTAATTATGGTTAAAATCTTTTAACCATTGTTAATTATTAATATATAAGGCCATTTTTTATTCAAACCCCCCTTACAAGGCCGTTGAGGGACATGATTCAACCATCAAAGTGAAGTCCTTATTATTCAATATGAATAATAGATGGCTCTAAAACGGTATTTTGTACTGTAAAATTTTAAAATTTTTCCGGTGAACCCACGGACCCCTCTTGCTCTTGGGGGTGATCTCCCAACCAAACCCCCCCCCCCCCCGAAATTGAATCCTGGCTACGCCACTGGGTAAGACCCCCTCAGATCCTACTGCCTGGTACCCCCATTGATTAAGGTCTGCGCACGCCTATGAAGGTCCCTGCGAGGTTAAAGAACCTGTGCGCAGAGGCCGAGTGTTTACACAATAATCAATTTCTCAAAAAAAAAACTCCAAATCGAAAAGTAATTAGACAATTCTATATGTAAATTAGTTCAAAAATTACAGAACTATACTGGAAGAAACAAAGGGAAGGGATTGGTAAGGAGAGAAGAGAGGAAGTGGAGAGACCTAATAAAATAAAGTTAATTAAATATACTTTTCAATGAGGAAAATTACCAGAAGTCTTTAGATTACTTATAACAAAATATTACTGTTTGAAATTATCCACGAATTAATATCTCTGACTAGATTATTACTAAATTTAGAAGTAAAAAAATGATTAGGGATTATATTTATAAGTTTTGATATTGTGTATGAGAACTGTTTCCTACAAATAGATAAATTGGTATCAGCAATCTGGAAAGTGATGGATGAAGGACGCAAATTGTATGTTGATTCTCGCAAGTTAAATTGATTTTTATATATGATTCGCTAAATTTCTTGAATAAAACTTTGATGAAAGCATTGCTGTAAAATATCCTATTTCAATTTTTACTTATTTTTAATACTTTATTCATCTGTAACTTTGTAACTAATGAAGGTAGAGTGATGTCCTTGGTCTGAAAACGTAGAGAATTTCCCCCTTCAAATGAGTATAGGATTATAAGCCAATCTGAATATTTTTTTGTATGATAAAATGTAATTTTAGGGGATTTTGGGGATGTAAGGGTTTTTTAAAATCGATGTAGCACATAAACCACTGAACATAGAAGTGTGAATTTGGTCTCAAATTAAAGAGAAATGAATTTCGCCGAGGGGGATTTTGAAATACGGATGAAAGTGTTTTCAATTCAAAGTTACAAACTTTTTAAGACCACATTATATTATCTTATTTGCTTGGCAGCTTTCATGTATTGGGTACATTCTTGATTGACAATAACGAATTTAAGCTGCTGTTAAAGAATTGATTTAGGATACTTATTTGGGGAAACCCGTTGTCTCATAATTGTTGGTAAATAATTTATAATCATGATTTATGAGTGGTTTTTAGAGGAGGATTCATGCTAGGCTATAAAATCACATCAACGGAGAACAAGAAATTCAATTCCCACCAAGAATTAGTTTTTTCATTTAGTATGGATTAAAGTTTATTTGGTGCTTGAGCACGTAGATTTGCTGATGCGTTTAAGGTTTGAGTTCGATCGAAGACATAATAATGTTGGCTGATGCCCCCTCCCCCTGGCCCCATCATCCCTATTTTCCTTACACATTTCTGCGCAGATTGTATTTTTCACGAAAATGAATCTAAACTTATGATGCAATTTATGCCTACTCAGGAGTTGAACTTTAATGCAGTGATAGGCTCCAAACTATCGATCTGGTGTACTGTAACCGTAATAAAACATTCAGTAAAGTATTGTAAATCCGTAAATTTCAAGTTACAGTAGTTAAATTTCGAAGTTAATTCTTCAGAAACTGAAAACAATGTTCTTTATGTAGAATCTTTCAATGAATGAAATCCAAATCTGTTATCCAGTTAGCCATTGATTACCTTCATCATTCCATTTTGTGACAAAGCTACACTTGAAAGATGAAAAATTAAAAAAATATGTATGGTATGAACATTTTTTGAGAACACAGTAGTATATGTAAGTTATATTGAATAAGCTATTCTCTTTGAAACCTTTTATAAACTCTTATTATACCGCAGGCCGAATTCCCATGTACGGTAATAGAATAGAGGAATTGTTTTCTCAATTTATGTTCGACCTATTGTAGAAATGAAAAAAATGTCATGATGGAAAATTGTTGAAAAAATGACAATGTGCAATATGCATTGACAATGTGCAATACCAGCATGAAACAATTGTCGCGTCAAAATCGTGAGTTATTTCACTGTAAGGTTTTATTTTTTTAGTAAAAAAAAAATTATTTAAATTTTAGTGATTAAACATTTTTCTAGTGAATCCTTTTTACTAATGACATCCAGTTTGGAAACTTATTGAGATTTCAAAGTATTCAATACCTAGACTCCGGCTTCTTGCCAACATTGGAACATTTTTATATTTACACACACACTAGGCCCTAGGTCCAGACTGACTAAAGCCACTGTTCTATAATTATCCATTCTCACATGAACAGAAATAGTAATGCAGTCTTTTCTCACTTGCACTAGAATAGTTAGATTTGAGGTCCTTTTCTTGTTACCAATCGATTCTATAATTTTAATATACAAGTGAAACAACAGTAATATATCCACATCCTATTGACAAATATTTATTCCATACTTGAGAACTGTGTGCTGCCAAATGTTTGTGAGTGATTGTCTTATTAATCCACGTCAAAAATGTAAGTACCGTGGGCTACTCAAAGCTATTTTAAATTTATCTTACCGTTTACCAATGTCTTGTATCTGGATTATTAATATGGTATTATACGAATAAGTTTCATAGACATAATATTTCATTTCATCTGCAAAAGATATTCTTTTGATGGGATGTATATTTTGATGGGTATATTGATACCGGTGTATAAAACACGTATGGGTTTCCAATATTTTTCCATTTACTATTTTTCAACATAGTCTATTTTTCTAAATTTTAATTTTATTCATTTCTTAATATATTTTGAGAAAATAATAGAATTTTATTATCTTCGTTATTACTCAGAAGAATTGAACTTATAAATTTAAATAAATATATTGAATCCACTACCTACCGGTATTGTTAGAGTTCCAGGGTGTGCATTCCGATCCTTAACAATGGATGATGTTACTTTTCAATCTCTTATAAAACTTGTTTTAAATCAAGTTAAATTGATGCAAATTTTTGCTGTTTGTACTTTGTAGTGTATTCAAATATCACTTTGAAACGTTTAAGAAACAGAAGTGGCACCACTCCATTATGATATTGATACGCGATAGTTTTATTATAGCAGCAGCAGTGGCGACTCGTACGCTCAAAACAGGTGAAGTGCCCGTATCTTTTACTGTATAGCACTTCACCTGTTTCGTGGGCACGTGCCGCCAGTGAGCAGCAGTTCTTCTCCAAATGGAATCTGCACTTGCTTACTCGCTATATAATTTGGAACATTAGCTCAAGAGCTGCAGTAGCTAAGAATCCCTGCTCTCTAATGTGAATCCATTAAAACTAATGGGTTGAAAATAATTTAGCTACTAAATCGTATCATTGAGCTCATTAGCACTATCAACGTGTTAAACAGTCAAGTATTTCACAACTTCGTAATAGTTTTATAATTGTTTGTTATTTATTAACTCCCACAGACTGCCCACTCAATTTTGTTTGACAGTTTGAGGTTCTTTGAAAAAATTCTCAAAGGATTTTTAAAATTAGGCTTTTATTTGTGAATAAAACAAAGGGTTTTAAATTTAAGTTTGCTTTGCTTCGCCTTCCCACCTTAATTCCAATTAATTAACATTAATATTATTTTTATCTACTATTCAAGACTACTTACTATTCCTTCTCATCTGTATAAAACAATAATTCAGTGATACTAGTTTTAACAAATATCACTTGTTCATAACAACTTGATTCAATGCAGACTTGCAAGCAAAGAAAAAATCCTATAAAGTAATTTATTTTTCAATTTTACTATAAAAAATAGAACTGGACTCTGTAGTATGCTTTATTGCTCTATGCTTTTTCCACTTTGAGGAGTGACTAATTCTAGAAAGAGTTGTTGAATTCAATTCTAATGTTATTTCTTTAAGCTTAACTTACATAACAACATGGACTAACTATACTAACTATAGCTTAGTATTTTATGTACGATAACAATCATGAAAGTGATTGCAGTAACGAGTAGGCTACTCAGCATTCAAATGTAGAAGAAGTACCTTTTAGCCTATTTAGTTGATTTTTTGATAATACCTAATAATATATTAAATTATTTCTATTGATGCATTTTCTAATAATTTCATGGCATTTTTTATTTTCCACAACCAGAAAAATTTGTGCTGTCACTTGATTTTAAAATGGCGTTACTGGAAACGTCCAATAAGGCTACACATACAAAAATTGAAATGAATAATAGTATTAATGAGCCAAAAATGGAGCGAACAAATAAAGAAACCAAAAATTGCGCTCTATGCAATAAAACAGCAAAAATAATTTGTAATGCTTGTGGATTGATGACTTATTGCTCTGAACAGCACATGAAAGAGAGCCAAAAAGCTCACAGAATCACCTGCAAGTCGTATTCGATCTCAAGTAACAACCAACTGGGACGGTAAGTTTGTACAATTTGGTTGTCTTTGTTCCATATTTTTTTGAAATACCTACTTGAAATGATAGTACTGAACTTTATTTGTGTCAGTTTTTGTATATTGTAGGTCTATTCACGGATACTAGAACACATTCGTCTAGTATCCGTGTGTCGGTGTGTCTATCTAATACTGTATGCAAAACAGTATAGCCAATAAGACAGTACTAGTCAATGATGTTGAGAATAGTTATGATAGGTTCATTACAATATAGGTTTATTATTGATACTATCTATTTTATCAGTTGGTGATTGACGAATATTCAATTTCAATAGTTTTACTGGTATACTAAAACTAGATTCCATCTTTTATCCCTAACGACGAGGCAAGGAAGTAAATTTTTATTATGGTAATTAAAAATTATTGTGAATCTTCTATTTTTATTTTTAAGGCAGATGAAATGGAAACTTGAACACATTTACACATAGGATGAATATACCTAGTCTATTAGTTATTAGTTATACCTAAGCAGTCTTATTATTAAAAGTTTGCTAAAAAAAGTTGAAGTCATGTCATATAATTTATACAAGAGAGATGTGTAAACATCCACATTGGACATACAAGATAAAAGCAAAGTTTTCAATTTTAAACCAGCTCTGATTCTATCAAAAATAGGATGAATAATCAGTTTTCTAAAAATTATACTGTTTAAATAGACGGGTTTTATTTCAGGTATTTGGTGGCATCGAGAGATATAAAAAAGGGAGAGGTAATATTCAAAGAGAATCCCCTGATATTTGGACCCTGTGATGATTATTATGTGTCAATGACTTGCTATTCTTGTGGAGATGTAGCAAGTCGCAGATGTCAGAACTGCTCTGTCGCTCTCATATGCAGTCAAACATGTCCTGGCCCATTCCATTCAAATTTGGAGTGTAGCACATTGAAAACAATATCCAATCGAGTGAAAAATTGTGGTTTCTTGTCCGCTGACAAAATGGTACTGCCTCTCCGATGTATTATTCAAGTGAAACAGGAGCAGCTCGAAGAGAAGTGGAAAAGGTTTTTGACTCTGCAATCACACAAAGAGCAGAGAAGAGACACGTTTATTTGGCATCACAATGATAACTACTTTGTTAAGGTAAGAATAAATAAAAAAAATAATAATGAGAAGAATTTCCAATGTTTAATTAGACAGGAAATTATTCCTGTCAGGTTGGAAATTTAAATTTAGTGTTTTTCATTTAATATTGTTCAAACATTTTATAAAGTAAAAAATAAAATTAATAGATTGAATAGGCATACAGTAGTCTACTGGTTTTTCATGGCATTGTATAGTAGAGGCGTGCAAGATATAGCTTACTTGGATTTGGCGTTTAAAAGTCAGAAAGTGTATTCTGTTTCTGTATAGAATATTAACTTGACTGTTTCAGGATTTTAGAAGAATATTTTATAAAATATAATGTTCTGTGATTTATCATTTAAAATCCGCTGTAGATTGGTTCGTACTCAAATGAATGTGTAGAATACACTGTAGGCCTACAATAAAATTTGAATTATTGTTTGCTGCATACATTTTTAAGATCCAGATAAGAAATGAAAACATTATTATTACTAGTAAGCCACATGGGTTGAAGAACTCGCGTGCAAACACTCAAAGTCAACTTATGGCTTTAATTATTTAAAAATATGAACCACAAATCATACTAATACGATACCTATATTTATTGAATACTGATGAATGATTCCTTTTTGTGAGGATATAGTTATGTACGGTATATCTTGAACTAACTCAAGTACTATCATGGTGTTCTTCAAGCTGAAAGAAAACAGAACATATCATTGGCTAAACACCGAATTCTCCTTAGTTTTCATCTAATCCGCCCTTCTATTAATATTTTAAGACTTTTCATCATACCTAGATAATGGATAGACTCTACACGAAGTTTCAATAGTATGTATGGTTTTTAGAAAAAATAAGCGAAAGTTATTACATCTATATTTGTAAATTTGTTAGAATTGTTCACTGAACAATGTTCAGTTCTTAATAGGTCTACTCTGAATTCTTGCAGTCAAGAACAAGTAGGCCTACGTTTTTATTGGTGCATTGGCGGCAGAAGAGTTGCGGATAATGATGTATCAAAATATGATCAAACAATTGATCAAAATATACCATTCATAACTATATCCTCACAAAGGGGAATCATTCATCAGTATTCAATAAATCTAGGTATCGTATTAGTATGATTTGTGGTTCATATTTTTAAATAATTAAAGCCATAAGTTGACTTTGAGGGTTCGCACGCGAGTTCTTCATGGGGCTTACTAGTTATTCTAAACTTTATTATTGAACTAATTAATGTTGGTGTAAGTTATCGGTTATTTCAAGGCATCTGATCAGAATCTCAGAGTAACTATAATGCTCCCAAGAGTTCAAATTCTTGCCTTGTAGATACATCTATGCAACTGAAAATTGGGCCAGATTAATTCTATTGCATGGTTTTATATCATTGAGACACTAATATTGTCTAAGTTGACTAATCTTATATTTGCATTTTAAAGCATAATATATTGGTAGCATAAATTTTAGGGAAGCTTCGAAAATACTAAGCATACCTGGTGCTATAATTTCAAAATTAACAGACAGACTTTATAGATCCTCTTGGAATGATCTTACTTCGATTTTGTGGCATATTCTTGATGTTAGTTATTATTATTTTTTCTTGAAAATATAATAATTCCCCCCCTCCCCGTGGATCCACGCCTGGAGCGAAAGTTCAGCCGTGGAATTCTAGACTTAGTTTTAAGTTTCGCCGCTAGGTAGCAGAGGCTACCTGGACTCTGGCCAAGTCCAATGAGAATTTGTGCCCATACACAGACCCCCGTTTCATATACCACGATTTCAGGAGGCTCGGTTTTCTTGCCGTTCCTATAAATTTTACTAGATTGAATAAAACTTGAAAAACATATTATTATGAGCGAAGACACACATCATGTGTTTGCTAAGATCTGTTCAATCTAGTGAAATTGAGAGGGACGTTGAATTATATCGTGCTGTGTAAAACGGATATGTGGTGCAAACGTTTTTCTCGACTTTTAATGAGACGAGAAAAATCTGATTTTTTAAGAACCAGTATTCACAATACAACAAAATTTTATTTGAGAGGATTCAAGCCTTCTCAGTCCCTAAAGGAGTCGGAGCCTTTGTTAATTTAGCCTACAATATGACAAAAACTTTGAGTTTTTAAGGAATCAGAGAATTAATCATTAATATTAATGATAATTATCAAATACCTAACACATTTTATATTGATTACCATACAGGCTCATCTTTGGGGGGTCTCATATTAGAAGACATGTATTTTTTTAGAGTAAGTTATTCTTTCAATTGATTTATATTGCAAGAGTCTTCGTTTTTTTGTCATTATAATTAGGATTCATTATTAATGTAACATATGACATTTTTTCATGTATTATATTATCATATATTTATGAGATATGAAAAATGTAATTATGTACTTTGTAAGTCCTTTAGAAAAGGACCGTCACTCAGGCATCAAATTTGATGACGCCTTGAATTTAACTATACCATAAAAACAAACTTTTTACGTGGGTGTGTAATGGTAGGTCTTCTATGCGAAGTGGACGGCCGCAGTCGAACAGCTGTAGCTAAACACAGCTCAAGACAAGAGTCTCGAGACAAAACCAAGGTCTATAGATGACGGACAAAACAAGTCGGACTGTAGCCAATCACAGCTCTTGTTTTGAGCTGTGATAGGCTACAGCTGTTCGACTGAGGCTGACCGCTTCGCATAGAAGAAGACCTACCATTACACGCAAGCACACGCAAAAAGTTTATTTATTCCGTCTCAAGTGATCGTGAATAGAGTAAGTAATAGGTCTATTTTTTCACTTGAAATACAAATACAATACATTTTTCTCCTAATGTAAATGTAATTTCTGGAATTTTTCTTTAATCTACTTTGAGTAGAGATAGTATAAATTTCTACTGTTTCAGTTGTTTCAATCATTGGGCGTGGTATCGCTATCAGAAGAGGACGGAGAGCTGGTGCAAGAGGTGTTGGGTATCATCGATGTGAACAGCTTCGGGGTGCGCTGTGGCCTGGGCGGCCAAGGCCGAGCGCTCTACCTGGAGGCCTCCCTCATGGCTCACGATTGTTCGCCCAATTGTCACCTGGCAGTCGATGACAACTTTCAGATGACCGTGCGAGCCCGACAAGACATCCTCAAAGGAGATGCTATCCTCTACAATTACACTAACACGCTTCATGTGAGTTGTCACATAGGCAATAATAATTAATTTGAATCTCTGATGATAGCTATATAAATAGAACTAATGACTTCTGCTTCTGCTATTGATACATTGCCCAGATACCTAGATTGCATAGATACATTAGGCTGTAAGAGGTCCAGAGTACTTAATAGCAGGCGAGATTCGTTGAATTAAAATGTTCAAAAAGCAATTGAGTTGTCACATTCCTATTCATAGACTAAGCTATTCAAATATTGAACTTTTGATGTTTCGTTCATACTTGTTGTATTCATAAATACAATAAGTACATTTCACAGATACATAGATACATTGCATTTGTATGTATGTATGTCTGACTCAACAGCCCATTAAGGGCCTAGGCCTACCAGCTGGTTGCCAGTTTCAAATTCACTCTACTATACAGCCCGTCCAAGCCAAGAAGACACCCCGGCACGACGGGAAAACGGCCCCAGCCCGGCCAATACCGGCCCAAAAGCCATAAATTCTCAATCAGAACTCACAGTCCCCGAACCAACACTGGCCGAGCCGAAACCGCCCCCCCCACCCCGCCAGAATCCCCCCCCCCCGGCCGGACAGGCCAATACAGCAAGCAAATAATCATCAACAGGATAGAGGTGACGTGTGGTTAGCACGCTAATCTCTCAACCATAAGCCAGTCTCCGCAACCAATTGGCGGCGCAGAACACCTCTGAATAACATGCAGTTAATCAGTTAGAGTGTAATGCAACAATTACTATTCCTCCAGAGACGGGAAACGACTGACTGTCTTTACTAACGACAGCCAATCTCCCAAAGGAGGGATACATTGTATTTATCAGCAACTATTAATTCTGCTTTCTACTCAGGGGGCTGTCTCATAAACATAATACAGCATGTTTTTCTGAAGAAATTCATGAAATCATAAAACTTTCGATTTCCTTCAAACTCTTTATTCACATGCAATGCATCATTTTTACATGCATGTGAAGAATTGTCTGAATTGTGTCTAAATTGTCAATAAGAATTACAAATTGGAATAAACAATCACTTACGAAAAGTCACAAATTCAAAAAATTAACCCCTAATGAAAATGAAAAGTAAAAACATAATAGAGGCCTAAAATAAGGTAAGTAACAAAATTAGACTGTAAGGCTACTTCTTGAATCCAATTAACATTTGATCAAGTACCTCGTCAGAAAAAAGCAGTCTAGAAGAGCATTCAAAATTTTATCTGTCTAGACACTCTCGAACTGCATGGAATGCTTCATGTTCAAAATAGTTCAAGACTATTTTCTTGAATTGATATTTTGAATTTGAGATTCAAAAACTCAATTGCTTTTAATAGTGCTCATTTTTCAAATTTTGTTGTCCTGTGCATTGGGTAGAGTAATAAGTTTTGTGCTCTCATTGCTCTTATGGTTTCATTTCTTTTGTGTAGACTGTTGCGACTTCTAAATGCCAACATGGGAGTTCCATGAAGATCCCATTAAGGGATCAGTGATAATTTTGTAATTTTTCATAGGTATCTCCACCTCAAATCAAAAACTCGTATAATAATATTTTTCAGCTCTGAAATCCTATTCGATTGAGACAAGGCATCCCAAAATACGATCTCATATTCAAATAAGCTTTCATAATAAGCCATAGTCTTAAGTTAGTAGTCTCAATTAAGTATGGTTTCAAGTAAGCTATAGTCTCTGTAAACGTCCATATTAGTTAAGACACTAATGCCCGGTTTTTCCAAGCACACTCAAACTTGAGGGACCCTCAAGAGTTTATATTATTCAGTTCACATTTATTATAACAGTTCACATTTTCATACTTAGCATAGAAAATGGCAGCTGTTCTATTGACGATTCGTCAAAATTTGAGGGTCCTTCAAGTTTGAGTGCGCTTGGAAAAACCCGGCATCAGACTGCATGTGTATTTCAAGACATTCACAAGTTTTCAAAAAACGCCCATTGATCATCTCAAATTTATCAATATTATTCAACTTTGAATACCGCCTGTGAATCAATGATATTGATTGTGATTTTTGAAACATTCTGATTGCAGAGCACCGCACAGCGCCAAGAGCACCTGATGGAAACCAAGTACTTTTCCTGCAGTTGTAGGCGGTGTGAAGATCCCAGCGAGTTGGGTGCTCACTTGAGCTCTCTTATTTGTTGGCATTGTCGCAAAGGTTTGATGGTTGTCAATGAAACAAAAGAAGCCTGGGTTTGCCAACAGTGCTCTCGCTCATTCAGAAAATCTGGCGTAGAAGTAATACTCAACAGATTAGTTCCAGATGAACTCGACAATCTCGATGAAAAAGACTCAGACGCTGTTGAACTTTTATTAAAGAAGCTATCGAAAGTGTTTGGCGCCAATCATAGTGTTATCATTGATTTGAAGCAGCAGCTAGCCACAAAGCTAAGAGAATGCAAACAGTCAGTGCAGGTGTTGCAGAGGAGGAAAGAACTTGTCGAGGATATACTAAGTGTGTTGGAAATTATTGAACCAGGAATTTCTCGACTACGAGGTGAGTGAAACTATTCCTACTCATTCTATATAATGTATGGAGTTACTATTTTATGGTGATCCTATCAACAAAAATTGATTGAAAGAATTGAGAAATTTAAACAGGAAAGAGTGATAGCTTATTATTAGTGAAGATAGGTAAGAAGAATTAGAAAGCCTCCTTTCCAATTAATTATCTTACTGAAAAAAATATACGAGTTGTGCAAAACATAATCATGCAATCTATTTTTACAAATTTTTGACAGGGCGATAAAATAATAACCAGGAAATGATAGTCAGAAAAAATGCTCGAATGAAAGTAAAATAGAAATAAAAGGAATGTGAAGTAATGTATTCTTTATCAGTTTTTATTCCTACAGCAGTAATAAAATTTTGTTTTACAGAAGGCTTCAAAACAAATCAAGAACAATCAGTGTTATATAGATGGACTTTGAAATAATATATCAGGTTATTATTTAAAAAGACTAATTAATATAGTGCTGTATCAATTATCATAGATCATTGAAATCACCCAATTTAAATGTATCTGTATCATTAATACTGTAGAAATTGCATGATTCATTCATTTTTGTCAGATATCCAGTAGTGGACCTATAGGCTAAACTCAAGTAATTTCATCAGAAAAGTTATGGAATTTGTAAGAGAAGTAACTAAAGGATGTCAGTAACTCAAATTAAATCGATCTATTTGAATGCTTTAACTAACAACTCAACTTTGCCATTTATTAATGTTCAATCTATCATTTAAAAAATAAATCTTTATGGATGTGCTTTGGTATCATAATCATACCGAAATTAATAGCCTACATTATTATTATTGGGGAAATGAAAAAAACTCTATTTTCCCCCTCTATTAATTAATACTATTAACTAATTTAACGGAAATCCTAATTATTGATGTCATACAATAAAAATAATGTCATAAACTTACTGCAAATATTGGAAACTGAATAAAGATCTGAAATGAAGGAAATTCTATGAATGCTAGTAGAACGAGTAGACGATAGAATTCTTGAATAGGTCCTATAAAAATCAATCGTGCTCCTACTAAAATGCATCGACTGAGATAGACAATAACGTAGAGGAGAAATTAAGCTTTCCAGTGATGCACGGAAATATATTATGATGAACGATGAACCCTTGAAAAAATAAAGAAAATATCATTTTATGGACACGCCTAGTAATTCAATTATAAAACCTCTTAAACTTATCCTTTAAGCTTTAAATACTGTATATTTAGATTATTTTCTTGTCTGTATAATATTGTATGGATATTATTTTTCAGGTTTAACTCTTTATGAGCTGCACTCAATACTGCTCGACTTGGCACAAGTGGAGCCAAATGTGGAAGCGCTGAGAAAATGTGAAGCAATCCTAAGGGAAGCAGTGGCTCTCCTGCTCTATGAACCCGCACAATCTCCCGAGGGACGATGCGCCCAACAAGCACTCACTCAACTCAAACTAATCACCGATCGCATACGTCAAACTGAAAACAGTGACAAAAAACAATCAAAAAAGCAATCCAAGAACAAGAATAAATTGAAACAAACGTGAGTGTGAAAACTATAAAAGAGTTTTGTGTTCAAATAATAATCGTTATTCACACTTTACGTGGATAACTAGTATTGAGTACGGTAGGCAGTACACGATAGTACATGTGGTTTTTTATTATTATTTTAATAAAATTATAATAAAGTTATATACATTGTAGTAGCTGAAAATCGAAATTATATATTTTTTCTTTTCAAAGTAGGAATAGAAATGTTTGAAGAAGCAATCGACTAATCATAATTTATGAAATACCATGAAACTAAATTATAAATGACTTATGATGTCATAATTATCTTTCTGACTAAAGACCAAAGAGTTTTACTCATTTGGTGACAGTGAACATACCAAGGAATATCTACAGCATTTATGATAAATAAAATGAGATAAAACTCATTTTTATAGGTGAGTATAGGATTTATCAAAAACCTGCCAAATAAAATAAAATTTAGCCTTGCAGAAACGTATACGTTACCTTATTTATTGTTGTTGATTATTAATATAAAAATTAATCGACCCTGATAAGATCAGGGTTATTTTCATTGTATTTTGTACAATATTCATATTATTGAATTTTGAAATTTGAAATGTAAGAATGAGATTTGAAACTGAAATATAACAGCTTTTTAACTTGAAAAGCAATAGGAAAGCGTATGCCATGTATATACGTACAACAATAAGATGGGCACGAAAATTGAACGTTATTTGAGCTCCTAACGAAAAGATAAACTAGGTCATCAAATTCACACTACACCGATAAGATCATCATAATCAATCTATGTCCACCTAATCTGCTGATCATCCAACCGTTATTCGATGCTCCTGACGAAAAATATATTCTAGAAATTAATTTTTCTTGTAATGAAAAATAAATAAAAAATCAGCTAATACAATTAGCTGGTTACGAATATATACATTTTTTGAATATCCTTTGTTAAAGATTTCTCATAAATATACTAAATCATTGAGTAACTTCTTCAGTAATCTAATTCTGTGGGTTAAGTGGAAGAGGGGGCTTGCATGCCTCAACTTCGCCCACAAACTCTTGTAAAATTTTTACAAAGTGTAAAATAAAGTCATTTTATCTATATATTCTCTTTTCTTGCATGATACTTAACTAGACTGGGCTATAAAATGAAATAAATTAATAAATATTAGTGTGAAATGGCTTGACGCATTACCAGAGTAAAGCGTCATTCAAGAGTATTCATCTATAAAAGATCAATTTGAAAGGTGAAGTTGAAGTATTGGATCCGATCTCACATGAAGTTGAGTTGGAAAAAGCAACTCTACATCATACACTATTAAGTTTTAAAGGAACATCGGTTACATTGTTAACACTTGTTTCATTGTTTTCTAAGTGTCAATGGAGGCTGGTGTCGACATGGTAGCTGAAAACTTTTGATAAAACAGTGGCCACAACCACATGGAATTATTGATGCCGATGACAGGGCGGGGCGGCCCTTGCTGCTGCTGCTGCTGCTGTCAGCTAAGCCATTATTTTTTACTCTCGAATCAGCGGTGAAATTGGGGAACTAACTATAACGAACGAGTATTTCGCATGCAGGTACGGTGTTGCGAAATCGGCGTTCGTTTGGCGGTAAAAGCGTGACAATTTGCAAACTTTCAAAAAGGTCGTTGCCGAATGACAGAAGCGCTCTTTCAGCATTGGCGGAAAACGAGAAAAGCTTTGAATAAATGAGCAGGCTTCTGACCGCGGGGCGCGGGACTCACAACAATTGCTGATTTTTGCACGCGTTTGCTGAAATTAGTGACTTTGTCGACGTCAGCAGTAGTGATTTTTAGCGCGTCGACTGCGGCCGTGCATGGCTGATGCGAACAAGTGCCACGCTCTTTTTGGCGCGGCAATACCATCAATAATAAACGCTTTTATATTGCACCCCCGCCGCTTGACAAACACCAACACCCAGCTGTCTACTTCTCATCTTTGATGTGTACCATATTGGTACAAAATCATTTGGCTGTGATTATGATTCAACCTGAGGATATTCCAGGCTACAGCCTGAGGATCTACTATATCTACTATAGCCTATTTGCATGGTCAAAGAGTGGTTGGTCAAAATATCGTTCAAATTTTAAACAGCTTAGAAACTTGCAATCGTTTATCAGGGGTTGACATGATTGTTTAAGATGTATAGAATGTCGATCGATTGATTCCAAATTAAATCAGACCTATTGAAATATAATTATCCATATTGGTTCATGTCGAGAACTTTGCAATATGCAATAATTGTAATATGCAATATTATTGTAACAGTGACTGTGACCGATTGAATTTGAGTAAATGATTGGTGTTACAGTTACAAACTTACAAACTTCTTAATTTGGAGCCTCTCCAAGTGTTTAGTGTTGATCTACAATATTTGGGACGTGTTATCTCGAAGTGGATTCAAGTTGTGACAAGCCATGATGTTTTCAAATCCATGTGACACCAAATTCCATTGCATTATTATTTCTTCTATATAACATTTTGTCATTAAGTTTCTAAATAAAATAAATCTCTGAATTTAACTCTTTGTTAACTCTGAAGAATATTACTAACTAAATTGAGGTCTGACAGCTCAACAGATCTTTGTGCAACATTGATTTTTCTGAATCTGGGGAACTTCCATGAAAATAATGCAGTAGGCTACTATCTATAGGATGATTCGATACGATTAGATTATTGCGATACTTTATATTATTGTTGTCTTTATATTGACACAACTATAATGCTGAATAATGAATTCGTAAATGATAACTCAACAATCACTCAAGATTACAATGAAATGTTTATAGATTATATATCTAATTTTATATCATATTGTAGTTATGGATCAAATTGTCAATTCTTTCATGAGTTATTATTAAACCCCAATTCCAGTCAATAAGTAAAATTTCTACTCTCATGTGTATTCTGAAAGTGGCTTTGAGAGTGGTCTCTCTGAGATAAGGAGGAAAAATACTTGAAACATATGAGTCTTCGTGGAGTAAAAATCCAGTGTGAATGGTTTGTTGTAAATTATAAATAATAATCTTTTCGTTTGAAAAATGGGATAAATAAACAAGGTCTGAAGAATGGTTCAAGTTGTAGCTATAAAGAAATTAACTAGAGAATGCCGTTACCGGTCAACGCATCTTGAGAGCGCCAACTCCATTAAATCGGTTTATCATCTAGTCAGTCGGCGACGACAAGGTATGGGGAGGGGAAGAAAGAGAAGGATAAAGAGGAGGAGGTAGAGGAGAAGTAATAATTGAAAGACGAGAGAAAGAATAGAAGTAAAATGCCGATAAGCGCCACCCGACCGACAAGCAAAACCTTTTTAAATGCGATAAATTATTCGTTTTTGGAGAATATTCAATGTCGACGAGTGCTATTATTATTAATTACCGGCTGATGCCATTTGATGAGCTGGTCACCAATCCCCCTTCCCAGGCTCCCCTCCTCCCTTCCACCCGACCGCTCCTCTTTTATCTCGCCTTCGACATGTTTTGCCACTCTTCATTCTAGCATCTCGTCGGCGTTTACAGCAAGAGAGGAAGAGATAGAGAGAGAGAAAAGCAGAGAAATTGGGAGAAAAACGAGAAATAGGGGGAGGGACGAGAGAGAGAGAGTGGATGATAGAAAAGAATAGGGTAAGAGATGGGAAAGAGTTAGGAGCGAGTGAAAGCAATCGAAAAGGGTTGAAACGATGATTAAAGTTAGAGATGAATTGAGAGGATCTGTTTTGGAGCTCCGATGAATTGAACAGGGACAGAAATTTGTTCTGTTATTAAATAGAGTGGAGTTAGAAAATTAGGAGTTGAGCTAGAAAATGAAAGAGAGAAGGTGTAAAATAATAGTTAGAGGAGTAAGTGGAGAGAAATGACGCGGGAAAGAGGATAGAAAATTAGTTTCGTTGAAGCTAGCAAAACGATGATGAGATTATTTTTGTCCAAAATTTGGTTTTAGGAGCGAAATAGAATATTTCGTACCTAGGGCCGAAAATGTGCGTTTACCGGCTCGAAATCTGTTTTCAAGTCCGAGGCCGTAGGCCGAGGACTAGAAAAGATTGAGAGACGGAATATTACATTTTCGACCCGTGGTGACGAACTTTATTTTTTGGCACACAACATCAATGCGAAGAAAACAAAATAAAAAATTAGTTAATCAGTTCCAAGAACAGCTAGACCAGTAACCTTATTATGCTATCTTCGCCTATGCTGAATTTGGAGTAGGTGCCATTTGCTTGCTATTGAAACTTCGCGTCAAAAGTTTATTGATTTAGTGACTGAATAATACTTTATAACTATCAGTGTATTCGATTTTCTTAGTTCAGAAACGTTTAAGCCCAAGTTAATTTTTGTATGATCATCCTAAATTGTACAATATCAATTCAAAGTTGTTGATTTTCGACAGATACTGGCTAGCAGAGAAGCTTAGTCTAGTTGCATTATCACCTGCTAGATGGCGCTGCCTAACCTGCTAGACGAAGTAACACAGAGTCTGACAACAATAATATTGTTCAAACATGGATTTCACGTTCATCATTATTCAAAAATTAATCAATACAAACATTTTTAATGTTATCAAAGTTGAAGTATTAGTTATTGAAGCAGTTTTCCTTTATTATTCAACTACTGATTAATGTGAAAACTTTCAACGTTCAGTTCTCTTGACAAGGGATCTTACCAATCAAAATAACAGATGAGAGACTACCTTTACATCGAAATACCAATAAGTCGACATTGACTCCCAAAACAGCTGACATTTAATGCAATACAAACCGGGATGCTACCTATTGATCGACTAACCCTTAAATCGACAACGACCTTCAGTCAGCTGACATTAGGTTATTTTACCGCCCTAGGGCCGAAAAACGCATTTTCCCGGCGAGTTTATTGAAAACGAGCGTTTTCGGCCTCTGATTAATGTAAAACAGTCCATTTCATACCAGTTCAGTTCTCTTGACAATCAGCTCGTTTTCAGGATGACCAATCAAAATAACAGATGAGAGACTTAAACGTTTCTAAACTAATAAAATCGAATACACTGATAGTTATAAAGTAATATTCAGTCTGACTATTTAATGCAATCAAACTTTTGACGCGAAGTTCCAATAGCAAGCAGATTGATCCTAACCCAAATCAGACAACGACCTTCACTGGTCAGCTGACATTCAACTGATAATTTATTTTGTTTTGTTTTCCCTATGGGCCGAAAAACGCATTTTCGACACCACGGCGAGTTGCTGGCGACCTCTAGTCCTCGGCCTACGGCCTTTTCGGACTTGAAAACCGATTTCGAGCCGGAAAACAGCACATTTCATACCTAGTGTGGCGAAAATACTATTATAGTTTGCTTTGATAAAAAAAGGTGGAGATTGTGTGAAAAATGGAAAGAGCAGAAGAGGAAGATGAGATTGATTGATTGATTGATTGCCTTTATTAAGGGCGGAGTTAGGACTCTTGGTCCTCTCTACCACACAACCCTTTACAATATGTACAATAATATACAGTTATCAAAATACATCAAAATTAATGATCATACAGTAGAAAGAATATTGAATAGAGTATGTAAATAAAACAAAATAGGAAAAAATAAGTAATAAGAACTAAAAATAGTTGAATATATAATAAGAAAAATATACATGTTTCCTTTTCTCACCATTCACTCACACACATGCACACTAGCAAGATGGAGAAATACTCCACCGAATACTTGATATAATCAGTATTGAAGAAATATCAAAATAAGAAAATAAATTAATATGAGTTTGAGAACAAATGCTATGGAGATGGAATATCTTTTAGACAACTTAACTTTCTCACACCTGAGCTGCTCCTCCCCCCTTCAGCCATTTCGAAACTGTCACGCCAAACTGAGCTCGGCCATTCACATTCTTAATAGATGATGGTAATTCATTCCAAGTACGGCAAGCCGTAACATGGAAAGACTTGTTTTACATTGAGGTTCTGTGATGAGGGATTACCAATAACTGTGAACCATGTCTAGTACCTCGTCCACTCCGCTCTCTTATAAAGACAAACTGGTCTGCTAAATATCCAGGACATTTGGTATGTATCAAATCATAAAGCAGTTTCAGCATGTGATACTGTCTCACAGGTTTGAGCCTCAGCACATCCAGCTGCTGGAAGTATGGACTGATATGATCATCCCGTCTGAGATTAAAAATGTAACGGACACAGTAATTCTGAGCTCTCTGCAGACGTTCAGACAAGATAACACTCATGTCATTGACAACAATGTCCGCATAATTAAAATAAGGGAAAATCAATGATTTGACCAGCATCACTTTTACACGGAAAGGTATGCAGTCACCAATCTTCTTCAGGGAGTGAATTCCTGCAAATACTTTATTACATGTAACATTTATTTGCTCAGTCCAGTCAAGAAACTTGTCAATTGTGTAAGGGTGGTTTGAATAATAATGTGGGCTTATATAATTAATAATGATTAATGGTTAATAGATTTTACTTTAATTAAGTGATACATAAAATAAGATTCTTAATTGAGATATGGACATTAACATTTATTTTGATTATATTATATTGATCAGGTTGCTCCTTTGGGAGATTGGCTGTCGTTAGTAAAGACAGTCAGTCGTTTCCCGTCTCTGGAGGAATAGTAATTGTTGCATTACACTCTAACTGATTAACTGCATGTTATTCAGAGGTGTTCTGCGCCGCCAAATGGTTGCGGAGACTGGCTTATGGTTGAGAGGATCAACGTGCTAACCACACGTTACCTCTATCCTGGTTGATGATTATTTGCTTGCTGTATGGTCTGTCCGGCTGGAGGGGGTTCTGGCGGGGTGGAGGGGGCGGCTTCGGCTCGGCCGGTGTTGGTTCGGGGACTGTGAGTTCTGATTAAGAATTTATGGCTTTTGGACCGGTATTGGCCGGGCTGGGGCCGTTTTCCGGTCGTGTCGGGGTGTCTTCTTGGCTTGGACGGGCTGTACAGTAGAGTGAATTTGAAACTGGCAACCAGCTGGTAGGCCTAGGCCCTTCATGGGCTGTTGAGCCAGACATACACATACATACATACATATTGATCAGGGGTTTACCACTATTAATAAATTATCATGGGGTACTCGCTTGGCTGCTCAGGAACATTTTGTGGTTAATCTAGATACAATGACTCACCTGACTCTCCATGTTGATAACACTTCACTTTTCCGCGACTTTAATAATTCTAATTTAAAATACAAATACCTGTCTGATGAAGGTACTACTCTTTCCAGTTGTTCCCTTGACACACAGAGTTATCCTACCCGGACTGTGGTAGCCTGTGATATCAAGAAATACAACTGTCCAGAAAGTAACCCAAATCAGACAGGGAGACGTTACTGTGTCTCTCTGAACGGAATCACTAAATAAAAAAAAAACAAGAACTAGAAGAGCTAGTACTCCCAAAAATTTGGAGTTTATAAATGGATGAGTCTAAGGCTAGAACGTGTGCCCTCATGGTCACTCCACGTTCATGCCCTTGGTGAGCCAATGTTTACATAATAGAATATAATCATGTTTACTATCATTCGAACGTTTGTTATTGAATACAAAATAAACTGATTTAAATAACAGTCAGTCTGAATTCTTTCAATAATTGAATTTTGATGAAATATATCATTTTTAAGCTCAAGTGATGTGTATTTATCACAATTGTTAAACCTAAGTTTTTAATGAGAAGGAGAATGAAATGAAGAAGAAAGAGAAAGGAGATTAGAAGGGTTGGAGAGAAATGAAAACTAAGTATAAAAGAGTTCGGCATTGAAAAGAAAACAAAAGGAAAGATTATAATTATTGAAGAGGAGTACATTATAATATTCGACTTACATGATTTAAAATGATAACAATAAATGTGGATGATTAAAGATTGAATAAACTTGTAGTTTAGCTCGTAAACAAGAAGTACTATTGTTTTCAACACATTACTTCTATGTGCGGTGTGGGAGAATATTTAAACAATAAGTAAAGTATGAGAGTAGAATAAAATACTGCGGGAGGAAATTCATTGAGCAAGAGTGAGAAATATCTTTTTATGGATGAATAAGTAATAAATGAAAATAAATAAAAATTATTATAATATTTATTTATCATAAATTAATAAAAAATAATGAGATCTAGTTTAAAACCATCATTCGTGAGCTTAGATATAAAAGAAGAAAACTGATGTTTCGGAGGTGGGCATTTTTTGAAAGCATCATTGGGGGCAGAGAGCGAGAGAGAGATAAAACAGAGTGGAATAATAAAAAGACAGTCAAACTTATCGCATGAAAAATGGATGAAGTTAAAACACTCTCCAGTCTCAGACAGCTTCAAATCTATTAAAATTTAAACAAGGTTTGTTAATCAGAAAAAGGTCCAAGAGAGGGAAAGCTTTGCATATAAATTAGACACTTCTTGAATCGATCTTGCCTCAGTCATCGATCAATTCATATGACAGATGACCACTGGAGGCTGAAAAAAGAACCAATGTCTATCAAGCTAATTAATTGAGTGGAAACTTTGCTAATCACCATGAACTAATTTAAAAACATCAGAGTAGACTTTTCACCGGAAAAGAAAAATAATATGTGATCTAATAAAAAAATTCAAGATTATTGTGAGCTGGGCTAAACATATTATTGCAGCGAAGAATAATTACCGATGTAATAATAATAGTACAAAATAAAAATATTGGGAAATAATAATCCATTAAATTCGTACAATCTCCATTTGATTGTTAATTTCCAGATTGTACCAATAGATATTGTAAAAGTTATATCCGGAGTAGTTGGAATCATGAGTAATAATCCTGAACTTAAAAGGTTATCTGATCAATGATCATAGGAGTAGATCGCAGGAGTACATTTTCGATCGCATTGCTTTGAATGATCGCATTTTGCTTACATTATTTTATGGAATTCACCCCTGTTTTCAATAATGATTCAGCTTCCCTTCCAATTATTATTCCCTTCGACGCTCCATCAATCACAAGCACAGAGTTCAATTTTCCAAAAAAAATATTATTCATCTTATTACTTTATATAATATCCTGTAATTTCAATCACTACTTTTTTGAACTAGGCATTATTTCCAACTTACCGTAAATTAATAACGATTTTATTACTCAATATTCATTGAAATGCAAAGCGACTTTTCATGTGTATTATAAACCTACTCATAAGCCATTAAACATGAATTTCAACGAGACTGCTTCATATTTATGAGATATTTATTCATGGTAGCAAGTGGGAGTGGGCTATGAACAAGTAAATGCGTCCAGTAAGAGATAAAGCTTTTTGTTTCAATACAAACTGTTGAAACGTTGATATAAGCAAGTCGATCCAGTTTGATGAAAGCGACGGGTCGAGTGAGAACAGTTTCCAGCCATAGAACTGATATATAAATGTATATAATTGTTCTATGTTTTCAGCTCGCATTTGGTGTGACCAGCCATTCAAAGCTCACCAATGTAAATGCTTATCAAAGTCTTTCAAAAGCCATTTTATTACCTGCTTTTAAAAGCTTTTGCCAGTGAGAGTCGATTAAAGTGTTAGTGTCTGACTGTGCCGCTCTTAAGATCCTGTTTTCCTATTTGAATGGCCTGGCCAAACAGATACATTTGCATCAATTGACGTTCAATTAAACATTTGACCTTATTGGGACACGTACAACTCAATTCATTCTTCCCCTCCCTCCTCTCTCTCTCACAATCTATCCAGCTTATCCTTTTGCAGAACCAAAACACGGCTCTTTGTCACTCATTTTATAAGCTACTTGCCTCCAATAAGGCGATTGATAGTAGAGTTTACGGTCTTACTGAATACAAGATAATATTATGATTTGTAATGTGATCTCGAAGTTGAAACCATTAATCATTAGACAGGCAATAAAAATAATTATTAGACCGGAGGAAACTGATAACTTAAATCGAATAATCTGGAATTGAACTGGTTCGTGGCCGTAAAATGTTTGTAACTTATTAAAATAACTCAAATGAAAAAAATCCTTGCTTAATTTAACAGTCTCCAGTACTTTAATAATCCAGCTTTGTTCTTCAGATCTGGAACTAGCAATAGCCAAATTTTCAATCCTGATTATTGAGATGATAAAATATACGAGGATATCTTAGACTAATAGTATTCCTTATGAAAATGATCACTAGTACAGCTCTGAGTAGTATTCATTGGCTAAATGGCTCTTAAATATGACATATTAGGAGTTGTAAGGAATATATTCCAATTGTAATTACAGTGGTCGGACGAAAAACTTTATTTTGAAAAAATGCCATGAACTCTATACTCTGATCATATTCATAATCATATTGGAATTTACATAGGCCTATGTTGTGAAAATCTGTACTTCCTGCGAATAACAATGAAATTCACTGAAAGTAGAAAGAATTAATATTCCTAAATCTAAACAAAACATTGAACCAAGTAAAATATATTTGTAATGAAAAACAATATCCACCATAAACTATGAAATTCAATCTTAGTAGTTGAAGCATGTATATCAATTTCGGAAAGCATTTCATTCTGATATGAATTAAGAAGGGACTTTTTAAGTGGTTCATCTATCGCTGGATTAGTTGACAGTTTCTGGAGCTGTGGTCGTTGATCCTGAAGAGGATAGCAACTCGTCACCACTGTAGGACTGACATTGGCGAAGCGTGGGTTGAGAAGAGCTGTTGAGATGAAATATTGACAATAGTTCGAAGGCAATCGGACCAATCTGTGGAAGGTCGTCGCTCATTTGTTGCAATGAAAAATTTACAATCGCCTCGGCTTGCCATCGATAACTTGCCCCAACATGACCGCAGCCAAGCAAAAGCAGCACTGATAAAAGATGAAGCAGTGCTGCCTGTTCTACAATTTCCGCTACAATATCCAACAACAACACCTGCCAGCTTGTCACCCGGGTTTTAATTAATGCAGCAGTATCCAGGTAGTAGGTGTTCGCCAAATTTTTCAATATTGATGCTATCAGTGTATTCATGGTTTCTAAAAAAAGTATTGCATTCTCAGCTCATCGCATTGATATTGATGATAGAAAGAATGGAGAGGGAATAATTGAAAATTCATATGCTGGTTGCAAATATTCAACTTACTATTTAATTCAATCTAGGCTATGCGAAATTATGTCAACGAGATTTTATAATTAATTTGTTTTCTCCATTATTTTCATATTCTCTTCTCCCTACTCCTGTTACGAATGTAATATAATAGTATAACAAGAGCCAGTGAATGTGAGTTAGTCATTTCAAAGTGGTCGAATAAAATTGAATTTTTATGAACATATTTGTTCAAGTTTAGGAATTGAATTCTGGAATTTGAACTTATATTATTTATCATCTTTTCTTTCTTTCCCATGTCTAGTCAGACTGAAATTTGTAGTCGTGACCTAGTGGTTGAAGGATTGTCAGACTATTTCTAGTCCTCGGCACGCGCAGTATATTCTTTCTGGCTCCTTCAATTTACCTTCATTGCAGTGGAAATTTATTTCATCTGTGTCAATCATCACCAATATCCAACCAATACCAAACCTTCAACGGATATGACTAGGATTTATAGAGACTTATAACAGGAAAAAAGTGGTGGAAGAGCAAAGGGGAAAAACTAATCGAAAACAACAGGAAAAAGTGATAATGGAGAAGAGAAAGCAGGGGATCGGGGGAAAGAAGGAATCCTGTTGGCTGCTGTTGCTGACATTTCGCTACGGCATTGAAGAAAGCAATATAAAATGAAAATAAATAAAGAATAACTAAACGCTGGAATGATTTGGGATTAGGTAGTAGATGAGAAGCCAGGGTAAGGACAGTCAGCATTGGGGAGAAGAAGTGGAGACACTGACTGGCTCAGGGTACGCCCTTCTATTATTTATCATGATAATTCTGGATAAGAGATTCAATTTCTATAATAATTTATCGAATAGTAATATAGAATTATGTATCTGAATATAATAATTATGAATAATTGAATGAATTTAATTCTCATCTCAACCACAGGAATTTGATATGCCACTCGCCTTTGAACATTTGTGGATCCTCTTTGGTATTTCTAATGTGCACTGCACTCTTACACAAAGAATCGAAATAATAAATCCATTGCAGTATGACTTATTTTATATACCATCATGAGATATTTTATATCACAAAATACCCTATCCGAAGTATATGAGGTATCCGAATCCGAGGTATTCTATTTCAATAATCAAAATATTTATCCAAAAAATTCCTGTGTCTTGCACCGTTGAAAAAAAAAAATGTCTGTAATCTGTAGAATTAAAAATACAATATGGATTTACAGTACAGTATTTCAAGATAAGACATCTACACATACAAATATTGAATTTGATAATTTTGCAATTCGCAAACCCGAGATTCATTAATCAATTACAACCATCTTCAGTATAAACCCTTTTGATTCAAAGCAATGAAAAGCAAGGTAAAAAGAAGAGAATAATTCAGGAATAAAACAAAGCCAATATGAAAGTACTATAATGTAGGGAGGGGTGATTGTAGGGGGGGGGGGGGGTTGGTGTCTTCCGTCTGAAGGGGCACGGATCATTGCAAGTCGCCGGGTGAATAATTGAGGGGTCAGGGGTGGGGGTCGAAATGGGAGGTGGGAGGGGATCGTTTCAGTGGCAATTTATTAGGTCCGTCGAGGACGAGCCGAGCTGTAACTCGCCGAATAAACATTGGAGCGCGATGCGCGAAATTAGCTCGCTTACCTTTTGCTGCTGATTTATTAAGACCTGCTTTCTTCAATTCTCTCCTTCCCACGCTCCCTCCTTCCTTTACTACTACCACTACTTCACACAAAAACCCTGCAACAGAAAAAAAATGCAATGCAACAGCCAGCTCATTTATCGTTTGCAAGTTGTAAACTAAATTCTCATTCTCCAGTCTGTACAAATCTAATAAATTATTATATTAGATTATTAAATTATTATATTAGAATATTAAATTATTATATTAGAATATTAAATTATTATATTAGAATATTATATTAGAATAGTCTTAAGTTTTATCCATATTTTCTTCTAATTCGTCTAGGAATGTAGAATATGACATTGGTGACAATTGCAAATCATTTTACTGGATAAAATCTCCAGGGCGGTTATACGAAAAATCATTAATCAATTATTGTTTCGCACACCAGTAGGCCTATAGGATGAATAACTGGAAAATAACCATGCGCTTTACAAAAAAGACAATTTGTAGGGTTTTGCCAATTTCAATTCAGCATAAAGATGAAACCCATGTAAAATAAAGTACTGCATATGAATACTGTTCTTGAGAACTTTAATTAATTTATTTATTCGCATAGGGCTTACAGTTTATTCTGAACAGTTTATATACGATATGAACAGAAAACTTTATGTTTCTTGTATGAAATTAATCCAAGGAAGATTTATTTTAAGGGTGATGCCCGTGTGCGAGCTCTTCCAGGCCGTTCATTACGCTTATAGCTAATGAACGGTGAAGATGTGAGATGACGACTTCTTTTCAGGTAGTCGAGACCGACGGCTCATCGCCTCCTTCGAAAGACTTTGTCACTTACATATCTTTTCAGATTCACAGATGCTAAGGAGGTAATTTCGAATCAGCACTAAAGACTGAAGAATGTGTCCGTCCTTAATTGAATACCAGGATAATAATATTGTATAGGACTTTTTGACATGGGTCGTCAAGAGGAAACCCGGTAGCAGTGTCTAAACTTTCTACCTGAAATGTTGATGTTATTATTATTATTATTTTTATTAGCTTATGGCATATTGTGGGAAGTTCCAAAGAAGTTCCACAGCCGACATAATCACATATTTCCCATAACGGAAAATTGTTATAGTTTTTAATTTTATGAACAGTTAAAAACTTTTTGGTAAGGGGTGAAGTACTTCTCATTTTATACAGCCAAAAACACAAAAAGACCTCGTATAGGCCTACTCTTCATTTACTGTGATCCATCTCTGCTCTCATATCGATTGCGAACAAAAACCAAGACTTACATCAGCAAACAGCCGACAATTGAGCGAGAGACAGCATTGTTCGACAGCAATAGCAATATCAGCAGCTGCAGCAATACGTGGCTGGTGCTGGTGGGTGCGCGTGGCGTAGCAGGGCGTATTTATTTTTCACGCTGTAGGGACGTGCGAAGACTGATTCGGCTCGATTCTATTGTTTGGTGGTGAGGTGTGGAGAGGGGCGGGGGTGTGTTTGGTGGCAGGGGGTGGGGGCTATTTGGGGGCCCAACCTGGGTTTACAAATGGTGATAGGCTTGTAACCAGGTTAGGCCGGCTTCTATATTATTTTACTCGGCGCTCGCCTACTGCGGGCGAAATAACACCCGCGGGGTTCGCCGTCTCTTTCTCCTTTCCCCAAAGAGGGGGAAGCCTACGATCCTCCTTTTCCAAATGAATGAATTGAAGATAGCGAGCAATGAAACGAGCTCATCCGTGTTTAGTACAATATATCTCGGCAAGACTGCTCTGTGCTTCCAGCCAAAATGAAATACTCACTGCCTTCAACATCTTCCCGGAAAAATTGAATTAATTCTGAGTAGAGTGTAAATGTGATATATGATTAATTCCAGCCTTAGACGCATTTTACCAAGTATTTGGATCCCTCAAGTCGAATGATTTCAACATAATCAGATGGAAATGAATCAACTACACTTGAACATGTACCATTAACACCAACTCTAACAATCGATGTTATTGAAAAAAACTAGAGTGAGGGATTACTATTAGAACGATTCATATAAGATACTTCAATATCAATGAAATAAAATGACGATCATGATTTTGTTTTATTATTTTAATGATTTCAAGTGATTTATTTGAATCGAAGGGCGGCTTGCTCTTTCTGTCAATGGTATATTTTTTATTTCATTGACTTTCCATTTAGTCACAATACAAAATTCCCAAATTACTGGTATTTCTATTATATGTGATAAATATACAAAATATTTGTCTTATATGTAAATGAATCAATGAATTTGGAATGAAAGGCAAACTTGTCATGATTGATCCATTTTAACCACGAGAACTTATACTAACTTTACTGAATAATGGAAGGAAGGTGAGCGAAGCCGAGAACACTTTAAATCACATGATATGTACAGGTTCGAGCAAATGAGCAATATTAAAAAATAACTTTGAGAGTTTGGAAACATTTTCTGTTATTAATTTCATCAATTCATACTATGTAACGAAATCAATTATTTATTGTTGAGAAAAAATGTTCCTATCATAAGAAAACACATGTCTGTTTTAAGATAGATTGGCTTGATAAGTGGAAGAATAAATAATATAAATTATAGGGTGATACATTTGGCCTTCCTGGAATTGTACGTAAAAATTGGTTGTAATAAAACAGCGTCTAAGATAAGCAAGATAATCTTGTCCGGTTTTCATTTTCCTTTAAGGCTGCGGCTAATAGAAGGCTGTCCGAAATGAGAAGAAACTGATGAAAGACCGCTGATAACTATTCCAATATAGCTTATCGGCCCCCAAATCACGAGCAATGGAAGTTACATAGGATGTTTTTGCGCAAGTACCAGAATTACTCAGTCAGGAAATAATTGTAGAGTTCAAGCAATGTAGGCCTTCACAAACTGTGCACAGCTAGCCTATTGTCTACCATTTTGAATTAGAAAACAAAACCATGAACAAATGGGAGGCATATTTCCACGTTGTTGGCCATCCTCCACGTTCACGACTCACCCGCTATTAGGCAACAATTCGATGCGATGGGGGACCAACAACGGAAATGAGTCTCTCCTCTACCCTCCACTCCTCTTCCTCCTCACCTCTTCACTACTCACTATTACCAGGAAACATGCTCTCATTATAATTAAACTACTGTGGTGATTCTCTTTCGAGGACAACAATCCGTAGCTAGTGGCTATTGTGGTTAGTAAAATGGAGCATGATTGTTCAGAATAGTTAATTTTTTCAAAACAGTGAACATTTCAAATACATAGGCCTACTCATATCTAGAATTATTGAAGTTTCACCTGTTGCTCAGAAATCAAGGATTTTATATAAATGGATTAAAGCTTCTTATAAAAAAAGCTTTCAATCGTAAATTTGGCTTGAAACCCAATTCAATCTACTTTTTTGAAAAAGAAAGAAAACCCGTGAAGAATGTGATATTCAAATAGGGCTAGACGATAAAACGTTGTTGAAGTTTTGTTTTGTTTATATGTATTCAAATGGAAAACATGTATTGCGAATTGTCATTTGAGATCCAAATCAGGTCAAGAGAGATTTCCTTTCTATTATTTTTACTATTTTTTTTTCTATTAATTTTACTATTTATAACTACCACAATGAAATTATAGTGCAGATGGAATAATTATTCTTATAACTTATCAATTTCTTATAATAATTTCATAATAAAATTATTGTTAGTAATGCATTACCGTAAGGGAAAAAGCTTCCTATTTTCGTTAAACCCTGCTGTATATAGGCCTATTCTTCATAGTATGCTATCAAAATCCAGTTTAAGTAGCTGTTGAATTGAAAAAAATCAGTATTCCCAAAGGATAATTTCGCTTCCCCAACCAACCTTTCATTTCAGCCGGACACCCCGAAATTTCACCACCTAAATCTCCCCTTGCTGTGAAGGGATGTCCGTTCTGCAGTTTCATTTTTTTTTGGACGATGCAATCAAATCTGTGAGCTGAAAAAACTAAAATACAAAGCTTTATTTGCTGAAGGAAGTTCAATAAACATGGCAAAGCTGTCAAATAACTCGACGATAATTTGCTTCTTCAATTCGATCAGATCGCATCGATCACGCATGTGTTTGTTTTTTTCAGCCAGTAACAGAGAGTACGTCAATTTGTCGGGGGTGAAAAATTGTTACGACTTGTCATTCCACCATTCGACGTTACTTAACGACCGTGAGTCGTTGACAATACTGAATGCGCGCTTTTTACGCGCGATTTGAAACTTGGCGTTGAACGAAATTCGAACGCGACGTTCATGCGTCACAACTATTGACACATGCTCTTAATGGGTGTGCCATTAAGATAAATGAAAACGCGAATAAACTGCATGGATGGTTCCCGTAATAATCATTACTGAACTGACTAGAATAGAAATTGTATTGTTCCCAAGAATTTATGTTTATTGTTTGCCATGTTCAGGTCTGAGATAACACACTGAACGTCATGTCGTCACGTAAACGTTGCTCGCTATTGTTTTAAAAAAGACCATTACAATAATAATGACTGTGCTTATTGGATGAAGTCAACAAATTGCTCCCACTTAACTTATCTGTAGGATAGTTTTCAATCTGCCAGCCTGCTATTGGATCCAGTTACTCTTTGGCCTACAAACAACGAACATTGATCGATAACTAGAGTTTGAAAGTAAACAAGATTAACCTACACAAAATGTTGTATTACTATTTCAATGAGCTTCAAAACGAGATTATCAAGTATAGTAGTTGAAGGTTGATTGTTGTCGATTAATGTAATGATGTTTTTTTTAAACAAACCTCCATCAACTCGAGCTCACATGAATAATTCAATTAATTCAAATTATTTTTATTGATAGATTTGTTTCAATTTTAATATATTTCCAATGCCCTTGAGTGTTGAAGCCTATCCATTTCTTATACATGATTGATTAATGATGAAGTATTCACTTAGCTCCCATTCCAATAGAAATAGAACTATCAAATTCACTATCTCGGACTTGCATGAATGCATGAGTCCTAATATTCATCGCAAACTTCTTTAAGTAGGGTGAAATATTGACTAGAAATTGATCTAGGTTGATGGTATGCCAATGTTATATGATATAATCGATATGATTTATGTGAAAGTTATTCGAAATACATTTTTTAATTATATCTCTAATATCAATCTCGAAGAAGGAAAACCTTTTAAAATCCTTTTCTGTGCATCAATTTAGTCTTCAGTGACTACATTATGGAACATCGGGAACATCGGGACCATCATTCAAGAGGATTCTATAGCAAATTTAGTCAATTCTATACTCCATATTAATGTGTTTTATGAACTACTGTATCTCTCGTACCAGTGAATAGAAGAGAAATTCTGTGTTTTTATAAGAGCGTGTACTTGATATAAAACTTTCTTCAGATTAATTCAAGCACCCACGTTTGACTAATAATAGACGGTGTTGCAAGCGGCCAAGCTAATATTTTGGCAAAGGAATGGGATGATGAGTTGAGTGGTGAGGGGTGCGGGAGGTTAGCAGAACGCTGATAAGCAAGCCTAATTAATTAATTTGGGGAAGGTGCCACAGGGACCTTGCCTTGTTTTGGCGCACGCTTGCTTGTACGCGTGTGTACAACACTCAAGCTAGCTATTCTAAGACGCTTAGTAATTATTTTAATAATGTCTGCAATTAGCCGATGCTCTTCGTCCTAGAACCTTACAGCAAATTACAACAACCTCCCTTGCTGTGGGGTTGTCCTACACAATCAGGCCCCCTCTTCTTCTCTTAACCAGCTAATTTCAACCCCCGATTCAAACCCCCCTCACCACCAACTGAATCTTCAACCCTTTCAGCAAGCGCCGCGCAGGTGGCGATGCCAGCTATTAAGCTCATTTTTATTGTCTCGCTTCAACATCATCTGAAATAAACACAGCTCAAAATTGTTATTTGCATTTATTGTAATCCGCACCATCAACGCTAAAATTCATCTATCTTGTCAGATTCCGTTAGTTTTAGTTTAAATTTAGTTAGATGAAAATTCATTATAAAACTAGAATTGGGAGATAGCTGAATAGTACTTAGAATAAGTTGAAGCTCTATGATTGGACAATATCTGTGAGCTCTCAATTCCACTTCCATTAAAAACAGTACAAGCTTATTTGTTGCCTATTTCTCAAATAGGTAGTTTTCCTTGTTTGAGATACTATTGATAATTTTTCATATAATTTTTTTAGGTAGCCCTGGTACCTGCCATGCATTGTTGGATGAGATTTATGAGAATTATCATTTAATTTTTCAATAGTTTTTCAAGATTATTATCATCCAAGTTGATAATATAATAACATATAAACCCTTGGGTCTGAGTCCGTAAGCATGTGTCTATTTTCTTTTGAGACTCTTGCGTAAAATAAGGAAATCATAAGGAAAACTGATGGAGTCATCAAATGTTACACTACTCTTTTGAACAATCAAATTACCTGTAGCGTATCAACTTTAGGTGACTTAATAAACCAACTGAAATGAGCCAGCTCGCAAAGTGATAATTATTTAGCTTGGTGAGGAAATGGGAAATGTGGTACGCGTGTTGACTTTGACAGGCAATGCCACATCCTTTCAAAACAAAGCACAGAGTGCTATCTACAAGAAATGGTAGTAATAATAATTGTTGCTGCAAAAATTAATGTTTCAAGACGAGTGAAATTGTAGAGAATAGTAGTTTTCAAGTTTGTAATTCGCTAGACGTTTATCTAGCTTGTTGCTGTAGTTAAGTAAAAAGGATAGGCACTTAGCAATAACATTTATCATTGTGTAATAAACCGTTGATTGTTATTTCAGCAGCAAGAGAAGAAAAAAGGCCGTTGTCTACGGCTAATTTCAAGAAAATGCTTCCACTGATGGCTTGTTGGCGGCCTACTTTTTCAGAACTATTAGCCATGTTTTGATCTGTCAAGGCTACGAATTAATGGTTGCTGTACTCTTCTAAGTGTCTGTTTCCACTCCCAAACCTCTCTCCATTCTACTGCTCTTACTTCTACACACACCAGCTTTCTCTCTTACTCTTTCAATTTACTTTTTTCTCATCCACCATTCTCACAAGTCTGAAAGTAATAACATGGAATGCTCCCCTACAATTCTTTTTAGACGTCGAAAAGCTTCCAGAAGGAGATTCACATGAAGATAGCTTCATACCTATCATTAAAAAGAAAAATATTCGTGTATTAAAGAAGGTGAATTTCGAACTATGATTCTCAGAAAACTAATAACTGGGGATTTTATGGGAAGAAACGTTAGTCATGACAATCAACTGATCCACAGCGAATAGAACAGAGTGATTACAATCAACTGATGGAGAAATGATGAACAATGATGGAAATGTGCGAATGGATAACATTGAAAATGAGCCTTTTCCAATCGCAATGCGACTTTGAGAGGAGTGTTGAAATTGTAATAGATTTTTGAAGTAATAAATTTTGTTAAGTATTCTTGATCTCCGAGTGTTCATCGCGGAAATTAATTGATAAATTCAAATTCAATTTATTAATGCATCAATCAAATAGAATGGAAGGATCAATTGAGAAGACTAGTACGGTATTTCCACATTTTACACTTCGAAATACAGTACGTCTCCGATCCTTGAGCATTCCAACCTTAATGTATGTTGAGCGTTATCAAACTATATTAAATTATTTTTGATTTCTATTAGTGGTAAGATATAGGAGACAATACAAATATCAACACGAGCAAAGACGTGGTTGATTCCTTTGGCACTCGGCCCCCTTTCAAATTAATAAACTTTTCAAATTCTATCACCATACTCTCTACTCCGAGTTCTTCAATTTCTATTTATTAAATGGAAGCCCACAAGCTTTATGAGTAATTTTTTGACGATAAGGAGGATTACAATCTCATTTATCTTTCTGGAGAGAAAGATAGATTTGTCAAATCAGCAATGGTTGACATCAGTAATAATAAAAATAATAATATTATTAACAGCAATGATCAGCAATGGTAACGCTCGCACTACTTCTATCCTTTCCAATGAGCATAGCTTTTGTCTTTTCAATTGAAATCTGTCTTTTTTAAAAATAGCATTGAGAGTTTTATTGATTCGTCAAATTTACCTGCGTTATTAGAATTTAGCGGCTCTCAAATGATGAGTTGAGGAATAAATTTTCTCGATCAAATTAATGCCTTTCATCAATCTTGTGAATGTGTTTCTGATTCAGGCTCAAAATAATTGTAATTCAGTTGAGTAAACCTCCAGCCTTCATTTCAATGTTCTTTGATATTGATTCGAAAACAGATTACTACGAGTACATCAACCCAGGGCTCTATAAATATAGTCTTCATAGTTCCTTACATCAACCAAGTGTGTTCCAATGACCCACTTGGCTCCATGGCTTACGAATAGTAACAAACAACAAGAACATTGCAATACTTTCGTATTTCAAAATCAAAATCATGAACATGACGTACTGCAGAAAAAAGTATTCTTCTACTTCCACCCCTATGTTGAGTCGCTACCAGAGAGAATAGAAATAGGCCTATACTCTGGTCGCTCCACGTCAGTTAGTCCCGCGCAAACATCTCGCGGAAAAATGAAAACAATGCTTAATTACTTTTCGGGGAAGATCCGTAATTAATTTCTAATCTCGTTACAGGTGCGCGTACCTCTTCTCACTTCCCCTTTCCACTAGCTGCTCGTCTGCTAATAAAATTACGGCCCAATTAACTCCCACTTAATCCGCTCTCCTTCATATCAATTAGCTGCCGAGCTGCGACTGCGCGGCTGCTGCTCTTTCATGAAAGCTAATAATTCTTAAGATGCTTCACAATGAAGAGCGCTTCAAAATCCACTGCTGCTGCTGTTCCTCCAGCTAGTTTTGCTGCTTATAGTGTTGCTTCTACTGCTGCCGATGCTGCTACTGCTACTTTTCCTACTGATGCTACAGCTGCGGCTGCTGCTTCTGCTATCGATGCTGCTGCAAATATTAAGTCAAAAGGCCGGCGTGGCCAGAGTTTCCCTAACTAATGAGTGAGAACATCATAATCGATTTCAACAAGTCTTTATTCATAAGTAGCTTTGTGAAAAATCACAATTCTGTGAGCCCATTTATTCATAACGTTATTCTTCTAGTAGTGTGTGTTCCATTTGTATGGGTTTATAAAATATCACATCGAAAGTTTTGATTGTAACTATTCGATTTTTGATCCAAAGAGGATTTGGATAATTACGTAGTATTTTTCCAACTGGAAGCGTTGTTCAAGAGAGGGAAATAAAATGTATTCGCAGCCAGAAGACAATAACCAAATCATCAACTATTAATCTATTAATATTAAGAATAGAATAGAATCATCAAGCAGAAAGAATAGAATGGAATAGAAACATCATTAGTCTACATGATATACCCTATGAAGCAAGTCGCCTCTTTCTTACCGTTACCACAAATATTGCAACTTCTATGTCAAGTGATATCTTTAATTTTGATGGCCAGCAATATTAAGATCCACAAAATAAACGAGTGGATTTGATAAACTTAGTTCATACATCACATCATTTTACATTGCATTGTTTATAATGTTACATTGCATTGTTATTGTAAGCTTATTGTTCAACATCACTAGAGACAAGAGGCGGGTGTATAAAATAATTCTGGAATTATACTCTATCACTCTTTACTTTTGGCAAGTGAAGTGTGTGTGGGGGTTTTATTGAGCTGAACGTCAACAAAGCATGGCCTCGTTACGGATGAGTACGCGAGTGAGTGAATGAACGACCGAGTGGCTGCACTGTGGTCTTGCAGAAGGCGCAAGTGACTGCATTTGTTGCCACTTGCCAGCAGATCAATGGGCCTTCTGGCATCATATCAAGGGTGGTATTGTTCAACTAGCAAGTGCGCTGTATTGCATTGTTGATCATGACATGTTTGTGAGGGGATGCGCGAAGTTGACTACCTACCACATATGTCTGTGATGCGCTTGCTTTTTTGAAAGGGTGTCAGGAACAAGAATAGTTTTTGCTATTATTGATTTCGATGGAATTGTATTAGTTCAATTTAACTTTCAATTTAGAAGAAGGTTAGTTATCTAATCTATTTAGTTTAGGCTATCTCTTTGAGTTTGCATGAATATGAGTAATTTATTTTGTTTCATATGGCATGACAAGTTTTTTGTGGGCCAGCCGAGAAATTTATGAATGATAATAATATCAATATAATAATATTATTATGAAATGCACTGTTGTGCGGGCATATGAAGTGCGTCTACCTAAGAAGACTTCTTATTTTATTTTTATTTGACGTTTTAGAATTCTACTATTATTTCATTACCTTAAATCCTAAGAATCAACGTACTTCAAGACAGCCTATATCATCGCAATAGGAGTTTGGAGCTTCATATAGCTGAAATAGAATTATTGTATTCCTTTTCTTCTTACTAACCACAAAAATCACTTGAAAGGGAAAACAATAATTCGGCAAAAAACTGAGTAAGTGAATTTGTGGTTTTTATCGTCTCCTTCTTCTCGACTTTTATTCTCTTCCTTCTCCTTCATCTCATTCTTTCCATATTATTCTATTGGAGTACAGAGATACAAGAAGTAAAACAGATTAACTCGTTCATTATTTGTGGCTTTACACACTGTTGAGAATGTGGTTACAAGTGATGAATTAGATATTTGGGCTCTACAAAAATGGATACAAGATATTTGAAAATCTAAATTTCCTAGGACTTGATTTCGTGTAATTGATATAAGCATGAACTGTCTCCAATCATCTTCAAATATTTCCTACTGTGAAATATTTTTGAAACTTCTTCAAAGCAATTGATTCCTACAGGAAGCCAATAAGAGAACTAGCCTTATTTGAATTGATTCCAATGCTGTAAATACACCGCAATGCGATTAGTATTGATTGCATTCTATGACGGCTGCAATATTACAAGTAGGAAGTCATTAGAATAAATATTATGAATTAACGACTATAATAGTCATCCCTATCATAGTCGTTCCTGTATTATGAATAATCTCGATCGCTGTTGAACTACTTTCAGTACCTGATTATATTGACTCCACTGGCGGCTCGTGCCCACAAAAAAGGTGAAGTACTCGTATCTTTTACTTCACATCACTTCACCTGTTTCGTGGGTACGAGCCGCCAGTGAATTTGACTCTGTGATTGAATTACAATTGACTGTACCAATATTTCACGAGCTTTTTAATATAATTGAGAGACTTACAATACTATCATGATCGACCTTAATAATGAGAAAATCCACAAGTCTAAAAAACGAGAGTTAGTTGTTGAAGTTATTGATTGCATTTGACTAGCAAATTTTATGACTGATGAGATGATCAAAGTTCTGATGTAGGAACGTTTTTGAAATACAGATAGATCTTTTTTAAAAAATATTGATGGAATTGTCTTCAATTTCTTTGTGAAAATTTCAATTTATGATTGAGTGAAGGAGAATAGTTGCTTATACAACTAGAAGTATCAGCATAGCCTTTATACTTGAGCTTATTACTTTATAAACTATTTAGACCACCCATATAGCTTCTTCCAAGTGATGCATCTTGACCGAAATTCTTCACCTGAATGATTTCAATAGAGGATTTAAAAAAGTAATCTGGGCCCTGAAAATGAATCATAGTAGCGCTAACTATTTTAATGACAAGTTTCACATCAAGTTGGAGATTATTTTAAAAAAAGTTGTTTAGTAGTTGAACTATCAATTTGGGGAAAAAATTATCGTTCAAATTTTAGTCAGACTCAATGTATTCAAGCTATGAAAGCTTTTGTAGAAATAAATCGATTATGTCATATTACCTACAGCCTCAACTGCCTTAATACTAATTGATCGGAAATGAATTTTCCTTGAACTTCGTTTAAAGAAAATTAACAATATTATTACTGTTGCCATCTGTTGGTGGAATGAAGTTGCATATACAGTTTACTTTCAAATCACACTGACAGGTCTCCGAAGAGGAAGAAAAAATTGAACGGCCGAGTAAAAAACGGTCGTAATCGGTAACTGATTGCCGAGAAACATAAACCATTAAGACGACGATGTTGAGAAGGGTTTTTTGTGTCACGGCGGAGGACGAAACGACCGTCATTTGAGTCGTTCAAGTTCCTAAAAGATACCCGGGTAATGATAACCGGTGAGAGATGAATGAAATGCAACCCTTTCATCTCGAGTCAATTTGCTTTGCCCGGTAATGTTCAGGGAGGGTAAGAAGGGGGATAGGTGAAAAGGGGATGTTTTAAAGGGGGCGGGTCGGATGTCGAACGACGATTACAGTCCCAAGACAGTGCAGGGACATGTATTTTCAGCTTTAAATGTGGATGAGAGGAAACGACGAAGGGGGTGGTTCGATCGATACTAAACGTCGACCACATTCTGTCTCTCTGCGAGTTCTCATTAGACACGATCGCAGTTATCGACTAACTGCTAACAAAGAACAAAAGGCCTTCTCTAGTAATAGAGGCGGGTGGCTCTGCTCAGATCCGACTGTCTCAGCTTACTTAGGTCGTCTCTTCCGCTCTTGGTCGTGACTCCCGACACAATTATAATCGTTTATAAGCGATCCAACGTCGTGAGAGACACACACACAGAAACACTCAGTTAGGAGAAAGACAATAAAAAACTCCACTTCTCAAAAGAAAGAGTTCATCGAGAAAAAATTATTAAAAAATCATAACTTAGGTCTTTCGTCTAATAGCTGAGTTTTGAGAACCATCACAGCACAGGATGCAGTCGGCAGATTATCAAACCATCTTGGAAAAAATGACTGGTGAATGAGTGGGTACTAAAAATGATTACAATAGTCCATCTTAAGCCCCATATTTGATCAGATTTTCAATCATGGGAATAGGAAGATTACTGCTTAGAGTTGCATCTGGCATGGCTAACATCAATTATTCTCAAGGATCTTTTAAAAGTATTTGAGAGGCGGAATCAGAGTTTCAAATAGCCTAATATCAAACCTATAATCAATGACCATTGATATTTCTCTTGATTTAGATGGTTTTAAGACTCGTTGATTTTGAACAAGAAATATTCAACCCTTTGTGTATATTATATAGAAGTAGTACTTCTAGGCAAGAGATAAACCTCACCCTAGTCCAACATTTCAAAATTCTACGTATAAGAGGTTATAAGGAAATAAGAAGCATTAAATTACTGGAAAATAGAAAATCACTTTTCCATGACAACTCGTCATTCAAGCCATCTCATTCCACTAAAATAGATTCTAACAAGTAACTAATAGAAGACAATCTCTAGAACTGCATAGAATTTGACGTTCTATTGAAAATTAAGAACAATATCAGTCCACCACAATACACAAGACTCATCTTATTTTACACTGTTTTCTCTCTCATTTTCAACGAAAATCATCAACGGTTCTGCTTTTTCTCGCATAAATCATTCTAAGATCAAGCTCCAGCCACCTGGAATCCAGCTCTCATAATAGTCCCATGTTTGTTTTTGCATAGTTAATTTCCTGCTCCGATGGAATCTTAGTAATTTCCTTTAAAACTAACAAAAGTCTCACAGATTTTACATAGGCTATAGTGAAGATGGAAATTTTCGTTGTACCCGATAGAAAAAGGAAATAACAGTCATTTTGTACGTAGTGGCGTGTTACGCGTGGTTCATTCTGTGAGTGTGATAGAGTTCACAAGCGTTTGTTGTGCCATTAAAAACGATTCAGATACAAGATTTAATTCCATTTTCCACGATATCGAAGACAAAGGCGTACGGTTAATTCCGTTTTATGCTCTGTGATTACAGGGCCCCCCGTTCAAGGAGAATGGAAACAATGCTTTCGTTTCCTTTTGAAGATGGTAGATTTCGGATAGGGCAGGCAAGTAATTAACGTGATCACGTACAATTGGCCGCCGCTTTGCTTTTGAAGGCTGTGGCCGAATCTGAACGGTCACCGCACCGCACAGCTGCCAGCATTCGCCGCCGTCCTATCGATTCGCTCAGCTCGGCCCCAACAGCCAATTTCCTACTAGTCGATGAAAACACTCTCCAAGGCTGAGAAGGAGATTAACAGCTCATTCCCAGACTGTATGGCGGCTATTATCAGCAGCGATCGCTCAATTGCTACAAAATAGCAATCTGTTTTACAAAGAAATCAATTCTTCATTTATTGGAAACAGTATTTCAATTTATAATTGTTTGATTAGAGCGATTCTAAACCCTCAACTGATAAGTTAAAACAGAATTTCAATGCTCAAGTTATGAAAACTGTGTTTCAATACTTATTCCATTGAAAACGGTGTTTATTAATTTTCAACTGTGTTAAATTTTTAAGCCAATGAGAAATGTATCACAGTGCAGTTTTTTTTGTCAAAGTTCGTGGACCAAGTTCAGTTCGGGTACCAATCGAATGAACCAAAGGTCCAAGCCTGATACGGTGGCCGAGCAATCAAGCGTCAGTGTTTCGTTTGGAAAAATAATTCAGGCTCTTTGTTCAGACGTTAATTTAAATTTTTCTGAGAGGACCGTATTCTCTGCACGCGGTAATTACTTGTTCCTGTAATTGAGATTGAGGATTTAAAGCTTCAATAATTTCGTATCGATTGAGGTGGATTCTAAAGTCTCAATTCAATCTTCAAAGTTTACTGATCCATAAAGCTGGAGCCCAGATGGGTCTGAGACAACATTCTTGTTATTCAAGAAAACATAATGAAGAGTACCTGGGTAGAATTCGAAGTGTGTACAGGTATTTTTAAATTGAATACGGTGCCATGAGAATGAAGTGTTGTCGAAACGATTGTTCTTGATTGCTTCCATCGCTATGGAGATGGATATTAAAACACAAGGTTACGATGATTGCTACAAAGAAAAAAATTAATAAAATAATCGAGTCTGTAGCGAACGAAGCATTTGGCAGGCCGACATTGAGTAAGTTGGCTGAATGGTGTACTGCAGCCTATATGAACGCAATTCTAAAACACTCTTACTACTTTTGGTTGCGGCAAGAGAACGCAATTTGTTAACAGCAGTTGCCTAAAAACGTGCAATGTTTTCAATTTGCGGTTTCCTCAAGTTCCCATCATTCATTTTGATGCTCAGGGTCGCCCAGTACGTTTCGTACCAGAAAAATTATCTCTATTTCCTTCGATTGCAAGCCGATTACGATCTTCATATTGCATTTGAGTCCTAAAAAAGTATTATTTAACCTCATGATGATGAAGATTGAGCATTTTCAAGAACCAGAGGAGAACTGCTTTTGACTGATCATTTAAGGCTCAAATATGGATTAAATGTTGGAATCCATATCAAACCAATTGACTCAATTTGTTTTATAGTAGGATGCAGAGATTATTGATCTTAAATGTGAAAATAATCATTATTATGAGTATTCTGACGTTTGAGTTATTATTAAAGAAGGATGATCAGAGAGCTTGATTTATCAAAATTATTTAGAATGATGGTTTCAGATAGTTATACGAGAATAAATTTCATTGAGATAAAATCATAAATGAATTGGCAAACCTCCTAATTTATAATATTCGATCGTTCGATGCAAGTGTAATTGTATAATAGCTTTCCAAATCCTGAAAACTTTATTATCTTCTATAAATCAATCAGATTTATAGTCATTAAGTTAGAAATGACTGTCAGTCATTCAGATTTATACTCATTTATAGGCATTTCACGAAAATCTGAGTGCAGAAATACTATCAAAGCTGAGAGAACTGAAGCAAGATTTTTCATGTCAAAAGGCGAACATTTTTTTGAAAGGCAAGATTTTTGCAAGCGAACATGATTTATTTAATTGAATTATGCTACCAACTATATCATAGAAGAATTATTATTATATACATGTCAATTTTAATGAATTTGTGAGTGTGTTGTGCTCTAACCATGTACGTGGCTAATAAGATGGGTGATGATTAGATTACTTTATTCAAATAGATAACAAAATTCGGCTTAGATTCTACATTGTAACATAATAAATGAGTAAAACAAAATTATCCTATAAATTTCACAAAATAGAAACTCCTAGTAAAAATACGATAAAACGGTGAAGTAATGAATGCAAAATTTATACAAATTTTAATTCGAGGTTCTGCAAAATGAATAAGGAGTGTAAGTTATCTAAGTGAAAAGGCGAAGTTTAGACATATATATGTCCATTCTTGGGAGAGGATAATAAGGATATCCTTTCCATTAACACTTGGCCTTGACGAGAGATGAGAGATGATGAGATGATAAGAGATAACTGCTTTCTACAACGTTCTATTTAACTTGCTTTTTATTCATATTAAATGCTTTTTATTTAGTCAGGACCGACGGCTTCACATGTCCACTGAAAGACGGAGAAAATTAATAATCAATATTAAAAAGGAAATGAGTTTGAAGGAATGAATGCGTCGCTCTAGTCAATTTCTGAAATTGCTGAAATCTAAGTTGATAACAGTGATAACTTCAATAAGAGCTTGAAAATTGGAAATCTAATTTATTGGAATCAATTTCCAGTTCACGTCTTGAATCTATAAAATTAATTTTTGTCCTAGTTAAAGGATCGTATAATTTATGAGATGCCTTTTCGTTGATGAGAATAAATTTCATCAAAAACATTAAATTCAACAGCATTGTTTGTGAACATTGATTTTTGGTAGACATTGTCGGACAAAGTCTGCTGGCCGTCTAATCAACACAGTCATCTTGAATATAAAAAGCAATCAACATTGATTGATATTGGAATTGCACATTTGTCCAATCATCTCTGAGCAATTGTTTTCCTCGAATGATATTACCACTAGAGGCCATAACCAATCGGATACTTGAGGTGAATAATAAATTAAAAAACAACCTGTCAATACAGGAATGTAAGATGAGAATGACTACGTTGAAATTAAATAATGTTTCATACCGGTAAGGGTTATCCTATATTTACTTCAAATTTTATTTTAAAACGTTTTTCTTTTCAATATTAATTTCAAGAAATGATAAATAAAAATGTTAGGCGTATTGCAATAAAATGGAACAATTTCATTGTTTTAATTGTTCGGAAACACTTGTTTAATACTCCTATGCATGGGGAGACACAACTTGAGTCTTCTATTGTTACATGATACACAGGAAAATATACTTCTCTCAGAATAATTTCAACTTCATTTATTAATTTTCATCAACTACATTAATTATTATATCTCAACTAATTTCCACTTGATGTGTCTTTTGAATTGGAAATATGTTTGTTGCTTAAGTTGGAAGCTACATCAATGAGACAAAAAATTATGTATGGTTTTCATGTTTTGTAATTGAAGCTTTCAAGATGATTAGAATGTATTTTATTTTTGAAAACCAGATTGCACCTAGAAAACTAGCTCTTGATCGAATTTTTACTGGATGACAAGCTACAAAATGTGTAGTATAATTCAATAATGAGAGCGGCAAGCCTCATAAGAAGAGCATGTGTAAGAATTACGGTAGCAATTTCTAAGAGATCCCAATTATGTTGCAGGCAAGGCGAACATCGTTTATTAATTAGCTACCAAAAACCGATAGACTTGATTCGGGCGATACATCTTGAAAGTGAACGGACCGAGTTGGGGTCTAGTTTGCAGTTGTTAATTTAGAGGCTTGAGCGTTTGACGATGATGAAGATGGCGTCGGATGGCGAAGCGAAAAGCAGCCGACTAATTGATTTACGGGTCGGGCCGAATCGGATTTGCCTTTTAATTTCTACCTTGAGGAGCGAACAGCGAGACTCCCTTAGTGGGGGAGGGGGGGCAGAGGGTAGTTGTGAGAGTGGGGATTTCTATTAGTCCCAGGCTGGTTGAGAGAGAAAAGAGAAGAACGGCCGGCAATAAATAATTGAGAAGCTCCCATTGGACAGGAAAAGAATCGCGCCGCTAATCCCGAACCAATCAGGGAAGGGGAACGATTTCCAGCCCGTTTTAATAGTCTGCCCGTGTAATACGGTGCACGATGCATGTTTTATGCTCCTTGCCTTTTTTACGGCTGCCATTTTAGCGGCCCCAATTGCGGTAGTCGCTTGCAAAGCAAAGCAAAAACATCCATGCACTGCCTGCTGCCACTCTTCTTACTTCTTTCTCTCCCACGACCAACCCTGCAAACGTTTTGCTGACCGGCGAGAACAATTATTTGCATTATTGAGACCCAGATTAAAGCCGTATCATTTCTCTCTCTCTTTTTGCAGGGCAAGACTGGGCAAACAACGAGCTCCAAATTCCCCAAGTACCATTGCTAACCTTTACCGATCTTTCATATTATTTTCTTTCCTTGAAAGCGAATCATCAAACAGGGATTGATATGAGATTATTCCTAATTTCTCATTAGGAATAAACAGCAGATGTCAGTGATACCTGGACTTTAATATAAATCAAAATATATCACTTTGATTTCTCATGATTATACATGATCATGATTAATCGAAAGAGGTCTCGAGGTCGCTCACGTTTCTCAAACTATTGTATTAGTTAATTCCGCAATAGAAAAATTAGTCAAATATGTGTTCGCGTGTTTAAACTTTTAAGTGTGTATAAAGTTTTAAGCATTTCTTTCCATAAATTGCATGAAACTTCAGGATCAGATTATTGTGCGGAATTGATTATTCATTTATGTATGATATCCGAATTGATGATATCCCTCTCTTCTCTTCTTCACTTGCATGCTGATCTACTCGTTAGGCCAGTATCATTAACAATGTTCGTAGAATACATCTTATCAATCTAATCATAGAATTATAATATTTTATTTATATATTCCACGACGAGCCTGATATAAAGGTTAAATGAACATCAATGATAGAATAAATTGCAATGTGATTCTCAATCTACAAATGAAGCATTTTCATTAATTTATAAGTGGCTACAATCTGGGAATCAACTAACATTCTCCCAGCAAAACTACAATAGGCATAACAACTTTTATTGAGAATATCCATCAATGTTGTGGAAAAATAATCCACCTCTAAATAATTTATTAGTGAGATGCGATTGGAAGTGAATAGAGCATAGCATGTAGTTGCGGCGTGCCTGAACTGCCGATAAGCGGTAGTTAATCGTGATGCTGGCTCGAATAAAAGCGGAGAGCAGTTACATTAGCGTCAATAAGTAAGGTTTTAAGGAGCATTGCGAGGCAATCAGGAGATTGCGGCGATGCAAATATCGATTTTTAATCGAGCCGAGTGTTATTGTCTATAGGGTGTAATTAAATTGGCGAGGGGTGTTTGACGGGCCGGTCACGGGCCGCAGTAATAAAACGGCCGTTCTTTTGTTGGAGGTGATACGTGCCGAGCATACCGACAACCACCTCCAAATTAGGTTTGCCGCCGCCCCATCCTAACACGGCCACGATTTATGAAATCCGCTACATATTTCATCGGGCACTTCGGCTTGGCTCGAATTCGACAATGCATCTTCTCCTCGTGCGCTCCGGGACCCAACCATCTTCTCTCTCCCCTCTCTTCTCTCCTCGCCTGAATTATTCTCCGCGATCTGATGAAGGCGATTCCCCGTCCCCTCACCACACCACTCTCAACTACAATACCTTGAAAGCTCTCGTAATAAAACCCCGCATCACAATCGAGAGATTACATTTAGAGCCGGCGTGCACAAAATAAGTATAAAATCTGTTCCATGAATGTTGGATGCGTTTTGTGGTATTTCCTCTTGCCCGGGTTATAGGCTCCATCAACCACTCGAGCAAAATTCGTTCACTGTACGTGAGCAACAGTGTGGATGCAAAATTTATGAACTTCGTTTGTTATAGGCCTGCATTTTGTATAAGATCATTGAAGCTAAGAGTACAAAACTTTTGGTAAAGTTTGTGGAAGCAAGATCCCAATCATTTTGATTCTAGCGAAATTCGTTGTATGCCTTTGTATTCCATCTAGTTCAATTACTGTCGGGAAGTCAAGAAGCAGTTTCCATGAACGAGATCGTTTTATAGGTGAGGAAGGGAAGATTCTATTGGACACGAAACGTAATTGCTATGTAGACCTATCATTTATGTCATTATGATACACGTATTCATATCATCTTGAAGGACATTGAAATATTTGTGAAAATCGACACTTACACAAATAAGACAGATTATTTTCAGTGCCTGTCAAATAAGATAGATTCTATAGAAAGGTTTCAGAATGATACTCTATGATAGTCTATGAATGTATGAATGTCACCGCTAGGAAAATTTACAACCTTAATCGTACATAAAATATTATTATTACTTTTTCTAATGCATCTTTCACTGGTATGAATGTGTTATTTGTGATATTTTGATATTCTTTCCTCTCAAATTGGCATCTTCTATTCACTCAAAGGATCACGTTTGTTATGTTTGCATCAATTAACACGCGATCATAAAAATAATGATAATATTGTGATTCAGTCTAATTTTATTATCATAGCCTTGTTTGTTTAGTTTCCCATCACACTATCCAAATACAATAATACTGCACCCAAACAACATCAATAAAATGAGAGTTACGACGCACAATGAAGTTTAAATTTGAATTAGTGCATATTGTTGCTGAGGCGGTCACAGCCCTAATCAGTTTCAGCGTTGAGTTGCGTCCAATGCCGCATTATCGCTCATGTCAATCAAATTTGTATCATCGGCATATTGATTGAGTCGAGCGGGAGGGAGGAGGGGGACATGAAGCCCTGGGGGACGATTAGGCTGGTTTGAGCGCGCTTTGAGGAGACTCAACTCTGTAATCAAGAGCAACCCGATTACCGATCCTTATCGGTAATAAGCGTCGGCCTCCGATCTAGTGAGCAAAGCACGCCAGCAAGTGCTTTTGTCGCTTCAAAAATGTCAGCAACGACGATTTTCGTGGGCTCACTCGGTCGTTCTCAACTGGCAATTACTTTCCGAATAGATTATGTCTCGATGGATTGCTGTTTTACATGACCGCTGTGCTGAATCGCGTGAGTTGAACGGATTAAGTTGTTATCTTACATATTGTAGTCGGTCGCTTATAGCGATACCTTTGCATGAGTCAGCCATTGATGTTCGTATATCCAGTCAATAAAGCCCACCATCTATCTTTTTTTTTCCCTCAACTCATTCGTTTTAACAGAGTAATCTATTGTTGCTAGTGCAATGAACAGTTGTTACATCAAGGACACACAAATAATATAGTAGAATAATTAAAGAGTCTGTATTATCAGTATCTATTGTAGAGATCATCACTTTAGTTCAATCTATTATTTTCGTGTGCTTCAATAATGTAGCAGATCTTTTATCTCGTGACTAAATTATTTTGAATATCCAAGATATGTAATGAAGGGCTGTGTGATAAATACACATCATTTGAGCTTAAAAATTATATATTCCAACAGAAATCAATTATTGAAAGAATTCAGACTGACTGTTATTTAAATCAGTTTATTTTGTATTCAATAATAAACGTTCGAATGATAGTATACTTGATATATTCTATTACGTAAACATTGGCTCACCAAGGGCATGAACAAATATGTAAGGGTGGGTTGAATATGGACTTATATAATTAATAATTAACAATGGTAGTTGATAAATATATATTTTTGTAATAATACAAGACATTCATTTGACATATAAAAATATTTGATTATATAAGGGAACGTTTGAAAATTTAATTAATTATAATATTATTACAGGGGTACTTGCTTGGATGCTCAGGAACATTTTGTGGATTTATAGGATACATTGACTCACCTTACTCTCCATGTTGATAACACTTTTCCGCAACTTTAATAATTAAGTTAAAATACAAATACCTGTCTGATGAAGGTACTACTCTTTCCAGTTGTTCCCTTGACACACAGAGTTATCCTACCCGGACTGTGGTAGCCTGTGTTATCAAGAAATACAACTGTCCAGAAAGTAACCTAAATCAGACAGAGAGAAGTTACTATGTCTCTCAGAACGGAATCACTAACTAGATGAACAAGAAGTAAGAACAACTAGACCAAGAAGACTAAACTCCCAAAAATTTGGAGTATTTAAATGGATGAGTCTAAGGCTAGAACGTGTGCCCTCATGGTCACTTCACGTTCATGCCCTTGGTGAGCCAATGTTTACATAATAGAATATATCATGTTTACTATCATTCGAACGTTTGTTATTGAATACAAAATAAACTAATTTAAATAACAGTCAGTCTAAATTCTTTCAATAATTGATTTCTGTTGGAATATATAATTTTTAAACTCAAATGATGTGTATTTATCACAGCTGTAATGAGTTCTTGGAATGATGGAACGAATCTAAAAAAGTTCATTGAGAGAAGATTTTCGAAAGGTTTAGAATATGATAATAAATACTTTACTGCCTAATGAGCGGACATCTGATAGTATTGACTTTAAAGGCATTTAAAAATTAAGTAAACTTAGTATGGAAGTTCAAAACAACACGGCTTTCTTTGTCTGCACTCTTTCAAAATTGCTCATTCGAAGTAAAATGATTGAAGAATCATTCCTATTTTTCGAATACAGTAGAACCCTTACTCCATGGCCCGGTGCATTGTTGGGTAACGAAAAAAGTCGGCTAAACTGCATCATATACAAAATATAGGGGGAACGAATAATATTTGCTGCTACAAGAGTAAATTTAATCAATCAAGTTCCTTTGAATATCTCCGATCGACTGAACTCAGCTTATGATCCATTTGTTATAGCCTAACATCAAAGTTATTTTTTATTACAATAATATCCTTGGCGGTGTGAGATTTAATATTCTTGAAAAATGGTCGGTTAATCCGAGGTCGTATATAGGGATTTTACTGTAGTCAGATTGGAATATTGAACGAATGTATAGAAAAATAATTGAAAATGGTCGGTTAATCCTACGAGTGTTCAATCCGAGGTCGTATAAGAGATGTTCTACTGTATTTGGATTGGAAATGAACGAATTGATCGAATTGAGAAATAATTATTTTAGGTGGTCGGTAATAAAATGATTGTGAATATAATCTTCAATTTTTAACAGTCTGTTTCCAGACCCATGTATGAATAATTAAATATAACAAGTACATGGATGTATCTGACATATAAGGACTGAATCTTGTAGGCTATATTAACTTGACAATCCAAATTCTACTTCAAGAAATAATACGTTCCTTTTCATCCATAGACAGATTTTTGTAGAGTCATAAAGTTTAGCTACTGAAATGATTCTGTAATAGGAATACATAACTTCTTAAATAATAAAAAATTACACAGTCATTTCAGTTATAGGATACTGTCATTTCTGGGTTCCTGTCAACACGATCATTTCAGTGCTCTACTGTTTTACCCAATGGAACAAATCTATTAAAGAATGTACCAGTTTGTGTAACCTGAGCACATGTCTACATGAAACAATGGCATGACAATTTTATAGTTATGTGAGTCTCTTTCATGTAGGGAGAAGGTGGGAGGGCAAGTTATTCCACGTAAGACGTCTGTGTCTCTTGTTTAAAGGAAGGAATCATCGTGTATTGTCTGTCCAAGCAAAGAAGACACTCTGGCAAGAAGGGAAAATGACTCCAGCTCGGTCAATATTGGTTCAAAAACTATATATTTGGTCTCATATCTTAGAGCAGAATGTTTCTACAATGTGAGACAAATTTAATATTTTTTGAATCAATATTGACCGAGCTGAAGTCATTTCCCCATCTTGCCGAAATGTCTTCTTTGCTTGGACAGACTATAATAATTCAGGAAAGAAAAAGCCGTGTCAACTGAAACAGAGAAGCTTACGACAAACAACTGTTATTGCTGCTGGTCGTGGGCCTCGGCTCGGCTCGGCTCGACGCTCACGTCGGAAACTATAGTCTGACCATAAACGAGACTAACTGCTTCTCGGAAGAACAATGCTGTTCAAGTTATCTCTTCAAATGAGAAAGAAACTGAAACGAGCACATGCCGTGAGCGTAAACGTCGGCCATTATACACTGAAAAAAACATAACCGACTAGCATCCAAGATGGGCAAATTGAAGATGCCATAGTAAATATCTTCGGAATATCATTGCTAATGAGTATAAAAAGCGGGCAATCTTCTCCATACCCGGGAAAAATCATTGCCGGAGAAACTCCGACCAATCAAGAGGGTTAACTATAAATTATTATGCAATTTACCGCGTGATTCAACAACTATTGTAGTCTTCACCGATATTATTCTTTAGGACCATCATTACCTGGATTGGCATCGACTAAGGAAATGTTAAGATGATCTTCAAGTGATACCCATTGTATCACTCAACTATTCATATCATTCCTTTCTCATTCACTTATTGTTAACAATCATCCTCAGGGCTCACGCTTTTTGAACTCATCATGACAGGACTTGATTCCTGATGATGGAATGTTTGGGGAAAATCATGTTAAGGCAAAGCTTTGTAGTGGTTTCTTCAAGAATCTGGGAAAATAATGTATAAACTATGTTATTATCAATTCATTTTATTAACCCTCTTTCAATATTACATCGATCACTGTTGCAGCTGAAAGTTTTGAAGTACAATTCAGTTTCAATATAATCATCAGCACACATCAAAAATTATTTTTAGGATCAAAGAGGAAAATGCTCAATGATTTCAGCAATTTGAAGAGATTCGGCCTCTGAAATAGCTTAGAGATCAGAGAAGGTTTCAATGGATAATGATCAGAGACGAGTGGAAATAGTTTCCCTTTAAATTTTGAGTGCTAAGAATCGACTTTGAAATATCAATATCATGTTGTTTTCTTGTTTACTTTTTTATGTTTCGAAGTATTTTTGAATCTCGCTTTGGGCTTACAGTACTAATAAAAACACAACATTCTTAAATGCAACTTATTCCTACTGTGATCCAATAATATTTAGCATTCTTACATTTTTGATAGACTATGAGTGTTTGTTTATCCTATTATATTAAGCGAGTAATTTCTGTATGTATGTATGTATGTATATATATATGTTTGTATGTATGTTTGTATGTGGAACCACAGATCTAGAAAACTGCTCTAACGATTTTCTTGAAATTTGAAATGTAATATAAACGGGATGAAAAAATAAGATTGCACCAGGTCTCATGTCTGGGAAAACTCTCTGGCAGGATTAAAAAAAGAATAAAATATTCCTTATTCAGGCATAATCCCAAGTACTGCGTATAATGGCTGTTATCGTTAGCTGACCAACGCTATCCAGCTGGAGTGAATGTAGTTACATTCAAGTCTATAACACATGTTCATGACTGTCAAAAAATTGTGAGAGGTGATCATATCAATTTTGAATTCATTTTTTACAAGGAGGCTCCTTGATTTTCTACAATAACATATTTATGTAATTCAACAGTTCGGCCGCAGTTTCAGAGCGAAGCTCGGTACCAGATATTTGAAGTAATACAGTAATTTCTATGATTGTGAAACGAATTCATGTAAAGAATCTTCATGTAATCATACTCAAATTAGGTTTGAAATAGATTCGCCATGTGGTCAGAGAACTATTGATCCTATTAAGTTCTCCCAAACCATATAATCAAAAGTAACCTATTTCAAGTAAGATACAGTAGCGGCTGGTGCCCAAAATAATAGGGTATTGCGAAGCAATATCATCTTTGAATATGACCGGGTTATTATTTTGCCAATTATTATCAATAGTTCATGGTAAAATCACACTTAAAATTATATTTAAAATGATAATTATCATTACTGTATAAGTATCTCTATTAAATTCCCTATTTTATGATTTTGCAGTCAATTTCAAAAACTTTAGCCTATTATTAAATTTCGATACATATCTTACCTGGGATTCCACATTCTCAAAAAATCGAAATGAGTGAGGCAACGACCTATTGTAAAAACGAGGTTCAAATCAAATCAAATCAAAATTTATTGCCATAAAAAGGTACAATTTCGTTGTGAAAAAATTCATCAGCATGGTAAATTATTATAAATAAGAAAAATAATATAAATTTTTACAACTCAACACTTTGCCATGGCACCACCAGCAAAAGTAAAACTTGCTCGCTGGTGGGAGTCTTTATTCTAACCCTAATAAATAGGTACTCATTGAGTTGATCTAATGTATACAAAACGAAAAACTAAACAAAAACAATACCAGAGTAAAAAATGAAAATAAATAAATAAAATATGGAGAAAATCAAGAATGAGAAAAATACAAGAGTAAAGGAGAGATCAAAAGAATATAGATTAATATCAAGAGAAATTTTTTGAACATACTTGTTACTTGTTAATTCAAATGAAGCTTAATTCCTGGAAAAAATTGACACAAATCCATTCATTTAGATCAATACTTTTATGGTGAATAAGAAATGCATGAGGTACTAAATTTACGAATTTTGTGCTAATATGCTTAAGCTGTCTGCATATTAAATTTAGACTACTATGGAAGACTTTGAACTTTCTTGTACTATTTGGTCTTAGTACGTCGGCCTATCAGTCTCTTCAAAGTCATCTTTATAATTATTTATGTATTTTATTAATATTTTTAGATATATTTCCCTTAAAGACATAACATGAAAATCACTGAAGACTTGCTGGGTAGGATAGTCTCTGGGTTTGCGGAGTATAATCACAGCTTTTTGTGTTACAAATAAACTATTCAGGTGTGTATCATAAGTTCCTCCCCATGCTGCGATCCCACATCTTAAAATGGATTCAACCAAAGCATAATAGACTCTTATTATTTGTTCTCTATTTAATATTTTATTGATTTTATAAAATTTGTAATTGATAAATTTAAATTTTTTATTGATAAAATTTATGTGATGATTCCATCTGAGGCATTAATCAACAATAACACCCAAATATTCTATGGATACTACATTTTCAAAAACAGGACAGCCGCAGTCGGAAAACATTGTAAAATTTTGAACTCCAGAGACCATCAGATCACATTTAGTATGAAGTTTTAATTTTAAAAATGTGGGAGGTTGAATGTAGAGCTTGAATAGAAGCCATGACGTTATAACATTCTACGAAGTGTATTGATTGGATACTATAACTGTGCGGATTACTTATGGATCAGTCTACAAATACATGAACCAAAATGAGACACGTGAGTATCATGCAACTCAAATCTTCCATGCATAATCATTTATTAAACATCTACTTATCATGGAATAGCAGCTTATTTACGTGTAGCCTTTAACAGATCTGCTATAAAGATACTTGAGTAACAATAATTTGATTCAGAATGCAAATGGAACAAACCGTTGAGAATGGTTGAAACTAACGTATTTGACCAACAATAACTTGATTTAGAATGCAAATGTTTGAAATTGATCAGGATATGCAATAAGCTACAATAGTTGAGCTTGACAGGGGCATGTCGGCTAAATTTGCGGCTTCATAGGGGGGCACCAGTAACAGTGGCTGTTAATAAATCTTAACTGAACCTTTAGGAGGAGAAGTGGAGAAAGTGTATGTGAGTGTGAGTGGGGGACTGATGTCCGTCCATTAAGCGACGCCACAGGATTAGGCGATTAGCTAGCTGCTATAACAGACAGCTGTGCTTTGGTGCTTTGCTCAAGCAGCATTTATGCAAAGCAGGTAGTGTGGAGTGAGAGCTGGCTAGTGAGATAGATTGACGTCGACACAAGCCGACGTTTAAAGACTGATGGAGCGGGGCGCCCAATTAGCAGACGTCGCCAAGGGAAGACGACGCCCCGACGACGCCTAGATGCCAAAAGCCACTTAATGCCTGAATTAGTGACGACAATAATTAGTCACCGAAGCAGTTAGCCCTCAACCTACCCTTCCAGCTCACCAATACTATACGAAAAATCACCGAATGGCCTTCCAGTGTAGTCGTCATGCCGTCCTTATCACTTATTAATCCAGCAATCAACAAGAACTGTCCTTCGTCCCTCACCCCTCTTGAATCGGCCCCCCTTTTCACTGGAAATGGGACGGCGCTCCAATCCTCCCCCTCCTCCTTGAAACCCCTCGCTGGATACGCCTCTGTTCAACCCACGTTCGTCATATGTTCCACGAATCTATTCTACAAACCAGATAGGTTACAATAATAAATTTAACTTGTCCACTTTTAAATAGGCTACTGGAGCAGTCCTTCAGCTGCAAACAATGGAAATGGCCATCTTCTCCAAAGAAACTCTTCTAGTTTCTTTGTTGAAAACACAGATTTTGGACAAACACAGAGGGTTGAGTTTAAGAGGGGGCCGGCTGCGCCTCAACTTCGCCCTTCAAGGAAAAATAAAGGCAGCAATTTAATTTTCTTACTAAGTAAATTGTAGCTGGCTCATATAGGGTACTTCAATTGTCAGCTATGTTAAATTGTTGAAATCATATCGATAGTGTGAAGTTGTATTGGAAGTAGTGATGAGTTGATGAAATTTAGTAGTACCATAGAATATCATGACTAGCCTATATATAAAAAACTTGTTACATAAAATACTGCTTATTACGAAATTTCGAGGTATGTAATGTAAATTGATGAATGAACATTTTTAAGTCGTTCTGCTCATGTTTGCTGCCCTAGGATTGATTTCATGATGAGAAGGCGTGTAAGGCAAATTGCATGAACAGCTCCTTCAACCGTATTGTAATGATCTGCGAAATAATTAGTTGCCTATCATTATGAAGATGATTCGTGTTCAACGGTATGCATAACCTGCTCCTTCACATTTTTTAATCCTACACGTTCCATTAGCATTACGGGATATATGGAATGATTAACATGGGTGATTAGATGACTTCAAAGCTTCATTAATCTCAACCGTGTTCCATACTAGTACTCAATTCATGTTTGATAACAAATTACTCAGTATGATGCAGATTGTCAAGTTTCTTAAGAATTAATACAAACACCACGGATACTATTGCAGTGGAGTAAATACTCGTACTACATAATTATTACAGTATCCTAGGATCTGTGATGATTACTATTGACTTTCGTTTCCTGCTTTCGTTTAGTATGATAGATTACCAGGTTAAAAACAAATGTCATAATCGTTTGTAATATCAGAACTGGTAACATAACTCCAAAAATTGTTCACCTTTAAGACTGATTTTAAATTCCCTAAGCTTTTGTTCATAATTTTCAGAAATCGTAATGTTTTGAGAAAGAGAAAAAATTGCATTATACAAGACTAAAACTTAAGGATATTAACGGAAATTGACGGATATTTACCAATCAATTACCTAATTCGAATGAACTTCTAGTGATTGATACATAATATATAAGGTATATAATAGACAAAATATTATTATAACTATTTATGAAGTATGAAGCACTATCCAAGTCAATACATCAATAGATTCATTTCATCATTGAATTATAAAATGAACAAATTCACAGATTTGGAGGATAAAATATTCCCGATTATGCGTAATGATTTTGAAATATTATAATAGTTAAAGGAATAAGATAAAGTATTCCTAAGGATTTATTTTCAGCAATAATTTGGTAAAAACTTCTTATGTGGAGTAGATACTTTTCCTGAAATCGTTACCAAAATGGTCTATTTTGTTGATTTGATCATAAAGTGAACAACGTCTCTCTCCAGTGTAAAACGCTGGCGAGGAGGATAATGTATTCGGTCGTCGAGTAAGTGGCAGAATGGCATCAGAACAGTCTTTAAGGAGAAAGACTGTTGTTCTAAGTGATGTCAGAGCTGAGCGTGTCTCGCTCGTTGTACACAGAGGACAGGTACAAGAAGAGAAAATAAGAAGACGAAGAAGAAAAAAAATAGAAAGAAGAAGAAGAAGAAGAAGAAGAAGAAAAAGAAAAAGAAGAACGAAACTAACAGTTAAGTGTATAAGGAGCTTGAAGAAGAAGAGTGTAGGGGACAGTAAAAGTGTAATTAAGTCCTGGTCCAGCCACAGGAGAGCGCAAGCATCGTGGCAGCGGTTTCTTCAAGTTAAGTGAGATTCAATTTCGAGGATTGTACAGCATCGATGTGAAGTAGACCAATGGCAGTGGGGTGGCGGGGGTGCACTTTATCGCCATTGGCTGAGAGTTGGGTGGTTGGGGGGCGGCAGGTCCCGCCCCCCGAAGACCGCCTCACTCCAGCGCCTCTCGGCTGTCAGTTCTGCCTGACTCTCTCACTGATCGACATAGCAGTGCTGTGTCCTTTTTCGTGTGCTACGTTCTTCGTCTATGTGCCTGTGACCAGTGACTGTGAACACAAACCTTTTTCAAATGTTCTACAGCAGACATTAACTCTCGTGGTGGAGGATTCTGTAATAACAATTTTACAACAATCTGGGTAACAGCAATACTCACCAGGCTGATACAGGGATAAATTACCGCACAATACTTGCTCGATTCAGGTTTGTAATTGCATTATCAGACACAATATAGTCTCATCTCAATCTCTCCGTTTGATACGGTAGTCTAGATAATAATAGTTCAGATAGATTGTCGATAAGTGCCAATTACTGATAGAATATTATCGATATTTCAATGAAATTCTCAGTTATTATTGATGATACTTTGAAAAGGAAATAGCAATCATCAGCTTTATTAATTGATGATATTATAATCCTATGAGAAGGAAATAAGTGCTGAAAAGTCATTCATATAGGTAGGTGGGTTTTCCTCTTTCCTTTCTTTTTGTTTGTAAACACCAGAGATTCCCGATATGACAACGCTAATGTGACAGTTTTCCGTATGATCCTGAATGATTGATAATGGGGAAACAAATGAACGTTTAATTAGTATGATACTATAGAATTCAACAGTAGCTTCACTAGTCCTAGAATCTTCCTTTTCGTACTAAGTATTAATCAGAAATTTAATCATTCAAATCCCTCTGAAAATTTTTATTCTTTCTCAGAACAGAACGCTTTTTTTAGGACAGAACGCTAGTATTTTGTAGCTTTTCGATTTCACTAATCTTTCATTTGCACAACTGTACTTCTCCAACAAGCTTCAGTTGTTTTCATAAAATGAAACTGCCATTTATAAATATTAAGATATTCAATGAAAAGATTTCTGAATTAATAAAAACAGAATCTATTCAAATTATTACGGAGAGAAAAGTATGGAAACCTTTAACCCCATTTGCACCCTTTGCTAACCACCCTATCATTATATCTGTTTACATTTCTCTCTTTATATTTGAAAATTTCTCCGACTAAAACTGTAATCTAAATATGATAATCCTTACTCCTGTACTTGGGAGTGGGAGATTCCAAATTCTTTCTTAACTCCTGTAAGTCTGATCATAACAGCTCCTGTAAATGGTCATTGCTTAGATCCTGATTGTATATAGCCTATGCTGGCTCGATCAAGCCTCCTGCCTCAAGCCTACTTATTATTAGAGTCTATAATTCATGAATATTACCGGTTATGTACGCATCGAATGATCATGAGTGATTCCTACTTAACTTGATTTCAATGATGTAACTTTCTTGTAGGTAAAATATTGTATCCCCTATCTTGTTCTAAGCCGATATGTAAGTAGTTACATCTATTTTTATTCAAGTAGCCTATATTTTAAGAACAGCAATAGGTGGATTACGTCTTTTTCAGATGGGTACTTAAAGCCACAACAAACAAAAAACTCATGATCCTAAAACTATTCTAAGGGATTTTTTTTATTCTTGATGCCAAAATCCGTATATCTCTCAATGGAATTTGGAGTGATTTCAAAATTCTCATTGAGTTATTCTTGTAAAGTCAGTTAGTTTACTGATAGTTAAGTTCTGATACTGAAGATTAAGCTTATTCGAATTCAGAATCAATCTGGTGGCAATTAGTAAATGCTTCTGATTTGAATTCCATTTCATTTAAAACTCGACATTTTATGATTTACGTGGTTACTATCACAACCGAATCACTCGATAGTGTATAATACGAGGCTTGGATTTCCAGAATTCCTTCCCTTCTTCTCCCTCTAAATTCGATTCAAAGCCCTGCACAATCCATTTAAAACCAGGAGGCATGAGTCACGCGAACACCCAAGATTGAAAACTGGCTGAATAAAACATGAATCGTTCGGTTCATTGTTTGTTACCGCAGGCTGAAACTCCTGCTATCGTTTTGTCGAGACAAATGTGTGAATTTCGCGTTTAAATACTTAATGGAAGTACAGTACAGTAGAATGCTTCATGAAGGAAAATGAGAATGTCGTGCGCACTATTTATTACAGTATTGCACAATTATTATGACTACAGACTAATATCCAAAAATTCTTAGTTACTACTAATTCAATATTAATATTCTAATATTCTGGGTTCAAGTGAGAGTCATTTTTCAGTAAAGGAGGGGAGGCGCCCCCTGCTTCTAGAATAAATTCAATTCTAATGGTTTCATTGCAGTAGTATTTGAACTTTATTCAAGTGGAGTAGTCTATCAACAAATAAATTCATTCAGATCTGGTATCGCATGTTATATTCTTCAATAAAAAAATCATTCCATTGAGTTTCACAGCGAATTATTCAATTATTCGATTTCAGGATTTCGAGCTGTGGATGAATCAAGAAGCATTCGTACAGAAGTGAACTAGAGAAGATACAAGAGATTTCTCCATACATGGGATTCCAAACATTGTTTGATAAAAATCTTATTAACCTCGAATAATTCTAGTGATCTTGGTGAAGTCTCAACACTTACCAGTAGACTTATTATTGAACCAATTAGTTAGCTAATTATAAAAACACTTATAAAGGATTATATCTTTCAAAATTGATCATTTTTAGAACAAGAGAATTTTATTATTTTGTAAACCTCTGTGATAAGAAGGTCATTGCAAAGTGTCTTTGTGAACAGCTATTGTTGTATTAAGTGGATTATTTTGGAAATCAGAGGATCCTTAACACTCCGATCAGTAGATGGTTCTTGGAGTTCGTATCGAATTAATGTAAGATACTGTGAGTAATGGAGTCAGTGTGACTTCGGAAGACACGTATCGAAATTGCGATTGTAGTTGATTATGCCGGTGACGTGAATAGGTTAGGGTGCGCGTGGGTTCCAATGAGCATGACGTCGTCTCTGAGCGGAGGAGCCGTGTCCTCTGAGGAGGAGGAGCAGGAGCACGAGCAAGAGGAGGAGCAGGAGGATCAGGAGATCACCGTAGATTCGTGTGAGGAGGAGGAGGAGGTAAACGAGAGCCATGTGCCGAGGCCGAGTTTGGCATTCAGTATATCGAGGCTACTCGGCGAGCAGATCGGCGAGCCGGGTCGGAGGCAGCGCGAGCAGGATGCCGCCGCAGCCGCCGCCTCCCTCTGCCCTCAGCTGCCGATGTTCGCCCCGGGTGGCGTGATCCGGGTGCCGGCACAGCGCCCGCCGCCCCCCGGATTCCCCTGGCTGGCCATGGACCCCGCCTCCCTCATGCACCGGTCAGCCGCCGCTGCCGCCTTCGCCTCGCACCTCGTAAAGGAACGCCTATCAGGTTAGTCAATAATTTATAATAACAATTATTATACAGTACTAGAAAAAATTGCATGACATCCGAGTATATCAGTTTTCAAAATAATGTAGTTCAGCTGGAAATAATAATTATTAGTTCTGTTAGCAATATTTCGAGTAGCAGAAGTCTTCAGTTAACTTTCTAGTTATACTGTAACAGATTCTCGAGAGCCATATTGTTAGGTTGTAAAATTCATAAAATTATACATACTCGCAATAAAAATATTCGAGTTTAGTTAGCATATTGAACTCGTATTTATTGAGTCGAAATGAAAATTATAAATATTTCATGAAAAGCTGAAAAATGAATTCCTAAAATTTTACAGAGTTAAGATAAGATCTGGGTACAATCGATAATTATTTATCTTTTAACTTTTCCAAGTAGAAAACAATCATAGTCAACAATATCAATGAGTATCTGTGTTTCACAACAACAAAAACTAGCTTTCTATCACTGGCGGCTCGAGACCATGAAACAGGTGAAGTGCTGTACAGTAAAATATATGGGCACTTCACCTGTTTGATGGGTACGAGCCGCCAGTGCGTTTCTATCGAAGTACTCTTCGATGATGTAGGCTACTTAAATTTTCCAATTGCCATAACCTAATTGTTTATTAGGTGTCAACTCAAGAATATTTATTCCGTTACTTGCCAGAAAGTACTCATTGTGGAATTAGCTAGATATTACAACAAGCTATTCAGCACTAATTTTGTTGATTCTGTGTAAATTTACCTCGATCGAAGAGATTTGCAAAATGAAATGACAGACAAACATTATAAGATGTTCGAGATGGAATTCAAAACAAGGAGTATCGAATCGAATTACCATAGTTTATTCACTTCTCAACTATCGGATACAACTTCTTACAGCTCTGGAACATATTACTATTTTTTTGGGCATTTTCCTCCAATTTGCATCTAAAACAGAACTCGACTTTTTCGCGGCAGATTTCGTAATCGAATGATAGCGTTGGCAGACGGCAGGCCTAATTCAATTGGCCAGGCACAAATCGCAAAATTTAATTTCGTTTTTCAATTGGCAATGGAGCTGGCTGTGATATGCGCGCACAGAAAAATGGGCCAAATCTTTGTTCGATTAGATCTCTGAAATGGTTTTTCAGTTGTAGCGGCATCATCAGAGTTGTTCACGAACGACTTTTCAAAGCTATTACAAACTCCGATAGGATTCATTCATTCGGCCATTTCGGCCTTGATAATTTCGATAAGGCACGCAATCGCGAAACTATTCGTCATGTCGTGCTTAGAATAGCCTTTGTATCAACTAGACAATTGGATATTCCATCTTTGTATTGTTTCCGAACTGAAATAGAATGAAAATGCTTTTTTAAACTGATGAAGTTTGTTGTCGACTTTTGCATGTTACGATAAAGGGACTATATACTGTACTATGTTCTTAAAAACCTAAATCATGCTCTACACAAGCATTATAATCTCGGTGGATGGGAAATTTACAAAATGATTTCCTATGATAACCAATTCAGTTTGTTCACAACTTAACACTAAACTAAAACTTATATCAAAATATTGGCTTGACAAATTTTTTGCGTTAAGCATTATAGCGCTCGTACAACCAATTTCCAGTTTAGAACTATTTTTATTCAATGGAGTCCAACAAAAATTAAAATTTTGAGGGCATAATATACTTTGACCTCAGTGAACCTAGTGATGTGATTGCAAACATTTTTGTGCAATCAATTAATGAAATTCCTCTAAAAACAAAGATTAAAGAAAAAATTTATTGAAAACTGGCTTCTTCTAACAAAGGTCCATTCACATAAAGTTTAATTCAATTTTTATTTATTGTACAGCAAAAACCCGACAGGAATTAATTTCACCAAGATAAAAATTGAATCGGTTTTGCGACAAAACAGGCTTGTGCAAGCTATCAGCGACAGAGACTTATAATATAGAAATTTTGCAGTTATCGCAAACGCGCAGCGCATTAGCACAGACCGCTTGTGCAGAACAAGTTATAAATGTGACAGTAATTTATAGTGCATCGATGAATGACACGCATTTGTGTGATTGTGTTCGACACTGGTTTCGTTTTAAAAAGGCGTCGTTCTAATTGTCGTTTTATGGTAATAGAGACCTGGAGTGAGATGGTGGTAGTGGTAGAGTCACCGACTATCAGTAAGTGCATCCTACACAGCCCAACCCGGCCTGGCTAACATCAAGACAGGCGCTGGTTGCTAAGTTATAGCCGAGAGAGCCGGCTGATAGGTCGGCTCTTGTCGCTGATAAGAGCCTGTCGTTACTTCTTGGCACTTCTCCTATCATTGACTGTGCTCTGCGAGTGTCGCTCGAAAGAACCATTTAGCCTATGCAACCAGATCAGCCCAAGAACTCCATTCAATTCCACGTTCGGAATTGAATAGAGTATTTTAATAGGAACTTTGATATCGCTACAAGAGTATTTGATTCACGGTGAATCACAGTAATTCAGTTTTTAAAACCAGACATTGCATGATAATTCTTTCAAATTACTGTCTAGAATAGACAGGAGAATATAAAATAAACAACCTTGCTAAGCTATTTACCAAACACCTCAGCTATTTACCAAGAGTTGGTCTGTAAAAATACATAAAATCTATTCAATCTAGCTCGCTATTTAATTTTCATGTATTTCAATAGAAACTCGAAAGAATTTGAAGAAAGAATGAACTAACATAATTATTGGTTCAGGTTGAATCAAAACTAATCGACCAATAGAGCTTTTGAGTTAAATTGTGTTTTCTGGATAAGAAATACTGTTGATAGAAATGAGTATGATAAATATTCGGTGGGAGAAGTAGTGTAAACTGTAAATGCAGGTAGGAAAAGTATTGTGAAGTCAGGTTCTATTTCAAACTGATCTAGAAATAAGATGAATGAAATACGTCTCATGAGGTCGCTTTGAAGCCTCTTTCATTTTCAACATTCGAGTTCCATTATGGTTGGCTGTGTTTTGTTTCCTCAGTAGCTTAAGCAGAAAATCAGATAAACTTATTCAATGAATCGCATCAAATTAGAACGGATGGAATGTTGATAATCGCTGTAGGTATTTTATGTAGAGAGCTTAGCCGCAGACTAGCCTTGGAGAGGTAGGCTAAATCGATATAAGTCGATTGACAGTAGCAATTTTAAAAGGATTCCAAACAATCAGCTGAAGAATTCCTGAAACTCTAATTGGATGTTTCTCTCTACATGCTCACTCAATCACAGCCCAAGTACATCCAGTTTGAATTCATTCATCCTAATCCATTATCATTTGAATTGAAGTGCTCTTGATAAAAGATCATTAGCTAATACCGACATATTATTATGATTTTCAATTCTTCACCTGAGTCGATAATAATTTCAATTCATAATACGTGGATTCAAATATTTTTGAAAACATTCCTCATAGCTTGAGTCACATATCACAATAATTCAATCAACAAATGATGAAGTAACAGCAAATTGATATTTTATTAATGGCAAGTTTCACAAAATAGCTTTTGATGACAAATTTATTCGTTCAAGATTAATAAACTTCAACTACTTCCAGGAATAAAATATCCTTCACTGATAACATATTTGATACTCAATTTTAAAAGCGTAAGCGTGTTTATTCTATAGAACGTGATCTTTTTAGTCTAAACTATTATATATTATAAAGAGACTGTAGAATCTTAATTTGACAACTCAGAAGGGACTGTATAATTATTAGGGCCAAATTCACCAAAATCATATAGAACTAGCGTTACAGTATCTTCAGTTATCAGCCGGTTACGAAATTCAACGATCATCTGTGGATTAGGAATGAAATGGAATTCACCACGCCAAAAAAGGCGAGTTTATGAAATCTCCGGATATCTCAGATCTCGAGCGTATCGAAATGGCAGTGAACAAGTGTTTCTCTGAATTTTATTTATTTTAACCAAAAAATGACATGTTTGTTGATGTTGAAGTGAGTTTTCCGCTGAAAGAGATTTGAATAATTTTGTTTTATTTGACATTTTATTCAGAAGTGGAAGCCTATTTGAAATGGAGATTTGAGAAGAAACTGTGTTTATTGTATTTGAGACTATTCTAAACAATTATCTTTGGTGAAGTGAAGTGGAAAATGTATATTCAAACATTTTTCGACTATGAAAATTTGCGAACACCTTTGTTTTGAGCGTTTTGTTTCTCTTCCTAATCATAATTTTTGTTATTTTTTTGCATTTATCTATGAATAAATCAGTAGATGAATTTTCAATGGATTAGCGTTACTTGTAGGATAAGTTAGTGATTATTTCATACACGTAGATGCATTTCTTGAGGCAATGTTTTACACATATTCTAGTCGACCAAAAAATCAATAATGAATGATAGAGCTTTTCGTTTCTTTGACGCAATTGAAATCTTATAGAAAATCTGAACATTTTCTTGGTACATTACAATCCTAAAAAGAGAAATTTATAATTTTACATATTCACTGTAGATGACATTTATTATGAGCAAGATGAATGTATGAAATCTATTTTATACCTAGTATCTGTATTACACTGTTTTACAAATGAATCTTCTGATGTAAAATAACGGACTAATTACTGTATTTATTAATTTTTTACTCACGTTTTTTCTCCTTTGGAGTTAAAAATTACAGAGGGTTGCTTGAACTATGACAATAGAAGGTTGAGTGGTAAAATGGACTTCCTAGTCCTAACTCCGCCTAACTCCGCCTAACTCCGCCTAATAAAGACTATTCTCATTTCATTTCAATAGAATGTTGAATAATTGTAATCTTGAAGTACAATTTCTGAAAGGAAAATTGCACCGGAATTGAAATTGCAATTCTACTGTCGTTGAATCATGTAATCTGATAGACGTGAATCATTCAATAACAGAATAATATCATTATAAAGCGATCAAATTTCTGAATTGAATTTTTGTAAAGGAACAGTGGCATTATAGGAATTAATACAATAAGTCACATCACTTTTATTCTGCAATTTTTGTGGAAGAGGAATGCTTATCAAATGAGGGATTTATGAAAATACAATTGTAATGTCCTTCAGACTATAATATTTGTCAATACCGTCAGTGGTGTACCTTAATTGTTCCTATGAGCTTCAAAACTCATAGATCGTGATAAAAATGTACATCCCGTTCTGAAAATAATGTTCAACGGTTGAAATACTTCAATTTTTCTGAAAATTCTCAGTTGTGTTACAACTTTATTCCATAAACAAAAATTATCAAAAAGTAATTCACTTTACAAATCTACAAAACTGTAATCAACATGAATATCTGACAAGATTATTTCGAGAAAATTATGTTAATGTTATTTGAAATTCATAAATTCTCTGCAAAATTTGAATAGAAATCACGTTTTGTGATTGAACAAATAATTCCCCCTCGAATTATATAATAATATCATTCATGTCATGTAATAACATTATAATATTTCTAAGGCTGCCGGATTTAACGTATTTTTTTATGCAAGGCGCTGTATATGCAATCCCGCATTACATTGAAAACTCTCGTTACGATCACTAACCCACCAAAATCGGGCAGTTATTTCGAATCTTCAGTTACGAGAAAACTGTTCGTTACCGGCTGTGGTGAATTCCACTTTTGAAAATTTTTTGCTCGGTTAGAGCCAGCTGACTCTAAAACTAATGATAAACTAAGTTCTTGTTTTTGGTGAATTCGGCCCTTAGTCTCTATAGTCTATACGTCTATACAGTAGTAAGTAACTATAATCGATAGAAGGCTCGTTGGAGGAGTGATAAAGCGCCGGTCTGATAACCAGGTGGACCCTGGTTCAAATCCCAAGCGGGGAACAATTTTTGACCACAGCCCAATCACATAGATACGGCCATCCCGTCTTTCGGAGGAGACGATAAGTCGTCGGTCCCGACTACCTCAAAGTAGTCGTTATCTATCATCCATATCATTACCCACGCACAAGCCTATGAACTCATGTGGGCTTCACCCTCGTAACAAACAAACAAACAATATAGAATCTTCATGAAAAATAGTGTTAAGGAGTAAAATTTGATGAAAATGTATATGACTGTATGATAGACCTAACTTGAAAAATATTCTCTTAACAAAAACAATTTTCAGCCAAGCTATCACTTTATTCATTCATTGTGGCCTTAGTGAATAGTTTCGTAGCTTGTAGGTAGCTTCTGGATGACATTCATAGTGTTTGTGGGTTAGAGGCAGTGACAATGAACCTTGCGCTGGAGCGGAAAGTGCTGCTGGCTGTGGTTTGACTCGATTCCACGCCAATTGGTCTTGAAAAGTGTTCATCAACATTGACGGCGTCTCAGCAAACAGTCGATCGGCACAACTCACAATAGGCTACAATTGAAAAGCAATAGGTTCAATTGCTGTGAAATGTGAACTGAGTCGATCAAACAAAGGAATAGTGAAATTATTCCAGAATTATACAGTCTGAATGAATTCAAAGAGCTCCTTTTACTAGCTCCTCTTTATTTCATTGGTGATATTGTATATCTTCTATATCATCTTCTTATATGCCGTTACTCATTAATTCCACAATATTGTTTTGAATCAAATAGATTTACTGCCTTTTTTTTTTCTTGGAGGGTGAAGTTGAGGCCGCTCTTGTACTCATCCCTCAGCATAGTTGGTAACAACCATATTTGGTGACAAAGAACTGGCGGTTGGCGAATGACGTTTATTTATAACAGCTGGTGATAAGCTGAAAGAGTATAGTGAGAGTGTGTGTTCGAGGATAGAGGAAAATGCAGTAATTGTCAGCAGATTCTTACGCAAGCTCTTTGTGACCAACTAGATTATAGTTTTATGAAAGATATCATTCAATGACAAATTGATTGGTCTCAAATTGTAGTAAACATTCTGCTCCATAATCTATGTATGAATTTATATTTTTGAATCAATATTGCCGAGCTGGAGTCATTTTTCCATCTTGCCAGAATGTCTTCTTTGAGTGGACAGACTATAGGCCTATCTCCTTACATGACCAAATCTCGTGAGTGATATTCTGCAACTTAAATGAAACTTCTCAGTAAACAATCGAAGAGATTGCGAAAGAGACTACTCATCATATGGGATTTGAACGTAGCAATGGAATGAGGTGGGATTTTGGTTGGAATTTTGTGTGGATGAGGGTGAGTGAAAGTGAGTTGGCGCCGATTGAGGAGGCGAATGGCGCTGTTGATTGGGTCGGCCGCTGTGAGATGGACGACCGTGCTAGTGTTGACATGTCGGTCTTATTGCGATCAACCCCTCGCTCGCACAGCACCCCTCTAACCCACCACCACCCCAAACACTCCTATCGGAATCAAACGACCAACATCAAACGGCTGTCTTCTTCAACATCCTCTCCTTTTTCTCTTGTTTTTCTTGCTCGTCTGTTACTTTTTCTTATACTTCTAATCTTCTACTTTTCCTTTCCTTCTCAACTACTTTTCCTTGTTCTCTACTTCCTACTACTTGTCCTTTACTTCTACTGCTTTTTCCTTTTCTTCCTCCTTCTTCTCTTTCTTCTTCTTTTCCTCCTCCTCCTCCTCCTCCTCCTCCTCCTCCTCCTCCTCCTTCCTCCTCCTCCTCCTCCTCCTCCTCCTCCTCCTCCTCCTCCTCCTCCTCCTCCTCCTCCTCCTCCTCCTCCTCCTCCTCCTCCTCCTCCTCCTCCTCCTCCTCCTCCTCCTCCTCCTCCTCCTCCTCCTCCTCCTCCTCCTCCTCCTCCTCCTCCTCCTCCTCCTCCTCCTCCTCCTACTCCTCCTCCTCCTCCTCCTCATTGTTTTCCTTCGGCTTCTTCTTATCTACATTTTCTTGGCCCTTTCCGTTTCTCCTTTTTCTTATTTTTCTTTTTCTTCTTCTACTCCTTCTTTTTCTATTATTCTTCTCCTCATCCTTCATTTTCTATTCCTCCTTCTACTCCTTCTTTTACTTCTTCACCTTATTCTTTTCCTTCTTCTCCTTCTCCTCTTTATTCTCCTCCCAACTGTTTTTCTTCTTTTTCTTTTTCAACTATTTCTTTTTCTACTTCTTCGTCTCCACTTTTTTCTTCTCCTTGCTTCTTCTTCGTTATAAATTCTGCACTGGCTTTCGACAAAAAATTCTCGACGTGATAAAAGACGAAGATAAACGCGGCCATTTACTTGAGCACTGGGCCACTTGCTCACCTCTAGTGTGGCCACTACTGTATGTGAGAGTGAACAGTAGAATGTGTAATAGTCTTTTTCAGGGTGTTTCAGCTTGAAAGTATGTTTCGCCAATCACAAAAATCCAAGAGGAAGAAAACATAATTATGGTTTATAAAATCCATTTGATTGATCAACTACTTCGATCTTAATCCATTTCTAGGATTTAATTCCACAATTTCGAATTTCATTAATTGAATAAATTCACATTTACATGGCTGAATAATGTTTTTTATCATTTTAAAATGACTTTCTTCTTGTAGTTTTCCAATGATATGGTAGTAAAAACTGCAGTTGCACTGCAGAGCAATTAAATTCGACGAATTCGTTATTGTTAAATCAACAATGTGTGGAAAATTTACATTTAATTCGTTCGTTAGATCTTGTTTTGTCGGTCGAGTTAATTCAGATTTTGAAATGAATTTTTATCCAACTATCCATCAAATCAATCTTCAAGGATGTTTACTCCCTTGAAATCGTTTGATCCAACCAATGATAAGAAATAAAATTTCTAAAAAGCTCCATCTCCCCTCTACTACGAGAAACTGACCGTTGAGTCAATCTCACGTCGTTGCATACATCTCTGATGAGAATCGATATAGGTTTGGGGGGGAGGGGAAGCCAGGATGGTCAGCTATACGAGAAGCGGACAGTGAACTGACAAGAGCTGCAAAAGTCACAAGGAATCCGATTGTCGGTGCTTGTTCAGGCGTTGTGCTCGAAATGTTTCTTTTCAATTAAAAATTTAGGGGTGCTCCTGTGGAAGAGGAGGAGGGTAGGAGGGTGAAGAACGAAAACGGAAGATGGTGAATATTTGATTCAGGGTCAGACTCCAATCGAAGGGGAAACAGGCGGTCCCTGGGGCCGTTGCGATTCGCCAAGTCCCTGAGGACGCCGCCGGCAAGGGGTAACAAAAAGTTTCTGCAATTTTAATGCCTTTGACAGTAATAGGTGTGGTAGCCGCCTTTATACCTAACGCTTGACCAATATTGTTTATTGTCGATCCTCGTTTCTTCTTCCACCCTTTTCGCCTCTTACACAAGCGTCTGGTTTATTCAGCTTTCCAATAACAGCTCCTGCTCCTGCTTCTGCTCTGCCGGACACCCTTCGTCTCATCACAACTGCGCTGCTTTTCTCCAGGCAAAGCTCAGAGGTAAAGTAGACTGCGATAATGCCCCAACTCTTCTCCCTTCCATCCCCAACCGCCCCCGGAATCAAATGGCGTCGAACTGTTTCATCCGAAGAGACGAGGAGTAAACAGACTTGATTGACATGAGTGCTTCTTTCAGACAACGTGCTTTGTTGTAGCGAGGGGAATCCATCGATTAGAAAAAGATATTGGATCACATCAATTGATGTTGTTTGTCTCCTGATAGGAGTCTGTCTGTTATTTGAATTAAGTTATCACACGATCTCACAATCTTTTGTTTCATTTTTTCTATAAGTACATGCAGCGAATAGAAAGTGAAATATTTTCTTGACTTGCTCAATAATAATTAAAATAATTAATGCAATCACACACAAAATTCATTATACAGTGTGTTTTAGGAGGAATGTGCAATACTTCTCAGGCTGATTCCTTACACCAAGTAGACAAAAAAGTTCCATGGGACCAACCCCCAAAAACGCTTTGTTACCAAGATAACAATGGCGGAAAATTGATTTTTTTCAAAAATTTGAACCAGAAATTAGAATTTTTCTACTTTTTTAGAGGCTTTAGTGAGGTTCTAAAATAATCAAATCCTATGTAAAATTAGCTGAAAAATGCAATGGAACCAGTTCCAAGTTTATAACTTCAACGGTTATTGAGATAATTGGAAAAATATGCTAAAAAACGCAATTTTTCAACAATAAGGGTTGTAACTGGATAAGGAAAATTGAAAATAAAAAATTAAAAATAAAGGATTTAAAATTTTTAAATGACGGCCGACTGAAATATGATTTTTTAATTTACTGTTGATAGTAATGGTTTTATAAAATTCTGTATCATTACAAAAATTTAGAGCTCTATATACAGGGTGTTTCAGGAGGAATGTGCAATACTTCTCAGGCTGATTCCTTACATCAAGTAGACAAAAAAGTTCCATGGGATCAACCCCCAAAAACGCTTTGTTACCGAGATAACAATGGCGGAAAATTGATTTATTTTAAAAAAATATTTATTTTTCTAATTTTTTAGAGGCTTTACTGGGGCTCTAAAATAATCAATTCCTATGTAAAATTAGCTGAGGAATTCAATGAAACCAGTCTGAAGTCTGTAACGTCAACAGTTATTGAAATAATTGAAAAAATATGTTTAAAAAACGACATTTTTCAACAATAAGGGTTATAACTGGATGAGGAATCATCAATTTGTACTTTTTATTAATGGAATTTGAGAGAGCCGGATTCTTAAGAAAAAGATGAATGGCGGTGATTGTGAAAATCTTACCCAAATCTCAGAAATGGCGATCAAATATCGCGAAATTGACAAAAGTGATAAATTTGTGTTTAGTAGCGATTTTGCGATTTTTGATCGCTATTTCTGAGATTTGGGTAAGATTTACACAATCGTCGCCACCTAACTTTTTCTTTAGAATCCGGCTCTCTTCAACTTCCGTTATTAAAAGATACAATTTTATGATTCTTTATCCAGTTATAACCCTTATTGTTGAAAAAATGGCGTTTTTTAGCTTATTTTTCCAATTATCTCAATAACCGTTGAAGTTACAGACTTGGAACTGGTTTCATTTAATTCCTCAGGTAATTTCACATAGGAATCGAATATTTAAGAACCTCACTAAAGCCTCTAAAGAATTAGAAAATTTTGAAAAATCTGAATTTTCCGCCATTGTTATCTCAGTAACAAAGAGTTTTTGGGGGTTTGTCCCATGGAACTTTTTTGTCTACTTGGTGTAAGGAATCAGCCTGAGAAGTATTGCACATTCCTCCTGAAACACCCTGTATATGATGCAGTTTAACCGACTTTTTTCGTTACTTTGTTCGTATGGACCAGTCCAGTAGGAGTGACGGTTTTACTGTATTAAAAAATAGGACTGATTCTTTAATCATTTTACTTCGAATGAGTCATTTTGAAAGAGTACAGGCAAAGAAAGTCGTGTTGTTTTGAACTTCCATACTAAGTTTACTTCATTATTAAATGCCTTTAAAGTCAATACTATTGGATGTCCGCTCCTTAGGCAGTACAATATTTATTATCATATCCTAAACCTGTCGAAAATCTTCTCACAATGAACTTCTCTATATTCGTTCCGTCATTCCAAGAACTTATTACAGCCCTTCACTACATATCTTGGATATTCAAAATAATTAAGTCACGAGATTCGGTAAAAAATCTGCTATATTATTGAACCACACGAACATGACAAACTGATTTGAAGTGATGATTTCTACAATAGAGACGGATAATACTGTCTCTTTAATTTCTACTATATATTTTTTTGAGTCCTTGATATAACAGCTCTCCATTGCACTAGCGACAATAGATTACTCTGTTAAACCGAAAGGGTTGAAGCAAGAAAAATCTCAGTAACAGAGCGTTTTTGGGGGTTGGTCCCATGGAACTTTTTTGTCTACTTGGTGTAAGGAATCAGCCTGAGAAGTATTGCACATTCCTCCTGAAACACCCTGTATTTTCCGGATGAAGCTTCCGGATGAATCAACCTATGGTTGATTTTATTTTTCACCAAATAATGGTATGAACAAATTTCAAAAGATATAACTCTTTAAAAAGTTCCATTCAAGGATAGTACAAACAATTTCCCTGTACTTTGAACACGCATTTTGAACTCATACTAGCTTCGGAGAGATCTGTATTTAGTGAAGAACACAATTGATACCTACAATGATCTAAATAAGTATTAAACATGAAATATTATTAAATTTCTCAATATAAACTATCGCTTCTTGAAATGACAATAGTGTGAACAATAGACTGATTGTCGTTGAGTAGGTTTTTGATCAGTTTGAAATCAGTAAGGAAGGAAAGCAACCTTCGGTTGGTGTAGGTTGATTGTGGAGGGTGGATGACAAAGAAGCAGGCGCTAAGGTCAGCATTACTTGTGTTATTCGCAGAATAGGCGTCGACTTATCAGTTGTGGGGCGATAAAAATGTAAAATTCGAGTTGGTAACATGCGGGCAGGGTGTCCAACCGACCGGAAAATTAAAGACACTCAAGTTGACTCGCCTAGTTGGCAACACTGGTCTATGACATCCGTTCACCTGCACACTATTCGACTACATAATTAAGCTCTTTTACATTGTACATGTCAGTATCTGACTCACAAAATAAGGTGTAATGAGCTCGTACTATTAGCAGAACTCTAACAGTACTACACTTACACAAAGATATTATCACAAATAATTTGTTCTGTCTTAATGGAAGGAATTGAGCTTCCTGACCTGGACCTCCCACTAGACCTCACAAACTAACTTTTTATTAGGTTTGATCCTATACTAAACTTTGAGTAATTTGACTTATGTCAACAATATAAATATGGAGAATTCCGTATGCAGTTCAAAAGCTTTTTGTTTTTTCTTGGTAATCTCTCAGAAAATCTACATTCTTGTGCTCATATACAGTCAAAATTTATTTGAAAATATACTAGAATAAAATATTTAATATTGAGGTAATTTGCGATAGAATTGGTTTAGAAAAAAAAAGGAAATTCCACCAAGAAAGGCATAATTTTCTATTAATTTAAATATTCACAAGTTAGTAATTGTATTACAGTATTATAAAAATAAATACTTTTGATAGCACTGATACAGAAATTCATCGTGTAGAGGAATTTGATGTCAATAAAAGTAAAAAAGAAAATTCAACGCAGGACTAATCCATTACCTGGAAGTATGAATTGAGAACAAATCAATTTCAATGGTAAACATTGAACATATGGGAAAACCACAATTATTGTCAATGTTAGCTTACTCGTGAATGTGCTCGATGTGTAAATTATACAATGGTATTCGACAATGAAAATGTTAATCTGAAAAGATTATGCTGATTGCAGGGTGTGCTGTTATTGGTATGTTCACAGTTCCTTAGTGATTATATTAGTTGGAACTCAACACGTACTAATCGTTTTCTTTCTTATACTAACATACCCGGCTTAAAAGCGGTACAATTACATGTCAGAGTTTTTTAAACTGCTGTTAAAATGTACATTATCGATGCGGGCTGGGACTGGAGCGCTATTCATTGCTATGCAAGCCGTGATCTGACTTGGGTTTTAGGTAAGGTTCACTTATTGTATCGGCTGTGGCAGACAAAGGCCTCTCTGGCGCAAATTGGTGGCTTGTAGCTGGGTCCGGGCGCGGTCTTCTCCAACTATTAATTTTGTCCTTTTAAGTTGCCGCTAGCAGTTCAAGTGTTCAGCGAGCTTTCCTCCTCTTAAACTAACGCTTGCCAATTATTGTTCAAGAATATTCAGCAATACATTCTTACAAAATGCTCAATTACAGTTTTATAATATTCTACATTGTTAGTCGTGGTTTTTTTCTTGTTTCTGCGGTTAGAAGTTTCTTGGTCATCATTATTCTCATAACTTACGTAATACAATGTTTGAATAGCTGTTTTTTTCTAGATTGGAATACTGTATGTACTGAAAAATAATTCGCAAAATTATTTTTAGTCTATAAAATTTTTTATCTCAGTTTATTTCCACATTTCACAAGGCTATAGGTTACCACTTAATCTTTCAATTACTTATCAGAGTTATTTGACAGCTGTTTAAAACCGTTTTCCTCTTATAAGAGTTAAACCCACTTGGTTTCTCCTCAACTTGGTTCATCACTTAAACCGTCCTATAATCTAGTATCATTATTGTTAAGAATTCTCTTCGTAGGAATGTAAGTAAATCCAAATTTATTGAGAACTAATACGATGTGCAATCCACGGCAGAGCAAAGGGTCGTTCGAGGCAGATCTCCATGGAAACCAATGGTTTGGTGACGCATCCATAGTAAATCTTCTAGGTAACGAGGCTCAAGGCTAAAGCTGAGCTGAAGAAACGTGCAACAGAGTAACAAACAAAAACAGAGAGAACGAAGATAGCAACGAGCAGAGACAGATGCAACACTAATGACAGTGTCGGGCTCTGTATTTGTGCGAAATGTTTCCGAGAAACGAGCCGAGCCGCCAGGACGGCAGCTCTAATCACACGTCACAAGACGACGACTCTACTCAATTCTGTATCTCCTCATCCTTCAACTCCTCTTCTCCTTCTCAAGCCTCCTTCTCCTCCTACTCCTCCTCTTCCTCCACCACCACTTCCTCTTCTTCTTCCTCTCCATCACTTCATCCTTCCTTCCTCTATCTCCTTTCTTAGATCCTCATCTCACTCTTCCCATCTTCATCACAACAGTATCGCAAACCTTCTGTGACGTTGACCTCACTAATAATAATAACACATGACTGGTTCAACTCAAAATCTATCAACAAATATAATTATCATGATCGAAGGAAACAAATCAAAATGAATTAAGAAATATCTGATTAGAATGATATAGATATGTGGTAGATTCTTACATTATCATTGCAGCGACTGAATAATATTTTATTGGAATTCAACTAATTTCCATTCGAAAGCACTACTTTCTTCTCCACAAGTCATTCGCCGACTTTTCGGCCCGAGCTTTCTGGAAGATTGGCTAATAAACTCCGGAAAATCCATACTTTATATTTATGTACACGTATACATGAACGATCTATCGAAATACAATTTTTGTTTACAGCTTAGCGTCGGTGCTGGAATTATGCCGCAAATTTATTACCCTTTTAGAAAGCGTTTTTATTATCATAACCAGCGTTGATGGAGAGTAGTATACCCGACGCGCTTACTTTATGCTCGCTTTTTTACTATCAATGTATATATTTTCATTTATATGGTCTCTATACTAGCCTATTACTTTGTGTCTTTTATATTCAAGTACTGCAACGAGTACCGGCCAATTAGGCAATATCCTTCAGGCTCTGATAGCTTTTACCTTTAGAGTTCTCATCAAAAAATAATAAAATCGACCGAACGCAGACAACTCACTTAGATAAGCATGGTTTATTTATGTCCTCATAATAAAGGGATGGATTATCAATTTCAATTTACAGAATAAGAAGAAATAGTAGTATATTATTTATAGGGAGTTTGTTATTATTGGCAACAAATTTACATTAATTTTAATACTAGGGTAATATAATTCTTTCAGTCTTAATGCAGTACAGGATAGGCTTACTTCAAAGGATAATACTAATAGAAAAAATAATTATTAGGAAAGAGAATGAAACAGTATTCAGCTTTCAAACTTACTTTTTCAAACCAATTTCTAGAAAATAAGCTGAAAACAAAACTGATTGAATTATTCAAATTTAATTCCTTATCTTCTTCAAAAGTTTCATTCAATTATTGAACTGTTAACAAAACTAGTTTTTCTTCATTGGCATTCCGCAAACATTAAAAAAAATTTGAAAAAACAGAAACATGATGTTTTCAAAGCACCTTATAACGCTTTTAACAGACATTGAATTAGCAATGCTACGCTTGACGAGCTACAACATGTAAACGGCGTTAACATAGATCAGTTTTCCTTCGAAGAAATGGCTCGGCAATTAACATTTAAACAGTATTTTTCACACGAAACAGATAGCAGTTGAGGTGATAGTGGCGGCTAGAACCTGATGGTCGTTATCAGCGTTAGAACACTATAGTCGAACGCATTATAACGCCCAATGCGTTAATTGTTTCAACCAGCAGGAAAGCGAATTATTGTCGTGCGACTATCTATCAGCGGTTGGCAGGTTTGGTGATTAACTAGAATTGTCACGGTAATGACTTCCAGACATCACACAAACTGACCTGTTCATTTACATTTGTGTAACTGGTCATCCTGGGTCTTTCAACAATTTGTCATTTCAACAAAGAGGCCGAAATCTCTCTTTAACAGGTTCCACTTTCTTTCAAACATTGCGAAAAACATTGAGGATTAGTTAATGAGAGATCAGTTCAAGAAAACTAAACTGGTACGCATACACGCCAAGTACACCATTCATGACTTGCAGTTTTGAAATGTAGCTTTCATGTTGAATGCTTTCCTAACATTAATTAAATTCTACCTTTACCCCAATCATTGACTAAGCTTCATGTCAAATCAGCTTGCTTTCATCATACATCAGCGCATTCGTTCTTACCATTCCTTTCTTTCCCCTAGTCTTTCATTCTGTGGAAGATATATTGTAGGAATATGTGTTCTCTGATAATTTTCAATACACCAATACCCTCAGAAAAAATATCTTGGTAAATAATTATCATTCGATTTCTCTGTGCTCAATTTAAGAGATTCAACTATTTGAAAGGGAATTATTGAAATTAAAAGATCCTTGATCCTTGACTTTGGCGTCCAAACAACAGCTTGACAATTCTTAAACAACAGCTTTTATTCTCATTAGAACTGCGGCCACAGAAATTATCCGCCTACCATACTCACGTTATATGAGGTAGTTTTGGTGAGGGGTTGAGGGTAGAACATTGTTGAGGCTTGTAACTGTAACTATAACGTCAGAAAAATGAGATTTCTAAAGAAATAAATTAGTTGACCCTTCCTAATATTGATGGTGATATTAAATTTCTCTTGGATCAAGATGGCCATCTATTATTGATGGCCTACCAACTTAATTAATATTGGAAAATAATAATTTCAAATAAGATATAGAACCCTCTTATTCATTTATTTATAGATCTCTCAATTGTAATAGGGCTCATTATCATGAAGAAAAATAATTCATCACAGTTTCGTAAATGAAGTAACTTCTCTGAGGAGCAAGTACTCATCCTTTCGCTTTTGCTAGATAGTGCATTACGATCTAGTACAGGAGGCTAACAGGTACGGAAACGTGGTTAACCGCAGAGTCGTTTGACGGTCCACCGAATGCACGAGTCCGGACTGCACTCTGTTTCATGAGCTAAACAATAGTGAATTTGAATTCTCAATGAGAGACGGAAAAGTCTTATTTCATATCATTGTTCAATTTCGATGTAGGCTAATAGCCTCATATTTGCTGCTCATGAAGAATTGCAGTTCATTTCTGCTGTGAGTTATTTCATTCTAAAATTCATCCATTTTTCTGTTTTAAATTAATTATACAATTTTTTCCACTCATAATTGTTTTGATTATCAAGTCTTTTTCGTTTTTGGACTTAATATTACTATCAGATTCCCAAAACAAGGCTCAACCAGTCGACAGACTGAGCCTCAGAGTACTGGTGAGGTGAAATATAGAGGGTTGAATTGTGTCTAGTGGGGAGAGAGTGGTTTTCAGAGAAGGGGGGTTGTTAATCGACTGAGCCTGAACAGGGTGGAAACAGCGCAGCCTAATTGCATTTTGCGACATTACTACTGCACGTCTGCTAATGGCTCTATTCTTCAAGTTGTATCCTAAAATAGTGGCACGCTGAGTTCTACCACGGTTCAGCTTTGTTGACGTTCTAGTTCAAGCTGATATAGTTTGAATAAAAAACTCGTGCAATTTTGAAGCCTTCATGATGTATTAAGGATAAAAAATGAAGAATGAATAATTTCAGTTCCCAACTTTATTATAGAAATAGAATTAAACGGAGGAGCTCTGAAATCGGAGAGTCTTCCATCCTTTTGTAACTTTTATGAAGCAGTACGATCTCATCCCAATTTAATTTAGATTTCTATTGAACTACCTATTTTATTAAATATGAGATAAGAATTTTCAGGCAAATAGCTATTATTGAGATGATTTGTACATTAGCTTTTGCCATTCCCGAACAAAGCAAATATTATCATTGTAAAATACTAGGGATGAATACATGCGTAATTAGCTATAACCAGAAATTCTCTCTTTGGATTCAAATTATCGAGTGCATAGTTTAAAGCAAGAAGCATGCTATCATTCTATATTTTTTGACCTCAATTTTTTATATAACTACTGTAACTACTGAATAACTACTGTAAATAACAAATAACTACTGTATGATGTCATGAGATAATTCAATGCAAATTTGATTAATTACGTTCTATCATAGACAAACTATATACATATATAACTACTTTGTTTACGGTTCTATGTTCTCTACCGTCTCAGAAATAGAGAATTGATAGGCCTATAGGCTTTCATGATAATACCTTTGAATCCAGAACATCCATCCAAGATTTTTTATTCATATCAACATAATATTGTGCTCTTCGCTTTTAATGATTTATTTAATGACTATAGAAGAATAAATTCCTCAAAGCTGACATTGCTGTTTGATCTCAAATGAATACTTGTCATTATGAAAATATTAGCATTTACCATTTATTATATGAAAACTTTTCACTATGGTGGATACTATTCATCATCTGAAGAAACAATCTCCTACTGAAAAATAAGGTGCTACTTTATGTTATATTTTTGTTCTATACTGATGAAATGTAGCCAATTTCACAGACAGAGAAGCCGACCTGTATTATTATTTGGCTTTTACGACCCAATCAAACAACTTTATTGTTGCATTAGTGGCGTTATGCTTGGTCTTTATCTTTGCCTTTTGTTTTCCTCTTTCCTAATAACTACTCGAGAAATCGAGAAGTTCCGATTTTTTTCTCTTTCCTGTCTCGTAAGACTCATTATTATGCTGTCAGCATTTTGAGGCATTTGTGAAGAGCATGGAAATTATCATTGTAGTGTGTTTTGAGACAAGTTGAGCTTCATCGAAATGAATCAATTTAATTATTGATAATAATAATAATTAAGACGGTAATTCCACCTCGCCAACATAACCATGTTTCGCCAATAGGAAACATGATAAAAGTATTGATTATTTTCACTGTAATTTAGATTTCGGGAGGTCCTTCACAATTTAAAAAGTTCGAGAGCACTAAAACACAGGTCAAAACACTAATCCAAGACTGGAAAATTTGGAATTTAAGAAAACTTTAGAGCACAAAATTTTTACATGTTATAATAATTATTGATAATGAATAGTTCATTGACGAAGCCTCCTTAGTCTAAAGAATATTAAGGATATGAATTCAAGTCAGTGGAGAAGAAGAAATTATGCTCCCAGACACATGAGCGCAATCATTAAAATGGGGTAGTCATGGAATATGGATAGCCTATTCATGTGATGAACCATGTCAATGGAGTCAATTGGGTCCAATAATAAAGTAATACTGTATTTACATTCAACACGTTTGGAGTTATAGAATTTATGAATTCTTGTGTAGTAGACTACTTGGAATAGGTACTTCAATTCAAAAAAATTGTGAACTATTACTAACATTATAAGACAAATAAAAAAATTAGACACGACTCCGCTTGAAATGGTGTGTTTTTGTCCAATAGGCGTTTCCGTTCCTCTAAACATATCCTTCAGATTTAAGCACTCATACTAATATTTTTAAGATAAGGGAGACGTAGACTATTTCAAACTAAAGTTCCGGCAATCAATTATCGAGTATTAGGCCTACAAACATTTTTTCTACTTTACTAAATTTCAGATTTGAACTTGGATTCCAATTTCCACCAGAATCTATGTAAAAGCAGACTGGCTCTTCACTTCCAAGGCAGCCATCCATGCTCACTCAGAGAGAGCTCGGTAGAGCTTGGTAAGTTTGTTCCCGACAATCAAGATAATCGGATCGTAAAAGAGTCACAATAAAACGTGGAACAAGCCAACTATGAATGAGGGCTCAGTCTGGCGCCGCCCGCCACTAGAAGGCGCTAGAACAGACACCACAGACCAACTTAAATCTAATCGACAAAACTATTCGAGCCTTGTCGAGCGATTAGTCGAGGAAAAAAGCAGAAGCTTTGGTTCGTTTAAAAGCATTCAACACGTATTCGAATCCCAGGATGTCGCTGGAAATCGTTAATAAACCGGTTTGTACGGGCGATCGCCGTGCTCTTATCTGATACCGATCTAACAAAGTGAGATTAATTTGTTTGGGTGAGATTACAAGGAACACACTGTTGTCTATTTTCTTGTTTTCCACTTTTAATTAATTGAGTCACACCGAGCTTATCGAGAGAATCAGTGCCTTGTATTGATGGTCCTCCGTATAGAAGCACCTTCCGGTCTTAGTTCTGGGTATTAGATGATACGCTTATTTCATTTTCATACATTTTTTTGAGCTCCTTAATATTAAATTTTTACAACCGAATGAGCTGTGTGAATTGAGAGAATGCAATTTACCTCGTCGATAACTAGTGACTCTACTATAAGGGAACCATATCGTAAAGGTATTTCAGGGATAATATGAGAAAGTACGATAATTGGGATCAGAAAATTAAATTGCATTCCGATCCATTGTTAACTTTCTACTCTTATTGCAGACTAAATAATGAGAAATGAGTTTTGTACTTTGAGAAACTGGAACATAATTTAGTCGGGAAAATCCAATACCAGTTAATAAGGAATGTGAAAAAGTTGCGGAACACTGGTTTATTATTCGCAACGACTAAATAAGTTGTTTTCAAATGACTTGTCAGTAGTGACTATCACGACTGTTACATATTCAACACTAATGTAACTAGCATAAACAAGCGTCTGCTAGTTAAGTATGCTTTAGTTGTTCGACTAGTTCAGCGACCCAATATCGACATTCCTTTCTTCTTGACATAACGCTCCACTTAAAATAACACAAATCGAGCTAGCAATGAATATTGGCGAAGAGTCCAAACTAGAATTAGTGTTTCGCATTTTCCATTATCCAGCAGATTATTATTTTGCAACATGAAAACACCTTTTTCGGTGCAATTAGCTTCATCGTTAGAATAGTCTGACAAGTAGACTACACTTAACAAGCAACAACATAGCAATTGCTTTAATCGCTCCCGAACTAATTTATGAGTGGGTTTGCTGGGGAATTGACGAAGCTGAAATAAATTATAATAATTAATTGCATGAGTGTGGTGGACATAGATTAGAGTAATCAGAGTGAGACTGGAAAGCGTTATGTGATGATAAATGTAATTGTAACTATTAGAATAAGGATTGCCAATATTAATCACTATTGACTTCTCTATTGTAATGGTAATCACTATTGACCAAGATAAGATGTGAATAATCTTAAATGAGAAAATAATGCAGTTCAAGAGAATCAACGTTCTATTGAAATTGACCAGAGTACTCAGTGTATCCGAGTACCAAATTCATTATTGTATCAATATAATGAGAAGCCCAATTGCAGAGTGGAGAGAATAGATTGAATTTCTTCAGTTTTCCCAAGGAATTAAATCTCCAACTTCAAACGTCAGGTTTCTGTTGAACGGCTGGCTCTTAATTAAGTGAACTTCAAATTCTTGGAATTCTGTATTTTGGGATAAAACATCAATTCCAGTCTCATTATTCTTTCAGCACAGATCTGTTGTCTCATGTATACCATTGCTTATTGAATCCATTCTCATGATACAGTTATAGAAAATCACTTCCATTCAGCATGAACTTTTTCAAGAAGGATGAGGAGCTTCGTATGGGTACACAGTCGCTCTTCTAAGCAAGTCTTTCTCGTGATAGAAGCCTCCAAAAACTTTGAATATCAATTTCTAGTTAATAACCTAAGCAACAGTGCACCGGTTGGATGACGAGCTGACGATAATGTGTGGTAATTAATTTTGTGGACAGTGCTGATTGGGATGCATCAGCCTCATAATATCAGATGAACGGGTGAAGCAAGGAGCCTGGGAAGTGAGTCAGTGAAACAGGTATCGCGCCAACTGCCGATGTGGTGAAGGGAAGGGGGGAAAGAGACAAGGGTGCGTTGTTGTGTCGCCTCTATCGGACCGCGCGCGCGTTAAGATTAAGACGTCTGAAAGCCTTCTCTTGTTGTCCTAAAAGGATATCCGGCCGCAGACAGCCAAGGTCGCCGCGGTCTACCCTGCCCCCCTGACCTCCCCATTAACCCTCACCACTTCTTGCCTTCACCTTCCCTATCATCCTGACTATACACTCTTCATTAATAATTCAGTGTACAGTAATATTGTAATTGTTTTGTGAACCCTACTTCACACACGTGTTTGCGAGACGACAGTTTCCTTGAATGTTCTTTAGTTGTACAGAGTATTTATAAGGTCTAGTAAATAGGTGGATATGGATGGAAGTTAATGTTCAATATTGAATTTACACTGTTTGAATGATAAGTCTTTCTATTACTTATAATAAATCACAATTTTTGGAAAATCATTGATTTCACTTCAGGCCCACCTGTAAAGAACCGGCTTACCTGTATAAAGAACCGAATTGTTTCATAAAATAAAAAGTTTACCAGTTTATTGATTCATTTAATTTCTTATTACGTATCATTTAACTTGATTCCACTAACAACAAGTAAAATTTCACAATATCTATTTTTAAACAAATAGAATTAGACCTAGTTGGCATGTTAGAGCTCATGACATGAGCTGACAATTAACCGATTAGATTAATTACTTTCTTTAGCTTGCAGGCGCACAGTGGGCAGCCCTCACAACACTGAATATGACGCAATCATTTTCCTATTAGGAAGAAGCTTCTTAATCTATGTGATCAATAACAAGACTTTTTATGGAAGTTTCACTTCTCTTTCAATTACAAACTTACCTGTTATGGAAAAGAGTCTTTATTACTATTCAGTATGCTTCTCTATAATATTCTGAAATATATTGAAACTAATGATACGAGTATTGCACGGATCCCACAAGACCTTTTGATGAAAAAACATTTCAAGACATCAATTGGGCTCTTAATATTCCGCATCCAAATATTCGGAAGTTAAAAAGAAAACAGTTTAAGTTGAACATTACATGAAGAATAGTACTTCTTGAATTACAAGGAACATATAGTACCTTATAATAGTAATTGGAGCGGTGATACTAATACCAGTATAACGTACAATACTTTGACTGTGAACTAGGACTGTTGGCAGAGCTGGCCTACCGCTTAGGAAGAATGGCGATGGCGCAATATGATGGAGAAATTGATGAATAAATAAGGAAATGGAAACTCGCTAACGAGTGCCCGCGGCAAGATGGCGCACGGAGAAGGGGGGTGTCAGGCAAAAGCGAGCAAGCGAGCAATCGTCATAATATATCGTCGGCGATGGCATGCAAAACGCGTGTTTTACGCTGTACCCCTCCCCCCCCCGGGCCACACTCTAAAACACACATGATATGTTACCCTACTTTAAGCGAAACGGTTGCAAACCCTTATGCACTCCTTTCTCTCACCCCACGACAACAGTCAAGTGCCTCCCAACTCCTAAGCAAAACTCTGCGGCACGTATTTGACTGCTTTTTTCTCGTTTTTCCTTGGGATTTCCTTTTTTCAGTTCTCTTCATCCTGCTCTTCTGAGCCATTTCCACTTTCTTATCTCGTCGGCATTTCATTCTCTTTTCTTGTATCTATTATATTTAGCATTATCTCCTTCTCCGCATCATTATCCTTCATGTTATTCTCCCACTTCCTCTACAATATCGTCTTTTTTCCTTTATATTTCTCTTCTCCCTCCTCTTTTCCTGTATCAATTAGCTTGTAACATTATTTCCTTTTTTCTTCCTCCTCCTTTTCCTTATCCTCCATACTTCAAGCTTCTTCTAAATCTCTTTCTATTTGACAGACTCATTCCTGCATCCACCTCTTCATTTTCTGAACCTTTTCTAGATCACTTCCTCTTTCTTTTATTTTTTTAGTGCATTCCCTTTTTGAAACCACTTTTCTTCCATTATTGTTCCTCTTTTCTTATTTGATAATTCTTCTCTATTTCTTACTCCCCTCCATCATCATCTCCTTTTCCAATACCTTCATCAACTCTATCTTCTTGTACCTTCTCTCCTGTACTTCTGTTCTTTACTCCTCTACCTCGCCTTCTCCTCTTTCCATTTCTTCTTCATATATTTTGTTTCTTTGTCTGTTGTTTTGTTTCTTCTCCCTAATCTCTCGATATTCTCCTTTCTGATATTTTTGCTCTCTACTCATTCTTTCCTCTTTACTGTCTTACCATTCTCCTTCATCTTTTTATACTACCCTTACGATTTTCCTTCATCTTTCCCTCCTTCCCTTACTATTTTCACCTATTTCTCTTCTACTGCCTCAATATCTCCTTTCTCACTCTCCCTTCTACTGGCTCCCCCCCCTTAAATATGGTTACTACTTCCATCATCGATGCATATCACTCCTCCTTGGATCGACTGCCACCCACCGTTTCACCTTCACCGCACCGCAGCCAGCCTCTCCCTGTCGGCCTATTACACTGATATTTATTCCCATCTCGCCGGCCATATTTTCAACTGCGATCGGATTCCGTCGGCCACTTTCGTTTTACTGCCTCGATCACTTTTATTTCTACGATCGCCCTCCATCTGCATATTATTATCATGTTCACTCGATTACCATGATGAAAAACTGTGTGCGCTCAGTATCCATCTTGGCTATGGGAGTAGCTAGTTCTCTAGCAATGTTAGATTTTTGCAGTACCTACATCAAGATTCAATTTCTAATAAGAAGTAAGAATAAAAAATGGATTACACCCGATTCAAACTTAATTTTTGCATACTTTTTCAACTCCCTCTTCCAAACTAGCTACTATGCTTTATAGATTATGAGTCTTATGGACTATGCTATAAGATTCAATTTCTAATAAGAAGTAAGAATACAAATGGAATACACGTTAACGTGAACATAATTTTTAACTCTTTATATCCAAAATAAGCTTCTATAGATTTCGGTTCAGCTACTATAGATTTGCTATAAGATTTCGGTTGACGTTCGACTTCGTTAGAGTGGAATTCACTAACTTGTGGAACAATTTCTCAATGGAAGATGCAATTGATTCGAGAGACATACATTTTCATGTTTGCTCCTTTGTATTAGGATTTTTCAAACATTCATAGATACAAGGATTTCTAGGTGTTCTATCCAACACTATTTTAAAGTTCTACAAGAAAAAGTCTTGAAATAATATAGGCCTACCTTATTACCTAACTTAGAATAAGTATTCCATGTTTCATTTTTTCAAAACCACCTTCCACTATACAGCTTTCAAATTCAAGGACCAATCCGTTCCTAAAGTTAGTCGGCAAGCCTTTATCACCTGCCTGAGGGATGATCAATCTTAATCAACTCCATAAGAATGGAGGTCTCTGATTGATAGCTGAAGGTTTTTTTAGTTTTCTTTTGGAAGGAAACAAATTGCTCTCCCGTTCGGCCTCCACATGGTCAGTGGTATTCAGAATTATCGAAAGCGACTGATTTCCACGTGATTATAGGTTTTAGTACAACCGACATGACCGGCTCAAAATAAGTGGCTTTAATGTGAGCTGTAGGCTTTGATGCAGGTGGTGTGGGAAGGGGTGGAGGGCAGAGGGTACCAGGTCCGAAGGCTGATGATGAGCAATGGATGGTTATTACAAGCTCATTTCGTGTAGGTACTGAATGTTGTTGTAGCCAACTCTCAAGCTACTAACATGGAGAGGGCTGGACTGGCAGCCATTTTATTCTCTTCCACTACCCTACGAGGGCCTTAGTCTTTCACGAGGTAAGAATTTCAACAGCGCTCATGGTTTTTAACTTCACTTGCTTTGTTGCATAATGGGTTAGTGATGTTACTAAGATACTTGATTTATTCTAGGTAGTATCTACTGATGTTGGTGAAAATCTAGAATGGAGATATAAAGTTTAGATTCAAGTAAGATAGTTTATAGGATTGGACCAATTCCCTGGTTTTCATTGTTTATCTCATTTCTCAAAAACAAAATAATAAATGTATCTGTCTTTCTTGTGAAGATTTCTTTTCAACACATGATACTGAGTCACTGCAGAAATAAACATTTGGATGAATAAATTTCATGAAAACTGTTCAATAGTGTGGGGAAACAATAGACCAATAATCTATTAAGTGGATTGGTGACCAGGAAAAAGCGATGATGACAAAAGACAGTAGCGTTCAATAACCATCAATGATGTAAACACGAGGCGACAGCGGTGAAGGGGGGAGGCAACGTTGCCTGGACTTAATGTGACTTCAGGAGGGAGTCATGGGGCGGGGGGTTGTCACGCGAACCGATCGGAAGTCGAGGGATGTTCCGTGGCTTTGCAAGTGTAGACCGAGGAGACGCAGACTGGCTTATTAATCTCCGATATTGGACAGAAGTTCGACTGAGGGAGGCCTCTTTCCAACCCTCCCCACCCCCATCGCTCCTACCCCTCGTTTTAATTTTCGAGATTGCTTCATCTACTTTTGCATGCCACTCTTCGTCGAGCAACTTGTGTGTAGACCATTCTCTCGGGAGAACTTTAAGCAACTACCGCACTTTTTCTGGCCATTCTTTCCTCAGTCTTCGCACAACTTGAAAGCTTACCGTCACTCTCGTTTGCGCCACCCCCACCCCCCTACACCATCACACTCGCTCCATACTTCCACTAAATCTTCTCCTCACCTTTCCGTTACTGCTTCTCCATCTATCTTCTAAAGAAACTTTGCGGGCAACGACACAATGACGAGAATTTATTATTGAAAGAGTTCACTTGCTTATTCATATACTGTACAAGAAACAGTGTTTATCATTTCCATTCATCCAATCATACTAAATGTACAAGTTGAATAATTTAAAATATAATAATAAAATTGATTATTCTATTGACACTTTGTTGGGCTATTAAAATTCTTAAAAGCCGGAAAACTGACAAATTCTGTTTGAATACTGTAAAATTACGTTATTGCAATAACGTCGAATTCAGGTTCGTTTATTGATTCTTGATGCAATGCTTTTTTGATACAACTCTATTGGATATTTATTTGTGCATAATTGTGTTAATATCTATTATCATATTGAATGAGTGTTACGCTATAGTTAGTAATGAAACATGTAAAAAAATTTGCATGATGGATTTTTTTTTTCTTTAATCTAAGAAGTTTTACAGAATTTATACAGGATTGATCGTCACTTTGCAATAAATTACAAGTCAGATTTTATTTTCCATAACAGATTAAGTCCATTTCGTGGTGAATTCATTGCACCATAATAATGTCTTCCACTTATTGAACCATCCAGTTTCTTCCAATTTAACCCGTGGTCTGAAAACGTATAGATACCAATTGTTGATAATCGACCATTGAGAACGAATTGCAGAACAAAATGTTTTGAGTGATATCATCATTGAAGGGTAAACCTACAAATTTAAAAGTACCATCTCAAAGTAAAGCATCTCACCGGTAAAAACGTTTCCATTGTTCTTGTACTGAAGATGATGTTTTTATTATAACGTTGAGCTTGAAAGATTGGCCATGCGTTAAGCGAGCTACAACGGTGTCTGCTTGGAGTGAAATGAGAGCCAGAATTAATCGTATCGCTCAGAGTGATGGAGCAGAAGCGTAGAGCAGCGCGCCTCCTCGGTTGCTGGGTTTTTTTCTGGAAATTGTGCAGAGCGCAGGATAAAAAATGCTAATAATACTGATAAAACTTTCAGGCTGATGGCGAAATCCTTATTATACATGACGTCAAAGAAAAATGAAGGCCGAGACAGAGAGAAGAGGCAAAAAGTTGATTCAATTTTTCATCGTGTTTTTAATTCGGCGAGCGTGGTGCGTTACGCCTCAGCGTCTGCGTCGAGTCGTTTTTCGCACTTTTAATATTTTTAACAACGTCGGATAAAGTTTCAGGGATGGGAGAGAAGAGAGGGAGGTGATTTTTGTAAAAGAGCAGCTTTCAGGAGAGGGTCAGAAGAAGAGGCTCTCACTGTCGACCCTAAAAATATTCATGAGGGGAAAGCGTTGAGCCTAAAAGGCGGGTCGTACTGCATGCGAAAAGCAGCCACCGATGTTGTCGTTAATTTCATAACTACTTTCCACCCTTATCCCCGCAAAAACTCCACCCAACCCAACCAACGAACACTAGTTTAATTAGTTTCCACCTTCCATGGCGTGAAAACAGCCTGCGAATAAGCGACATAGCGCCTTGCAATAACTGTGAACGGCCCACTAGATATTGTCGTTCTAAACGTGTAAAAGCCCGCAAACCTGGTTCCACTAGATGTCGCCGTATCTTACACTATTAGCGTCGTCGTTTAACGGCAATTTATCGGCGCCTTGGCTACAGTCTTAATTAATATCGGGCGACAACTAAGCACCAAGCTGGAGAAGCTCGTCGCTGTTGTGCACTCACGCTCAAAGTAAGTGCACTCGATAATTGAGTAGAAAATCGTTTACTCCAATGAAAGGTGGATGCATTGTCTCTAAACAGCCTCCACTAAACTATGGGCGTTTTCTCAACTACCTTCATGCATCCGCTATTATTGTACTTTATACACCTCAACCCTACTTATTCTATAATGAAATAGGAAACCTGTATCTCATATCATCTTAACTAGTAGTCTGGGTGCCAATGACGGGAACCTTTTTTTGTAGTATGTCGTTGATTTTTTGATCGATTATTTTAGATTTTGATGTGTAGATTCCGAATCCGAGTGATGCCAAGCTGTAAAGGTTGAGCATTTTTTGTAATTCAAGATGGTGGCCAAAATTTCGATTCCATTTCTAGTATACCACGATTCCCGTCAAAATAAAGCGTCGGACGGAAAAAATCATTCTTATCTTTTCTTTTTAGTAAATTAAATTTCTAAGAGAATGAAACCAAATTCATTTCTCTATCTTCATTAGAAATCGAGTTATGATTTTTCAAAAAAGAGGTAAGTTTTCGAGAAAAACAAGAATTTGAGTATTTTTAGTTTTTGGTTGCTTAGATCTTCTGACGTATTCATTTGAATCGTGTGATTCAAAATCCCTCTGGGATAATTTTGTCCTCTACAATTTGAGACCAAGTAGACCTTTCTATCTTGTATAGTTTTTGAACTAGGGCAGTGGAAAGATATCCTTGTACCTCTAAACCCCTTATTTTTGGGGAAAATGGTCTACAAAAAATTTATACGAGCTTGTATTGAAATTTTCTTTGATAATAATGTCTTTTAGATCAATTTCTAGCAGATAAGCCACTTACCGACCTGAATTTTTGTCATGTTCGAAAGTAAGGATCCTTTAAGGATCTCAATAACGGGTATCTCTAACTATTGTAAAAGTCATCGGATTTCGAAAATCTAAAACTCATTATATTCAGCTCTTCAAGGCGGTCTAAATTCATATATAATATGTTAAATTCTGTCAAAATTGAGAAAAACAATTTCTGAGAGAATATCGACTTCTCCATCGTATACGAAAAAAACTGTCATTTTTTGCCTACAAATGAGTATATCTTCCAAGTCCTTTGAGATAAAAAATTAAAATTATCATGAAAATGTAGAGAAATTCTCCCTCTTCAATCTCCAATAAATAACTTTTATGGCATCACGCATTTAAGATAATCAGCTTGAATGAATTCTGAAATTCCATACATTCATTACGTATAAACAAAATGAAAAAAAAAATTATTCTGGAGTAACACCACAAAAATAAGAATCAAAAATGTAAAATCAAACTCTTTTTATACAAAAAAGGATACTCTTTTTAAAAAACTCTTTTTATACAAAAGAATCGAAGGAAGAGGTTGTTTTCAAACCTCTTTCAAGAATCAAATAGGTTGATTTTTGTGTTCTCAAATATAGTTTTTTTTTTTTTTAATTCATAAAAATCATATCAAATCTTCAAATAATAGATTTCAATTATCGTGTTATGAAACGCTGTTTTCTTCGCCTAAGAGAATACATAAATGAATCTCACACCTCCATTTTCTGAAACGAGCCGTCATGATACCCAAAGGCTCATTGATCTCGCAGGTGATACAGCACCAGACTATTCTGAATTGAGTAGTTTTAGAATTCGATTTTAACCGATCCCGACAACTAGATGGGGACTGATGGATGCTGCCTACACGTTTCTAATTCCATTTCCTGACGACTGGTCCATCACACCGCTACATCAATCTAATCTGTTGTGTTTTTTCCGGCTGTTGTTTGGGCCCTCCTCCGCCAGAGTCTAGATGAAAAGTTATTTGGCGCGATGAAAGAGCGCGCGATCACTTGACGCCAATTTCGCGCCGGATTTAGTCAATTACCAGACGAAATGGCGCCGAACGAGAGAGAGATAAAAAGAGTCTAAAACTCTAGACAGAAAGAGATAGAGTGAGGAGTTCGAATCGGGAGAGGGCGCGATCTGCTTATGGCTAATTGCATGAGAGCGCACGGACAAAGGAAAAACGCCCGCGTTCAGAGGCAATTTCCCGGCTTAGAGAGAGACCTGCTAGCATCATGTCCACCGATTTCATAAAGCCTCTCGGCAACGACAAGAATCAGCTCTCATGCTGAACAACGAGAAACAATGCCGCTTGCTGATACCGATCAGCGACAGACAATAATCCAGTTATGAACTATTTGTGAACTGGGGCAAGAGCTGCAGCTGTTATCTATCGTCTTTACCCAGTTTTAGAAGTAGTTGGATTAAAGTATTATAGTATATTCTCCACAATAAATCAACATGCCTTGTGACGATTAGAATTTATCAATCTTAGTAAAAATATTTCAATTTGTTAAAAGATACTCAATATGATAGCCCAACTCAAATTCCTAGAGCTAAACTCTTTCTTTGACTCTTGAATGGAAGTAAATGTTGCAACAAATATGTATATTGAACTGAAAACTATTCTAGTACTAGTGTTAGATTCTTGAATAGGGATTTAGTTCATTTATTCCACATTATCTTCATACAAATCAGGCCTAATGTGTTTTCATGAAAACCGATTATAACTTCCAAAGTATACCAATTGGTATCTTCTTATTCATCAACAAATGGAATAATATATCCATTCAAATTCAAGTGTTGGAATTAATCATTTGTTTATGGAATCTTCTGAGACGACTGAAATAGTATACTGAAATGTCTGTTGTTAACTTAATCTCGTAACTATAGTGAACCAAATCGTTTGAAAAGACTAATTTAATAAGATCATAATTATCGTCAGTGATCGATTCTTTCAGTAATCTACCAAATTTTAAAACTCAGGGACTGAGCAGAATAATAATTGATAGTTGGTTCTCATGAGATAGAATCAAGAAGAATGAAGACCCTCCACAATCCTTTCTTCTAATCTTGAAGAACAGAAAAAAGACCATCTTATTAAAGGGAAACATTGTGAGATAATAGCCACTAGGTCTAGCTGTGCCGCCCTTCTAGTGGGCTATTAGGCCGGTCCGAACAGTGAACAGTAGGCCTAATTATGGCCAACATGAGTACGACCTTGTCGAAGGGTCATTAGGGAGCCAGTCGACCAATGGCGGCCCACTCCATTACTTCTCGACCGCTGATTGGTCGGCTGGTCTACTCTCCCCCCTCTACCCCCTGCCAAGGCAGCTTTGGTTGCCACAGCCACAACTACTGATTTCCGGAACTACAATCGGCCAACATCACGCACGCTATACGCCTCAACTGAACTCAACGCTATGCTCGCTCATAGCGAATAGATGTATCAAATTAAATCTTGTTTGAAATGTTCTGTCCTCTTTATATTCAGCGATGAATGAGTATTATAAAAACTATCATTATCAGTATACCATATTTGCCATACCATAATATCAGACACCATATACTCAGTAAAAATTGAAGTTGAGATTTTGCATTCCTTTAAAATCACATATCCTTCCTTAGAAAGAAATGGATTGGAGAAGTTTAATAATCAGTATTGATTCAAATTCGAGCTTTGTTCGTGTACTATTTTTAACATGCGACATCATTTTAAATTGTTTCAATTTGAAAAAATTAGAGAAAAGGCTGCAGGATTAGATGCAATAATTCGAGATGGTCTTTGAATGCGACACGATAAAATATGAAAAGATGCGTCAGGATGCTAAAAGGACACATCAAATCAATAAATCTCATTAATATATCTGGACTATTGAAGTGAAATCGATTGTGAGCTTTCAAAAGATGATCAACGAATTATATTTCTCAAACCGTTTATTAAACTTCATCAATCTAATTTTTATTATAGTTCTATGTACAATGTGAGCTTATAAAAATCTGTGGTGTTTCTTTGTGAAGTAGGCCTAACCCAATGTCTAAATTGAGGCAATAAATGACTGCTTGAAACAAGATGGAGTCCAACACAGTTGATCGAGTAAGCCGGTAATTAACTGGTAGTTGTTATTTCCTGTGGAGAACAGAGTCCAACGATGGCCATTGGTGGTCGCTAGATTTCCCTTAAACACGCTATAGCTCAATTTCTAGTTTCGGAACCAGCCGAAATGAAAGAGATGGGGAAAATAACCCCCGATAGCGTGAGCTCAGTCCTACATCCAAGCATGTGACTATATCGTTATAAAATACAATTCATTTTTTGAGCCATCAAATGATTTTTTTGTAAGAGATACACAAGGACAAAGCTATATAGGAATATACTAGATCACTATATTCCCTAGATCTCATCGTATCGTAACACATTAATATCTGTATAACCTTATTAAGAATTAAACCCAAATTCTCTGCTTCCCAATGAGGAAGTCAGTCAAATAAGTAGGTCTATATTAAATTGTACGAATCCTCAAATTAATACGTTTATTGAAATGTAAGGAAATTGAAAAAAATAATAGTGTGATGAGAAAATAAAATCATGGTCACTAAAAGGGAGGGATTAAACAAGAACAAGGTTTCAACTTTGCATGAGATTTGAAAAAATAATTCAAGTTCGAAATTGGAATTGATTTGTTCTGGAAATCAATCTAAAAACTCATCTGTTTTGAAAATATGAGTTTTACTTGTAATTAACTCAAGTAATAGTACACATCAGTTACGGTTTAGGTTTGTGGTCTTATAGGCTCTAAAATGGGGTTTCTGATAATTCTATCTGATTATTCCATGTTTGTCACCCCTGCACCGTCTCTAATTTTCTTAAAACTCTTTCCAACTATAGGATACTACTCTCATTCTCTTAACATTTATTTCACCACAAACAACCTGCTTTATCATCAAAATATTATAATATACATATTTCGAATAGATTAAATCTTAACAACTTCTATACATTTTCTCATATTCAGCTCAACATATCTCATCTCTCGAGATGAATTACTTGTCCATCAGATTTCAATTGAAATGAACTAGTTGATGTTTCCGATATCAATAATAAATGCAATCGTGGCATGAATAGCTCACATCGAGTGGCAATCATTTTTCGATTGCAGATGAGAGACAAACTGAGATGTTTCGTAGTTATCTGGCCGAAAAGAAATCAGTATTCACGATGTTCATTATAGGAAGAATGCCAAGTCGTGATGCCCGATCATGCTGATTGGCCCAAGACCATTAGACATCAATCGATCGTATAATCATAGATGATTTGTTGGAACGTTTCTCCAATAGATAATGTTTGTGGTATCGTTCAGTATTGACTGAGTTGTGCTGGGCAACGAGTGGCCTTTCAATAGCAAAATAATAGCGCTTTGATACGGCCATTAGGGCATTTGATAGTGCTGCACGATCGCTTCAATTCAACCGTCGACTATCGGCATTCGGGTTATCTTCTCTCTCTCTCACCCTTCCTCTCTATCTATTCTTCTCTCATTCTCTTTCTCTCTCTTGCTCTTCCTATCTCTTCACACTTTTCATCCATCCTCTCTTTTCATATCGTCTCAAGGATCACTTCAATTCTGACAGATGATTACTAGGAAACGCTGTTCTTATATAAAAGTCGTGAATAAAAGCTTGTAACAATAACCAATAGCACGTTGTTGAAAATGTGTGGGATTCAAGATGGAGAATAATTTCGTGTTTGTTGGATTGCCTAATCCAATCAACATGTATTGAGCAGTTCGAGTCAAGGATATCGGCTGTCGGTTCAATGAATAAAATTAACACAAACATGATAATGTCAGTTCCACTCTATCCAGCTTGAAAAGATTTAATATCAGTTTGTAACAGTGGAATAGCAACATGTTCGTGGTAATTTTATTCATCGACAAGTTCTTGACAATCCATTACTTACTCGTAATTTTGGGCAAATATATTTTTCTCATAATTTTCAGGGAGATCTCTAATATTATTGTTGTAATGCATTTAGTTACTAAATTAATATGATGATATGAATGTCAACACTAAATTATGAGCATTATTATGAACTCTTCAAGAAATTCACCTATTTTCTATATGTGAATGTGATAGATTATTGTGCATTCAATAAATTCATTACTAAACCAATACAATGAATTAATTCTTCCGGTAAATATTAAAGAATTGATATGATTCCAGCTGAAAGACATTTTTTTCATGTTTCAGCGACATTTCCGATGACGCGACGCATCGGACACCCCTACCAGAATCGCACGCCGCCCAAGCGGAAGAAGCCACGCACCTCTTTCACGCGGCTGCAAATAGCTGAACTGGAGAAGCGCTTCCATAAGCAGAAATACCTGGCGTCAGCTGAGCGCGCCGCTCTCGCAAAAACGCTCAAAATGACCGACGCCCAAGTCAAAACATGGTTCCAAAACAGACGCACGAAGTGGAGGTACACACATTCCGCTATGGTTCATTTAGATTTTCTATTCTCTAGACTTGTATTTTCCATTATTCTCAGAGGCAAACATCTTCTCCTCTTAGCCTGTGTTTCCAAGCTACAATTTATTTTCAAAAGGTTAGAAAATTTGATTCGTAGAACAATCGGAAACAAAAAAAAGCATCAATAAGAATAACTTCCAACTTGATTGGTTCATAAATGATAAATAATAACTTTCATATAAGTATCTTCTTGAAGGGTAATTGAACATACAAAATCATCCAATTCAATGGTCCAAATTTCTATAACATTCAATTTAGTAATCCATCAAGCGTCCGAATTTGTAGCTTGAAACGAGTTTCCATCCATTTTTGACTGGAGTCACACCATCTACAAATGCATCTCATTATACCTCAAATTTCACAATTTACGCACTTTGATTTTCTCCAACCATTATTATTGAGTCATCATATTAAGTTCTGATAATGTTTTTCCTTCTCTCATTTTCATTGTCTCTTCTAATGTGTATCACAGTACACAATTATTTAATAATATAAATTCTCTCTTCATATTTATTAAATGTTACATCTCCGTCTTCTTTCTTAAATTTATATCTCCATGGATAGCTCTAGCATTGCGGTATTTTCTAGTTGTTTTTCTTTCCAATCTCGTGTACCAACCTCACTCAAATCTCACTGCCAAATCATTTGTTATATCGTAGCTACCTTTAATATAAATTTTGCTATGAATACATCAACTTAATCAATATACTTTTCGATTAGGCTACTTCTCATCGATTTCCTCCTTCTTCCTTTCCTCTCACCGCTTCTTCTTCTTCCTTTTCTCTCACCGCTTTGTATGAAATCTTCCCCTCTTCCAGCCAATTCCCACTAATTGTCACCCGGCCAAACTGGCTTTTAATATCACTGCCTCAACATGTACTTCCTAGTAATTCGTGCAAAACTAAATTATAACATTGGAGAAGATTACGCTGTGCAAGTACAGCGTGTAGTCTGTCGGCGGCTGGCGGAATTTGTAGTCGAGGATCGACTCTTATCGCTGGAAACTCGTTCGCTTTTCTCTCGACAACTGCTGCCATTAATAGCTGTGTCGTTGGACGCTTTATGCAGTTAGCGATAACGCGGCGGAAAGTAATAAGTGAGACATAGGTTGAGACTGGGATTTGTGTGAGTTAAGAGATGAGTGAAAGAGTGGAGATAAAGTGAGTGAGTTGTAGGAGAGTGGTGGGAAACAGAACAGAATCTAGTGAATATTATAAGGAAGAGGAGTACAGAAGAAAAGGAAGAAGATAGCTATAGAACTGATTGAGCGAGAAGTGGAAGGAAGTTGAGTAGTGAGATGTGAGTTGAGAGTATATGTTTCCAAAAGAGTAAGGAAAGTGGAAGAAATAGAGAGATGAAATTGAATGGAGTTGGAGAAAAATCGATAGGAGATAGGTTATGTGGATAACATGAATTTGAAATGAAATAGTGTTCAAAGCAGAGTGGTTAGGCTTGGTAAGAGAACCAAGGTAGCTAGTGACTTTGGAAGAATAAAAAAATTTAATTTTCCTTGATAAAATGAACAATTAATATGAATATGAATGTGAACCAGATGTGAAAATAAGTAGATCCTATCTCTCTCCTCCACCATTCCAAAGCACTATACTATCTTTAGAAGAAATACTACCTCAATGGTCTCATTATTTTATTTTGAGGGAAATGATCTATAATTTATTTTTAAAATAAGAACTAAACTTGAACATTTTAAATTAAAAGATGTCATGATAGGGAATTGAAAGTAAAATGAGTATAGAAGGGATTAGATGAAAAAAAGGAAAAAGACCCAAGAGAAACAGAAAGAGATATTGGAAAAAGAGTTAAGAAATGGGAGAGAGAGAGGGGGAAGAAAAAATAGGTAGATTGAAAAGGAGAAACGCAGATATATTCAAATGGAAAAACAAAATCAGGGAATAAGAGATATTGGGAGAAAAGTAAGCAGAGAAAAGAGAGAGAGAGAGTGTGAGGGAGTTTGGAGTTGGTAGAGTAGATAGTGGTGTCTGGGGTTTGGAGCTGCAGCGTGCTATTATTTATATCAGATAGAAGAGCGTGCTGCATAGCAGGAGAACAGCAGAATGCATTTAGGCGACGGCTCCTTTCAACTTAGAAGGAAGGGAGAGGAGTATCTAGGCTGTAGGGGGAAAGGGGGTTGATGAGGCGCCACCGATAAGTAAAGTATTAATTGCTACTAACAGTGCCATGTTAAATTTTAATTACGTGCCGACGGTTTGTACTAATGGACTGGCTAGCCTAGCATGGACTGAGCATGGGTTGGGTCCAGGTGGGTGTAAGGTGTTGCAAAACCAGAACGTAGTCTACTGAGTGATAAGTTGATCAAACATTTTTACATTTTATTTTGCAAGTAATAAATATAAATATAAATTCATGCTCTTATTGTTCTATATTAATCAGAAGACATTGTATTTTTCAGTATAGAAACTTCTTCGTACTAAGCAACTTTTTCAATGGAAATTTCAAAGGCGAATATTTGGACTTTTCATGTAGAACTCATATAAAGCTCTTATTTAGAAATTGTTTGTAGATGCTTAATGCTTAATGTGAAGTGAAATTTGTTCTAGTTAATGAGGGATATCCATTATCCATCCTTCTGTAAAATATCTTGTACGCCAAGCTTTTAAATTACACTGATATGTTGATAGGGAATATGATATGAGAGTATTAAAAGTCTATTTTATACAGAACAGAACTTGGTTAATTTTTTACTATTCACTTCTAGAAAAATCATAATGCAACGCCATAGACGCCTATTAATACCAAAAGAGCGCTTATAAAGCTGAATTCCACTACGTCATTTACAACCATACAAGGTTCAAATTTTGTTGAATGTTCATCATTTTAAAAGTAATTTCTGAGCCGATGAATTTTTTTCTTACGATCAGAACCGTACATTACTGAAGTTTAATACGTGACCAGCACACTGCTGACCAGACGGCTTGTGATTGAAGGTCGCTACAAAAATAAAGCTGTCCAAAAATTTGTCCGAAACACAAAAGTAATAATTTCATCTCTCGCCCACAAAACGACTCTTTACCGCGAAGGTCTTTTGAACGAACTGTATAGTTTTTTAAATTGCTTCAACATTGGTCAATCATAATCATTGCTTTGTAGCCCCTTCACTTTGAAACTGCTGTTAGAGGTCACGAAAATAAATTGTTATTACTAACACTAAGGAGAATTGTGTTTCTCTCATACTCATGTGATACATTAAAGTGCAGCGTATAATCACGTACCAAATTACATGGAAATTGCTGTAGTTGGTTGGAACGATATCGTTCTCAAAAGTGTCTTTGGTGATAGGCCTAGGCCAAAATGAGATGATAGCCTGAACGTATTGCTATCGAAAGCCAATCTCACAGTCGGCAGTGAATATTGTGAATTATATCATTTGTCGGCTCATTACCTCAAGGCCATCAAATTATTAGTTGGACTATGAGAAACAATTTACTACTCCAAAGTAACAGGCTTGAAACATATAACTGACTATTATAATGAAAATGATAACTTCTTACTAAAGGCTTCAATAAGATGTATCGAGATATGTTGTGATCACAATTACTTATCACTTTTTGTCTTATTAATCAATAAATCATCGTCACATTGTGAAAGGGGTAGCCTATTCGTTGATAGATAGTTCATAAAACTGATGAAAATTAAAGTATTACATCTTTAATCAGGTATCCATTGAACAAAATAGATATAACAGTTATCAAAATACTTTTAATTTTCAACTAATATTGATACTCACTTGGTTGTTAGATTTGTTATAGCTTCCGTTCAATTGCGTGTGACCTTGTTGATCCTCTATCAACTGGAAATATATCGGATGAAGAAATGTTACTTATAACTAAAATGTAAAGTGATTTTCAGATGTCATTTAAACATAAGCAAGAAATTGTTGTAAAAGCTGACTATGAAAAGTAGAATGAAATGAACTTGCAAAATGACGGTTAGTTCATTAGTGCGATGCAGCTCGATTAATTGGCGTCGCCGACTGGCAAAGCACGCTTAATTAGATCGCGTCACAGTCATAAATCATTGCGATTGGATTTGAAAATCTGTTAATTGTCGAGCGGCAGGACAAAGAGAAGTTACACAGTGATGGAGGGGTAGGACGAGGATGAGGAGGTGGTGGAGGAGGGCGAGGAGAAGAGGAAAAGAGGGGCCGAACATTAATTTCGGAAATGAATTTCCTCGCTTGCCAAAGGAGCTAGCGGTGTGGCTGGATTTTCTTCCCTTAGGTCTGGGGTTTTTCCGGGGTGGTAGCCGGCTTGACAAGGGACTGTCTGACACTATTATCGTCGTCCGCCGAGGCTCGACTCCCTCCTTGCGCAATTCACTTAGGCCGGTCACATCTGCTCTTCTGGCCTATCTCAAGCCATCCTCTGCTCTCCCTCTCGCCTTTCCTTTTCTTCTCTCGCTCACGGTCGGCTGGACCCGTCCTCAAGACATAGTAAGAGATGGAGTGAGGATGAGAAGTGACGACCATATCGCTCGAGTTATCGAGTTAATATCAAGTTGATAATTGTTTGCGATGATGAAATCGGGGGTGGCGTAGTCGATGATGAAGTACAGACGCCACTCGGCCACAACCAACTTGAACCTTCATACACGCTCTCATCGCATCAAATTAATCAAATTCTATTTTCACACTTCCACTACCACTAACACTGAACGTTGTCCATCATTTTAGTGGAGTAGCAGGTCAATACAGGATGGACGATCTCCATTATGGTATTGAATTTGAAGAGATATTTTGAAAATTTAGCTCAAGTTGTTTTTATCTTTTTTTATTTTTTAACATAATTAAACTTTTATTCCAACATGTAATAAGTTTTTTCGAGAAGTCACATGAAGTAATTCGGCCACAATACAGAACAACAAGGTACTTTTAAGCTTTGAGCTCTTCCAAGCAATCATTACACCTTCTATAATTCATACTATATTCAACTTGACAACATCTTATTGCTGTTTAAGATTATTATCATTTCTACATTGGAAAGAGATAACGTCCTAGTTTCGATCGAATTAATTTGACATTCATATTTTCTCTTTTGGATCGGATATAATAAATCGGCATTTAGAATTGTATGGTTTATTACAATGTGTGGATGAGAATTCAACAGATATTCTCCAATCATTAAATACCTCTGACATTATATCTGCTGATAGTTTGAAATTATAAGTTGATATGGATGTAACACCAAGGTCCAAGACGGGGCGTGGATGCCATGAACATTGAGTATAAAGGTACCACTTCCCACACAAAATAAGCGTTCAAAGATTTGTTGTCGTTATGGCCTCAGTAGCAAAAAGTATTTGCCGGGATAAAATGGCGGCAGCGTGGCCTGGCGACAGAAGGGGCGACTTGTCTTGCGACAAAGCCCGGCTGTGAATATTTAACGCTCGGAAACAGTGAAGTCGTGTAGCGCGTGGGCCAGGGGAGGAGGGGCGGACGCTTCATTATTCAGCGGCTGAATAATTCAGCTCGCTTTTAAACTGTCAATTTGCCGCGGCGACATTTTTTGCCAGCGACGCAAAGAGAACGCGCGACAACATGAAAGGGATCTGCTTGTCACAGCTAGCCGACGCCGACGCTTCCAAAGACGACGCGCTTTGTCGCTAGCGACGCCAGATCACCCAACTGTCTAAGCTTGTTCTGTCAGACATGTTTGTTGGCAAAAACGCCGGTCGCTCATCTCTTTCATTCCAACTCCACTCAAACGTAACGACTCGACCTCCATCTAATGAATATCTTAAGCCCACCATTTGAGCGCTTTCTTTGCTCGACGCTCGGTTAGCTCGCTTCAACAAAGAGCTGGTATTTACTCTCGTGAAAGTCCCTGTTTTCCCACCTGTGAGAACGTTGAAATAATATTAACAGAATCCCAATTCGAAAATCCACATGATTGCCGATAAGCTTTCAATAGAAAGGCGGATTCAATCCTATTATATTGAGCGAGCAATTTCTGTATGTATGTATGTATGTATGTATGTATGTATGTATGTATGTATGTATGTATGTATGTATGTATGTATGTTTGTGGAACCACGGATCTAGAAAACGGCTCTAACGATTTCCTCGAAATTTGAAATGTAATATGACCGTGATGGGAAAATAAGATTGCACCAGGTCTCATGTCTGGGAAAACTCTCTGGCAGGATTAATAAAAGAATAAAATATTCCTTATTCAGGCATAATCCCAAGTAGGCCTAGTGCGTATAATGGCTTTTATCGTTAGCTGACCAACGCTATCCAGCTGGAGTGAATGGAGTTTTACATTCAAGTCTATAACACATGTTCATGACTGTCAAAAAATTGTGAGAGGTGATCATATCAATTTTTTAATTTCTTTTTTACAATGAGGTTCCTTGATTTTTTACAATAACATACTTACGTAATTCAACAGTTCGGCCGTAGCTTCAGAGCGAAGCTCGGTACCAGATATTGATAATATAAAACGAGAGAAAGTAATAAAAATCCATTTCATTGGATATAATTTATATTTGCTGTATCTATTCCTCCGGTGTGTAATTGAGTTTTCTCAGTATACAGCATAGCAAAAATGTGATCTTGAGGATAATTTCATGACACTCCCTGAGTGATTTCGGTAATCAATATACTTGAAACTATAGCTCACAGAGTCACAGAGGAGGGTACTTTAATGAAATTAATATGATACATTATTATAATACTCGGAACATCCCCCATTTATCATAGGCCTACATTTTTTCATCATTGGTCTTCATCGTACATCTCCATGCGCTATACGAGTAATATTAATTTGATGGTGAGATAATTTTGTGACATAATACTAAAATTTTAAATTCTAAATTTCTTTATTATTCAAATTCATACACAGTACATCATACATAAACAGAAGTTTGATTACATCACGCAATTTCAATAGGAAGAAAAAAAACACAGTTTACTGGAAAAGTAAATGAATAGGCTATACCCTATTCACGATCACTTGAGACGAAATAAACAAAGTTTTTGCATGTACAGGTAGCTATTTTTGTTTGAGCTTGAGTAAAAGCCAAGAACTGTGATTGACTACAGCTGTTCGACTGCGGCCAACCGTCGTATGAAGTAATACCTTCCTTTATCCGCAAACACGCGCATAAATTTGTTCATTTCGTCTCAAGTGATCGTGAATAGGGTATAGTTATAGTACTCTTTATACATTGTATGATGCAATACACATCTGCAAAAAAAAATATGAATTAGGATAATAATAATACTACTTGCTATAAGCATGATGCTTATCGCATGCAAGTAGGAGTACTATTACTATTTGATACTAGGCAAAACTTTTGGTCGACAACTCATGGTATGTGACAATAGTACCCAATGATATCATTTTGCTTCAGTATAATGACATCAAATCGACAAAATTTCACAATGAGCACACAATGAGTTCACATGAGCTTGAACATCGTTTTCCAACTCTGACTAGATACAGTATATATTCATGCCATGATGTTGTTTCAACATCAAGTTACAATTTTCCAGTTTGGCAGATAAGAGAACAAATGGCTAATTTGGAAAATTTTACCTCATTCACATACTCCAACGATTAAACATATTCAAGTCGAGTCATCTTTCTAATACATGTTTGAATTTGATTTTTCAAGCTGGGCCCAATAAATAAAGCCGTGAAGCAGATTGATGAAGCCAGGCCGACGTTATGAATGTTGTGAATGGGAACTTTGACCAGAGCCGTCACTTGGTGGCGCCGTGTGATAAGTGAAAACTCTTCTCCCGAATTTAATTACGAATCGAATGAATAATGAAAACGCCATCAAGTGTAAGCGGTAACTCGACTAGTTAATTAGCATGAATAAGCGAGCAGCGGTTGGAATGGATCTTCCCCTCATTCGTATGAAATTATTATCGTCTCTTTTGCGTCTTTACCCTTTTCACGTATGTTCGTTCGTTCTTCCCTTCTTACACGCTTCTTCGCTCCTTATTGCTAATATTTTGCAGCTTCATATCAGTTCTACCATAGCTTTTATTAAAGGAAGCTATGGTTCTACTATCTTCATACCAGTGCTACCTTAATCGAATACTTAACGTTAACCGTTACACGAGATATGGATGATACGGGTGCTTCCATGTAATCAGCTAGGCCTGCAGCGGTTACCACCTGAATAATAAATACGCGCTCCGAATCAAATCCATGCATTACACCAATGTAGTCGAGCCTGGCTCTGGATAATGAGTCAATTAATTTTGAATATGAATCGCTGATTCCTTGATTCTCAAGTTTTCAGTGGTTGGTCCACTTATTTTCTTGTTTGTTAGTGCAATCGAATTTCACTATGATAAAACAATAAAATAATTGAACAACAATACTATTAGTTTCGTAAAATTCAGTTTTTATATTCTGAATTTCCTCTTTTTGGTCTACTTCATCATCCCTACTCCTATAATCTCTTCTATCTTAGTACAATTACAATAGTTGAACAGGTCTACACTTACCAGTTTTGTTGGAAATACGTAGACAATTGAGAAAGGCTTCTCCGAAAAACAAATTCAAAAAGCTCTTTGTGACATTCTTGTAGGAAATTTAAAATTAATGAGTTGGAACCTCAATATTTTAGATTGTATTCACTTTACAATTGAATAATCTGTCGTTGATCGATGATCCTCTCTTTTTTGATAATTCATATTACTCAGATGCTAAGTACTCGATCATTTAATACTGTAGGGATTAAAATTGAATCGGGCTCTCGAAGCAACGAGTCTGACACTCTGACACAGTCGTTTCTGGCTGCTGACTGCCTATCTTGTGTTTAATTACGTCGGAGTACAGATAACGTACGTACAAGGCAAATAGCTACAGTTTTAAAGATCTCCATTTACGGCGAAGGGAACTGGTTTTTCAAGAAGAAAGCCATGTCGGATGATCCCTTAAGTGGCTATTTCTTTAGTTTTATTTATATCTGTGGTATAACACCATTATTAATGACGAATATTACTGATAGGGCGTTTTATAGCCGTCCACTTATCTTCCGGATATAAATATATTGGAGAGGGCGCTTCGCTCCTCCAGCATAGCTCAGCCATTAGGACCGCAGCTTGGTCGTCATTCATTTCGCTCTTATCTACGAAAACCTTTTCTGAGTAATCGCCGGTCGCCGTCCTGTATTAATTGCTCTCTTCAACACTACACCGCTGAGGAAACAGATTATTACTCCCAATAATTATCATCGATGGTAATTAAATCTTTATTAGCTAGCATCGCAAACTGGAAGAAACGGACGCTTTCGATCGTTTCCTTTCCGAAAAGTGATTCACTACCTAAATAACTTGAAACCGACAACCACAGGAGTGGGAATGTGAGTGGATTGAGACATTTTCGGCAGGAAAAAGTTGTTTTCACAAGTTATCGACAAGTTTACTGAAAGTTACACCAGTTTTATACTATAAATGGTGAATACTATGAGTTTAATGAGCTATCCCATCTTTGAAGTAGGTATCAGAATATTGTATGAAACGTCCAAGATCACATCCCAGGTTATTACCCCAACGAGAAATTGAGTATTAAAATATAGACCGTATAATCAGTCTTTATAGCATAGACTAACCAAATAAAATGTCTTATCCGTGGTACTAGACATATCACTTCAACGATAATCGCGGTTGTATAGCCTATGTAATTTCCGTCATAGTGTCGGATGGATGTGTAACAGGTCATTCCATGACAGATTAGCAAGAATACGTCACAGGATAAGCGACTAATTAACTAACATCATCTCAGCCAGACTGACGGCCCTTGAGTTATTCAGGCATTATGAATAATCCCTGTATGACTCACCAGCATTTAATTGCATTGCTGGCTGATGAAGATGGTTTGCACCCTTACTGATCTAAACGTTGATAAGAAATCTAGATCACAAAAATTGGAAGCTGTAAAATAGTGGATGAGGATTTAAACGGCAGATGAATAAATATTATTACAATTCCAGAACAGAAGAATGTACTTTGTAATTGCCAAAATTTGTGAGAATCTCATATTGCTTCGTTCTTACATGGTAAGAAGCAATTATTACCTTTTTAAGCAAAATACTAAAGATAATTCTAAAGACAAAGCATATGTGCTATGTGGTAAAAGATGTGTTAGAAATATTTGAGAATGGAGCTGATATACCGATAAATTCAGATATAGTAAATTGAGGTGTCTATCCAGACAATGTATTGTCTGTAATGTAGGAGAAAATGTATTGAAAACTGTAATTGAAGAGGAATTAGCCCATGTATCCTTGATGAATCTCAAGGTCAAAAATTTTATTTTCTTCTAATATTGATTATGAATTTAAATTGAAAACATAATTCCATTGATTGGTTCAAATAGAGAACCACGCACAAATTAATCAGTCTAAGCCAAAATTGATCAATATCATCTTGTAGCCGGTTTGAAAAAATAACTTGGTTGGAAATGAAAATGTCGCATATTGCAAATAAATTTCGAAATTAGTTTTCCATTTTCATCAAGCTCATTCTGATCCGTACAGCATCAGTTTTCGCAAAAATTGCTATTTTCGTCTCAATATTCGTCGATGAAAAGCGGTTTTTATTAGAGATGCGGCATTGGCGGTTATTGGACGTTGTTGGACATGTGTGACAAATGTTCGCGGCGATAATTGAACATAGTGTGCGTGCGTGCGTGTGTGCCGTTAATAGATTTCAGTGCGGATCCTCAAGGGAAGAGTAGGCAATTCGTTAGCGGGACAAACGCAGCTTTAAGCTGTGGCCGCACCGCAGAGCGAACGGATCACGTGATATTCGGATAGGATGCGACCAATCCCAGTGCTAGGATAACAACCCGCCTCCCGCTTCCACATCAAATAACAATTGTGTGTTTGTCGCCGGTTCGCGCCAAATTAATTTCGTCTCTCTCATTATTAAACCGTAATTAAATTCATCGCATTCCAATTATTTTTGGGCAGCAATTACTACACTACTCGGCCATCGAGTGAATCCACCCCCCCTCCCTCATCCTCCCATGAACGCCGAAAAACAAAAACAACGCACCACTGCGGCCCTTTGATCAATTTCGATATTAATCTTGCAAATTGTGCTCCCGCCATTTTGCGTCAGCGTAGGAATCACACGCGTTAAAACCGCGCGCTCGGCCTTTTGAGCATCGATTAAAACTAGCGTTTGCTGTTGAAACCGCGTTTAAAATTAGTTTAGCCCCGCTTGAACCGCATTGCAACCGATGCTTATGAATTTGTAAAACTAATAACACAACAGCCAGCACATTAGTCCGCAACTAATCCAGCCATCAAACCTGTTAAATATGACAAACGCATTTGAATTCGGCACCTCGAAATGATGACAATTCTAAAAAGGGGTCCTAATAATTACGACATTAATCACTAATTATCAAGTGGGATGACAATGAGTTGATGCCAGCTCATTAACTTTTGCCGTGTGGCTTTAACATCAAAGATGGGATAATAATGATGATGGCTCTCAAACAATGTTACCAATTCAATCGCATTGATCTCGTCATTCCCATTGAAGAGGTTTTGTGAGCTGATGTCGTTCGTCAAGCTCTGATTATTATCATAGCAAAACGCTGTAATTACTATTACAAAATAGTTTTTTGTCAACCCTATGATTAGTTATTTGTAAAGTGTGAAATAATTATTCTCATGCTGAATTCAATTTGTCGTTTAACTCAGTAATTCCCATCACAATTTGATTGTCACTTATCATTCAAAATAGAACTTTGGTATACGAGAACGAATGCTACAGAGTTGTATGTATAATGTATTAGTATTACTGTAGTTTAGAATTATATTTTGTTGAGATGATTGGATGATACAATCAATATTATTCATTGAGAATTTTGAAGTGTTATCGCCATATCATCAAAGTGTAAATCAATCAAAGGTATCAGCGAACTTCCAAGATATTTTCTTTATAGTTTGAGAACGTGTAATGTTTCTCTTGAAATTGAGCGACAATGAATATTCACAAAAGTTTCAGTATTTTCTGTTGGAGTTTCGGAACAAAGAATAATAATAATAATGAAAAAAGAAGATATTCTCACTCTCTAACCTATATATTTAAGGTGGTCAGTACTCACACACAATCAATGGCATCCTCGGTAGTTTGACAAAAATTTTATTTTTGTAATAATTATATACTAGCAAACATTCCACATATATACTCATGTGTATTCACATTATACTGATAAATATGCGAATAATATGGTTAATATTATTAATAATAATAATAATAATAAAAATAATAAATGAATAAATATATATATGAAAATCTCTTACTAATATTATTGTTCTAACAAAATAATTAAAGCTGCTTCTCCTGATTTCACTTCATTTCAGTGATAGAAATAACCATTGAACACTGCATTTCTAGACCTAATCTGGACCTGTTTACCAAATTGCAACATTTTATACCAATTTATTGTCGAAAAATCCAAGAAAAACTCCGAAAATAGTAAAACGCTAATATTGAGCGTAACATTGGGAAGTATATCAGACATAGTTTGAAACTTGATTCAATGTTTCCTGAATAAGTTCATCTATAATCTCGCTGAACCATTAAAATCACAGTAAGAATTGTTCGTATGAAGGCGGAAGATATGCAACCCGCAATACATCTACAATTTAAAAAAACTGATAAGTGGCGTAATCTTGAACGGAATTCAAAAATATTTTAACACAACATTTCTAGACCTTATCTGAACCTGCCTACCAAATATCAACATTTTCTACCGATTTGTTCTCGAAAAAATTAAGAAAATACCGAAAAATTATAGAAAAACTTGAATATTTTGCGTATCCTTGGAAAGTTTCTAAAATCCGTTCTTAGCGCTCGTCTAAATGTCCAACTGAACATGCCTGCCAAATTTGAACGCATTCGGTTTAGTGGATTTTCAGTTCTGGTGATGAATGAATCAGTCAGTGAGTCAGTCAGTCAGTGCCATTTCGCTTTTATAGATATAGATAACAATTGTTTTAATGAAAATATGTTTGTCTGTCGATCAGGAGACAAACAGCCGAGGAGCGAGAAGCAGAGCGACAGGCGGCCAACCGACTGATGATGTCGCTGCAGGCCGAGGCGCTGAGCAAAGGCATGTACCAGCCACACGCCGAACGCGACAACTCGCTCACCGCACTGCAGAGCCTGCAGCCCTGGACACCAGCTGCGCAGCTGCCGCCCTCCGCCGACCACCACCCCTACTCGACGGCACCCATTGCGTCTCCCATCTGTTAGTGGCCGCTCTACTCCCAGTCAACTGCTAGAAATGGTTTCTAAACATTCAGGAGCGAGATATGTTTTCTCTAAACATTTTCGTGCTGAAAGTTGCTCGCTGAGTACTAATTGACGCTTGAAAATTTCAAAAGTTTTAAAATGTGCGACGAAAGTGTGCAGAGAGTTCGGATGAACATTATAAACATTCGCTAATATCGTTAAGTTGATATTATCAAATCCTCGATTTATGAACATTTAAACGCTGCAGATTTGGACGCTTGATAAATGTGAGTGTAAACATTATTCATCTTCATCGCTGAAAACTTTTCATGAACTCTCACGCGAAGAATGTTTAATAATTGACAATTACAGTACAGTACTGTACGGAATCATTTACCATCAATATGCTTGAATTTTTGAAGCTCATTGTATGCTTCGTATGAATCGTGATATAGAATTGTGCAATAAGATCGGTCAATTTCTGGGGGTCGAGCATTTTATAAAGTAGGCCTACTACATTTTGTTGAAATCAACGTGTATGGTGTCGTGGTGAACATGAATACTTTTTTAATGTTTTGAAGCGTATGATGAAAGTGTGCAATAGAAACTGTCTGAATCATCAAAGTTTTCCGAAAAAGAATAAATAATTATAAGTTGAGATGGGAAATTTCAAGATATTAGGAAATAATAGAAGACTTGGTCTTCACATAAGCTATTTCATCCTCAGAGTCAGAATCAATGATATCAATGTAAGTGAGTAGCAATATCAGTGATTGATGCAAGTTGGAGATCGAATGGAGTTTTAGAAATCGAATTGATAAACAGGTTTCGAAGTTTTGGGATCGAGTAGTTTCTGTGTGTATAGAGATTCAGATGATGGAACGAGGTTGAACAATTGACTGAATGAATCGCCAAGTCGATATTATTTTTAAAGTTCCAGAATCCAGGAAAATTCAGGAGAAAAATAATAGCTTGTATTGAGTAAGTTTTTCTCAAGTGAATGAGGTTTAGTTGAAAAATTAAGGAAATCGAAGACTATGTACTAGCTTACTAAAATTAGCGTTTAACAGATACCTCTAAACGTTTTCAGCCACGTAGATTAAAATTTATTTATTCGATAACGTTTGTTTTTTTTTTAAATTGTTAGAATTTCAATATTGGGTAACTGTGAACAATTAGTAGGCGCCTATTACAGAGGCGCATAAAGAATTATTATGATCAGTTTTGTGCTTTATTGATTGAAGATTTAATAATATTATTCTTTATATTCAAGATCTCTTTGAGCTGAAAAATTGTATAAGTATACACGTTAAAGAACTGATATAATCTTAGATAATTCTCTATTTGCAGTTTACAAACAATAGTTTCTGATCTACCTTGATTTCTTAAACTTCAAATAATCCGTGGACTATATTTCAAATAATATTTTTTGTATTACGAACAAGTTTGCAATTAATTTAATAATCAATAGCAACATAATTGTAATGAATGACTGATAGTTTTGTTTCTTTAAGAAATTTGTTTGTCTCGTTAAGTGTACTTGGAGCATCATTTTTTGAAACTTCATTTTAAATATTCAAAAAGTTTTCCAGTGCACTTTTGAAGGTGAATAATAGAAGCTTTTTCTATTACTATTTAATTATATAAGCTTTTTCTATTTGCTCGAGATGAAGACTCAATCGAACATGACTCAGAGCTTTAATATAGATCAGATATTTCTATAGCTGCCATATAGGTGTAAATCTTTTTAAATCCATGTATTCAGAAAATATTCACGATCTTCTCAACCAAATGACTCAGTACTATCTTTTAACTATTATTCATGGGTAGAGTTCATTAATGATCAACTATAACTATAATCGATTGCTACAAGTGCAAGATTTTATCTGGTTGAACATACCCTGTGATGGGGTTTTAAAAGATGAATTCAATTTAAACCGTCATCCATATTTGTGCATCTCATCTATTATGGAATTGGTCTCATTATTAAATGGATCTCTGTCTGATGTAGTTTTGAATCAGGAATCCTCTAAAAGTGTGAAAGAACAACAATAAACTTATCTTATTTTCCTTTACAATTTTCCAATTTCACTACTTCACAAGTGAAGCTGAAGCTCAAGTACGTGGAGTGATGAATGAGATACAGTGTAGATAGAGAAATATTAGGAGTACGGCGAATGAATGTTTATGATCACAATCATAGTTTTCCCTGCAATAGATACAGATATTGATAGTGATACTTTCAAATTTCCGTTGAGAGAAAAAGAAATATGTTTCAAAAGTTATAAATCAATTTTTAAAATCATGCTTTTTCATATTAAATTGTGAATAGTATTACCAATTTGTAAATAAAATTCAAGTTTAGTTCATAAGACACATCGCTAAATGTTTTTCATGAAATAATTCTTGTACCAAATAATGTTATGTAATCTCGAAAAATCTAATAAGATATATCAATATTGTAAATTCATTTTCGTTATGTAAATTATAGTTCAATGTTATAGGCTTATTAATATTCTTATGATATTGCTGTATATAACGCCTTACACAACAAAAATATATGAGTGTTTACCCCTTTAATGTTGGTTCCTCTATTGTTCGATCCGTACCATTTCTTAGGATTCACATAATTCCTCATAAATCTATTTTCATATAATTAACAAGATGATTTAATTATCTCTCAGTAATATGAATAAAATTATATTTGTTTTTGCCCGTGGAATGGGGTTTTCTTGCCAAGTGGAAAAAATTGACAACTAATTCAATAGATTCAATTTGTTTAAATCAAATGTGATTGAATAGTGATGGAAAACCATAGTCGTATAGGAACGTTGAATTGAATTCTTTTTAATGAATTGGATTCAATTATTTTATCTTTTAAAATGTTGAACATAAAATACATTTAAATACTCCTCATAATTTTCTTGAAACAAGAAGAAAATATCTTCTCCCCGTAATATAATATCTTATGGCTGTTTTCATCACAAAAAATTCAAAAATTATTGGAGATTATCGATGGAACAGAGTTGCCTGATAAAATAGCAAGATTTCACAGAAAAACATTATTATAGGTCTAGTAATGATTGGCTATTCGTGAAATAGGAACAGGGCTCAGTCGCGTTCTCTAGAATGTATAAAAAATAATAAATCTTATCGAAAAAACTACATAACTGATAAGCTTTTCTCAAATTTTCCAGATTAACAAGGAATGATTCATAGTCTCTCAATGTTAAGAACCTAGAAAGCCTATTGAGAAATATTTAATGAATGGGACATTCATTTATTCCAATCATGAGATTATAAGCTTCAAGAAGCTTATGAAAAATACTCGGAGCAGGAATTAAGCCGATTATCATCTAATCCTTCATAAGTATACAGGTGTTCAAAAAAATAATTTATAATGACATTATTCTGATTCCAAACGGCATGATTTTTACAAGTAATCAGGAACAAATGTCAATCAAAATGAGCCTGATGACTAGAAAATGCTGGTGGGTTGAATGATAAAACAGGTTCTATGGAATGATAATTATAAGGGAATCAGTTTAACAGATCCCCTCTTATAATTAATGTCTTTTGATTGGATTATTTCTTTGTTCTTTGCATAATAAGTTTCTATTGCTTATTATTCATACTTAGAATATTGCAGCGGGTAATATAGTTTACTGACGGCGGAAATGTTTTTGTTTACAACAACTGATGACATTTTGTGAAATTTCTAATATGTAGCCTGAAAGCTATTATCTTTCCCATATTAGCTTCAACCCATTTCCATAAGATTCAAGGAAAATAAATTGATGTAAAATAACTTCTTCAAGAACAACCGTAACAGGATTAACCAACTGAATCACAGCATTGAATACTGTATGAGTTGGTAGAGGAGCAGTTTTGTGCATTAGCTTGTTGCAACTCACTATATATAATTTATTGATTGGATTATTATTATCATTATTATCAGAGATGAAACATATCTATGCTGCATTCAGTTCTCATCTTGACCAATTCGCACGACGCCTTATTCTTTCGCACGACGCCTTATTCTTTTGCACAACGCCTTCAGTTGTCAGATAGTCAAATTGTCTTAGGATAGCCTACTTGATGAAAGAGAAGACTTCATAGAAAGCTAGATAAAAGAGGTGGATCTGATGCCTTCGTTGAAAGAGTGAAAATTTTGTGATGAATAACATATTTATGATGATCAGAACCGCTTCCCATTGCTTTGAACTTGAAAGAATAAAGAATCTTTCATACTCATCATCATCCTCCTCCTCTATACCACACACAAGCCTAGAACTTACTCTGGCATCAAAACAGTAGGCAAAATTTAAAAAAATGAAAAGCCTTTATCATATTTCAAACTGGATTGAGTTGGCTGCATTATAAGTTACAGGAATACAACAGGGTACACAAACAAACAGAAAACCTAATAATTTTTACAAATTTTATTGAGCTAACTTCAATTTATTCGCAAGTTGAGTGTTGGTGTAATGCAACCAGATGGCACAATATACCAATAATTTTTTCTGTTGATCGTGCTTCAAAAGAATTGTGTGTAACTAGCCATGTAAGTGGTTGCATTTGGGATTCGGTGAATTTCTGTCGGTAAGAGAGAAGCTTAAAAGACACAGATTCTATGTTGAAAAAGCAAAGCCTTTAAAGGAGAGCAATAAAGTTTGTGAGCTGTTCAAAGAAAATGCACATCGCGTTTACGGCCTGGCCAAATGATACGGCTTGGCATCTTTATTCCAGAGACAAGTGAGGCTTATAGGACAGTCGCTCCATTACGTCTGGACGGCGCCACTACCAAAGTATAGTACCACTCACCTAGAATTTGTCTTGTCTGACCAAGTATCAAATAAACTGTTCCAGCTCGACCACACTCGTCAATTATTTGAGCGCCACACTGCTCTTCTTGCGTTGCGTCAGTGTGAGAGTTTCGCAAATCCTCTAAAAAGCATTCAGGCTGAAAATTATCTCGAAAATAAAGGATTAAATTTGATGAGCAGAGATTTCTAAAGTTATGTATAGAGTAAAGTATTAATCTTGAAATGTTATTGAGGATTTTGAGGATGTGGGTTTATCAGATGGATTATTAGTATCAGTTACTTCAAAATACAATTCACACTCATCACAATAAGACACATGATGGAAATAAATGCCAAAAAAACTGGGGAATCTTGCCAGCCGGAAACCTGTTCAAATATAAACGATGAAAATACTGATAAATATTGGAATTATGAGATTTCTTATTCTCCAACCGTACATGAAAATCCTAATAAGAGAGTCAATCAACTCCAAAAGTGAAAGTCGGCTACACATTTTCAAGAACCTGATTGAATAATCGACGACATCAATCCAATGCCTGGGACATAGTTTCCAATATTAAAGGTCTCCTGGAAACAACTAATTTAAATACTGTACTGTCACTTAGTACCACTTAAATATAAGAACTTCTCCCAAGTTCGTCACCATAATTAATTTGAAAAGGATTAAGCCTAGATATGACAGAACATTTTTTGAAAAAGCAGAGCCGCAGATTAGAATGTGTGACTGTGGGTGTGGAAGTGAGTGGGATGAGGGGTTGGAGGAAGGAGTGAGAGGAGGCAGGAGAGGGTCAAAGAAGCAGTTCGCGGCCAATTAAGACAAACACGGAATCGCCGGATATTATAGAGACGTTTAGGCTGCCGGGCGGCAAGTTTTATCGGCGTTTTAGGTTTTTGTGAGGGTAGCAAGCGCCACCTTGGCGCCTCAGGCTTCGTCACCCTTCGACCAGGTTGCTACTTCGCCCTCCCTCCCCTTCCTATCACCCACACCTGCACTCTCTCCTCCGCTCAACTCTTTCCGATGTAAGAAAGCTGTGTACCCTAGGGTATGGTTTATAACTTTTACAGCATAGGTCTGTCAGATTGCTTGCTGACCAGTGATAAACTGTTATTTATAGAGGGGTTCTTCCTATTGCGAATATTCACAAGGAAATTTCAGTAGTAATTCAAGTAAATTATTAATATTATAGATTCTCATTGGGATGCAAATATGATAAAAGAGTTAAATAATGAATTTAGTTGCTATCTTCCCCTACGAAAAGTGAAGAAGCATCGATAATTTTAAAAAAAGTATTGTTCTTCATTCACTGAATCAGTTCTATCACATGTCGAATCATTGAAGGAAAAAGAAGAGAGATCTCTTTTTCACATATTCAACTCTCTGATCACCAAACAATTACATGAGCTCTATGACGAGATACGAATTTTATTAATTCATGATTCTGTAATGAATGAATCAAGATTCTACGTTTACATTCAAAAGTCGGATAATTATGTTCATGTACAGGAATGGTAATTGACACGAACATATACGAGAAGTGGATTTCATCCACCATGATTACTCAAAGATAATCGTTTTCAGTTTTCTATAAAATCGTTTTCTATAAAATAATCAGTATTTTATTTTTGATTGTATACATCGGATAGTATAACATTTGAAAGAAATTGAGAGTCTCTGGACTATAAGAGAACCCTAATATCAATTTTCTTAGAAGAGTTAAAATTAGGGCTAAACGTTCCAGAAACTCGACTCATTTGAATCCCACTCAGATACTGGTTACTGAACTACAGCAATGAAATCTCTCATAAGTAGTCAAATGCCTTCGCTAAGTGAAGTTTTTGAACACGCAACACACATTAATGAGAGTTTTTCAAGGAACTAATAATGTCTTTACCACCGTTTTGGGTGTTCGGCATTCATTAACACTCCTTCAACTGAAAAATATATTTACATTTCCTATTCATATGAGGGCTCATATACATAATCAGGGGGCTGGAGAACATTATTTGTGTGCGGTTGCATGGCAACTACTGTCTAAGCAAAGAAGACATTCTGGCAAGATGGGAAAATGACTCCAGCTCGGTCAATATTGGTTCGAAAAATATTGGTCTCAAATCGTAGATAAGAATGTTTCCTACATTTTAAGATTGAATGTATCATTTTTTAACCAAAATCTGATATAATTTTTCCATCTTATCAGAATGTCTTCTTTGTTTGGACAGACTGTACAACGCATAGATTACTGTGAGCTGCTACTGTTGGAGTTTAGTATGAGCTGTTGAATTGTTCCACGAATCGATGCTCACGTGGAGGTGGTGGTGGCGGAAAGGGTGGGTTCAGCTCAGTAGCCAACAACTATTGAAGAATGTATCAATTAGGCAATTAGTCGAACACGAGAGGCTGCGTGTGGCTGGAGATCGAGTCATCAGTCGACAAATGAGCTCTAAAAGGCTTCCGTTTCGACGCGTAAATTTCGGTAATAGTCGAAGATGATCGACAATCTGCCTACAGGAGACGTCTCTAAATCGTGACGACAAATAGACCCGACAACAATAGACAAGAACTTGTCTTTCAGTCCCACATTCTCCTTTTCTAATCCAAGTAAATAAATAGAGACAGAGGATATGGTTACACAAGAAGTTTTCTTTCATTCTCTGACTACCTCTTTCCAAGCCAAGTGGAGACAGAGGATATGTTAAGAAGCGCCTCCATCAAAGAGTCTCTCAGTGCGTGTGCCCCTGCCGCAACTAAATTGAATAATTAGTGAAGAATTCTATTTCTGAGAAAAAACGTGAACGAGTAGATCAGACATTCGGTAGCAGTCAGGCTCTTGAAGAAGACTCTTCGCCCCAGGGTGTATGCAGAGAATTGTGAATGGGAATGGTGATGAAGTCATACTATTTTGAGATGTTTTCATTCTGACTCAGATAATCTTTGAAGCGTGAAATAAAATTTATATTACTAATCAAGTTGTTTTGAGATGATTCGGGGAACATGCTCGATACATTCATCTCTAATGTTATTATCACCTCACTACCCATGCAAGAAAGTAATGGAAATTATGATTTGAACCGACTGCTTGTTTGCAAAACATTTTTGTCGGAAAATACAAAAGCAACTTTTAAAGCTGAATGGAAGGTTTTTTGGATGGTTCCAAACTTGCATGGTTGTGATCAATTTTTCCGAAGAGGTACAACTATTTTCATTCTTTCATTTGTCCCATGTCTCCACTTGAACCAGTAAGGTAAAATGAAACGTAATGCGGATGTCAAGCCCTAGAATGGATGTTGTGAAATAAATAAGTACAAAGTAATGCACGGATACTAGAACACATGAATTCTAGTATCCGTGAAATAATATAAGTACAAAAGTGGATGTATATTACTGGATTTCCTATAAGAATGAGAAGATTCTGTTTTTGAATTATCTTTTTTTCAAATCTTCATTGACTTGGTTGCTAATCAACAAATCTTTTATGTATAATTTTCTTTCTGGGAAAAACTTAATATGAAAAACAATACATTCCAATAATTCAGAAGTTTATCACATAAAGCAACTAATAAAAATTTGATATTTTTTGACTGGCGAAACTCGCCAGTCTTTTCTATTTGAAAGAGACATCAAACATACAATAGAACTACTTTTTCATGAGATAATAATATATTCATTCATTCGTTTACAAGGTAAACAGAATGAAGTAACTATTAAATGATATTTCTTGTTTACTTTCTGTGAAATTTAAAATAATGGACCCTAATCAACTCTACTCGTATCAACAACTATTCTCTTAATTCATTCATCAGAACAATAGATGAAATGGATTGGTTTTCGAATATTAGAAATGATTTGATCTAGAATCAAATCCAAATAGAACCTCAAAATGTGAAAAAATGACTTGAGCCCTTTTGGAATTCACCTCTTCTCCTATTAGAGCTAGCATGTCTTCTGTCATTCAAAGCAATTAATTTTTTTCAATTTGAGACCACAGTGCTCATTCCGGAAACGTCCTCTTCCACCTATTCGTTACACCAAACACAATCGGATTTTTCAAAACATATTGTTGTCTTTGCTTGCACGCTCGCTTGTCGGGAAATCGCATGAGCAGAAATTTTCACACACTAGAGTCCGGGATGCAGGTCTATAATCAGGCCACTGAAATAGGCGAATAATCAGGGGCTTTTTTCGTGCGACGGGGAATTACCCGGCTAGATCTGAGCCGGCGGCTGTGGCTACAGAAGGACGGAAACGGCTCATTTTTGTCGTCGTCGGCGGCAGATTGGTGTGAGGGTGGTTGCCTACTCTTGGATCACACACTTCCGGCGCAGGCAGGATTGCCACCTCTCTCGCAGATAACGTTTACCTGTTGGCTCACCCACTGAGAACTTTTTCGGTCTGATATGGGTTACTTTGTTTGGGGTAGAATGGGTTGTGGGTGATATGGTTAGCCCAAGAATTCTGGGTCGATGTTAAGCCAGAATGTGTTTCAACATGTTTCTACTCTATGATACTTATAAATATTAATTTCGAATTGATTTTCCTAACCATTCAGCTGTTTTGGCTGTGAAATTTTGTTAGTATATAAGTTCTCTTCCGTGTAATCTCACTATAGGCCTATTTATGTTTTGACGAAGGACAAACTTACCAAATTTATCCGTACGAAACTAGTTATTTCTCAAATCATTTTGATAATATGCAAAAATGTTCATTCAATTTTCAATGAGCTAGGATTTTGAGTAAGATATTATAATTTTGTTTTATACTCCTACATATTTCTTCTAATATTTTTTGTCCTATTTGGAGATTTACTCTGTTTCTTCAATTTTCCCTTATTTTATCATTTTTCAACTTTTTCATGCGTTCTTACACCTAGCCTAAGCAAATATTACTCTTCCTCATATCAATGAATAAATTATTAACAAAGGTTACTTACTTTTCTTTATTATAAATAGTATTTTATTCTTGTTCTTCATTGCTATAGGCTATTATTCTATTGTAGGGTTTATTTGTTTTTGGAGGATAAATAATTTATTCTAAAATCAGCACTGTATTTGATTTTTCCATCAACATGTTTTAATTTTCAACTATCCTAGTTACTCTTTCATTAATATAACTTTTGGTAAATGTCTTCACATGACTGTGCAGTTATGCTTTGAAACCATAGGTTACCACTTACCAAGGAATATCAGTTTTTACCTCTCAAACCTGTGGTAGACAAAAAATGAGACGATTCATGCAAGATGCAGCAAAGTGGGTAACTGTGATGCATGGTTAGCCGATTATAAGTGCAGTGTCGGCTGATTGTTTCCAGGCAGAAAATTGATGTTTGCAACGATGTGGACCGGAAACGGTGACGATTTCTCCCACGCGAAGTTGGCCCTTTCGGCGGCCCTTAAATACAAATTACACAGCCCTGGGTCTGGATATCGAAACTCGCCCTTCTAATCACGTGATGCTATTGTTGCGTGCTCGCTGCTGTCGCTTCAAAGGGCACGCGACGGCCAGAAAGGGTCGCAATCATAATCTAAACACACTCTGTCTCGTTTCTGATTCTTCCACGCTCTTTCACACAATTTAAACTACAATAACATATCTCAACTTTCCCTTTTGAAGTAGGCTAGGCTATCTTCTCCTATCCAGCAATGACACGTCTGTCTAATGTTACAGGTTGTTGGAAAAAGTGTCCCACGCTGAGAACGAGATGATGATTCTTGATTAGAACTGAAAGAGGAATTTCCTCATCTTATACGTTTGGAAGTGATTGAATTCTGCGTTTTTATTTGTAAGAGATCAAAAGCTATTCTTTCATTCATTATTGTTATTCATTCATTAGAGTACAAATATACAAAATAAAGAAAGAAAAACAGGCAATCGCGCAGAGCATCTTCAATTCTTAACTTCTTGTGAGGGTTAATGGAAAGTATTTTGCAAATTTTCATCAATTTTCTACAATGTCGATATTATAGAATCGAAGATCTTCTCGATATATCTTCTTGATATTATTGTAGTTTCACTTTTTAAACGATATTTGGAAGAATTTAGTATTTTGGCAAGACTAGTGGATTAATTGCCTACTACAAGAATTTTGACAGTTATTATTCAGGACTCAAATTAAGACTGCGAAAACAATATCAGGATTTGATTAGGTACATGAGTTGCATAAGAATAAAAAATATATAAAATTTTATAGAAAGATTCTCATGTTGTTATAAATAGCAAATAACTGCTACTGTAATAATATTTTGTGTAATATCATAATGAAAACGTTTATGTTTAAGTAGAGTTGAAACAGCCAATATCTAATAAATACGTTGAAATAAAGTGAAGTACAGAGAGTGTTCCACAGCTCACAAATCTGAATTTGAAATCATTCTAAATTCATCACAAATGTATTTTGGCGTAATTGGCATACCCTACTTTGATTTAATGGACTACTTACCTGAAATTGTTACAACGACTAAAGAACGATAACGATAAACATGGGGATGATTCATTGATGAGAAAGAAACATGTCAATGGCTCTCGATGTGATTGCCGTTGATATAATATTTATAATTCGACAATGGACGAGATTAAATTGGCGCCGTGTATTTATGATTGATGCTGCTATAGGCTACAGTCGAGCGCAGATTAGGAGTGTTGCGCGCGTATTCTGTTTGTACACTCAATTATCAGCGGATTGTTGTTGAACAGTATTCAATCTGATGCCTCGCCATAGCACTTTTAGGGGCTCGCAAAAAGGGAGATTTGATGACATCGGACACAAAAAAAACGTATAGGAGAGAGGCTGAATAGGGGACGGAAATATCTTTCCGATTGTTTTAACGCTGGTTCTATTGTCGGGTGTGTAGTGCTTCAAAGGCCGGTGCCAACAGTAATTGTTAACGAGTGGAAAAAACCAACTAGCAAGTGTCCTAGCGACCCTATAAAGACACACTTGATTCTGATTAGCATTTGAATTATTCTGTAAGTATGGGAGCGATGGGTGACAAACCGTAGCGAGTATGAAACGGATATCCGTGGGTTTGCCAAATCAATGCACTTCCCTGCAAACTACAGAGGGTTGACCCTCTCTCTACAAGGTGCCCATCACAAATTGCAAGGGCTGCGAAACATTCAAAACACATCAATGTGTTACGCACTTCCATTCAATAAAACAGCAACAATCGACCCCTACAAAGATGACCAGCCTGTTTGCTGTTCAAGTGGGGCTCGATAATTTCTCTCCAGAGATTAGCAACTGGGGTGAGAATAGTCAGCTCACCGATTAGTTTGTCATAGAACGCATGGGAGGCTCGAGCATCAAATGGGAGTTGAATTGAATGAAATGGAATTGAATCAGACATCAAGGAGTGTGACGGACCAATTGACTGTCACTTCGGGAATTCGTAGAATGAACTGTCTCTACAGAAGTACCATCAATCTTCCCGATTACGTGACTGGCTTATTTTGCACGGCTTTTCTTCAAACTGCAAGTCAGCTCAAATATTAAACAATAATGTGGAAAACTACAAAAAAATAATCCTTATTCCGAACAGAATTCTCTTTTCCCATTGATGAAAATTTCTATTCGAAATAATGAATAGAATATTTTTAATAATTGGCTATATATTTATTATGAAATTTTTAATATTTGGTATTGAATCAAGAACTTCTGGTTTTATTCTATTAAAATTCACTAGATTATTAACGACAAGCAGTTCCTTTTAAAAATAATAATCGGACTTACCTGATATTATACACTCTCACAACAATTAGCCTAGATCTTTTGAAGATCTTTGCCGATTGTGAACTGCTACTGCTAGTCGTTATCTCTATATATAAAAGCGAAATGGCACTGTTTCTTTCATTCATCAACTAAAAATCCACTGAACCGAATGCGTTCAAATGTGGCAGGCATTTACAGTTGGACGTTTAGACGCGCGCTAAGAAAGGATTTTTGAAACTTCATAAGGATACGCCAAATATTTGATTTTTTTCTATCGTTTTTCAGCGTTTTTTTTTATTTTTTGGGGAACCAATCGGTAGAAAATGTTGGTATTTGGTGGTCAGGTTCAGATAAGGTCTAGAAATGTCGTGTTAAAATATTTTTGAAATCTGTTGAAGAGTACGCCAGTAATCACTTTTTCAAAATTGTAAATGTATTGCGGGTTGCATATCTTCCGCCTTGATGCGATCAATCCTTACAGTAAATTCAATGGTTCAGCGAGATTATAGATGAACTAATTTAGAAGATATTGGATCAAGTTTCAAACTCTGTCCGATATACTTCCCAAGGATCAAACGCTCAATATTAGCGTTTTACTATTTTCGGAATTTTTGGAGTTTCTCTTAGATTTTTTGAGAACAAATTGGCAGAAAATGTTGAAATTTGGTAAACAGGTCCAGATTAGGTCTAGAAATGGTGACTATGAATTGGAAATGGAAATTCCATGAATTTCGAATCCCTTCTGAACGGAATTTGCAAATGAGCGAAGCGAGCCTGTTTGTCCCAGCTTACACTGACAGAGTTTTTGCAGGCGAGCGAAGCGAGCCTGTTTGAACCACCTAGACTGCCGATATTGTCGGGGGTCCAGGGGGCGGAGCCCCCTGGCTAGGCGGGGAAGCGAGCGAAGCGAGCCTGCCTGCTAGTAATAATATATTAAAGTTTATGCCTTATCCGTGTCGATCATTCATTATAAGTTCATAAGATAACAATAATTCATTCCATTCTATGTCTATGTTGTGTTTCATCCATAGTTTATTTTAAACCATAATTTAAAGCTACAAAATAATACGTTGGTTTCATATCTTATTCTCATCCTATGACTTCGATCATGCATTTAATACGTACAATCTAGACTTGAGGAATATAATTGCACGCACATTAATAGCTACATTGCTAGTAGTATAAAATTAGCAGAGTAGCCTAGATTTCTACGATGGCAGCTTAACAGAAGATCTCTCCATACAACACTCATTGGATACAGTTGTTATTTTCCGCCCTGCTAAAAAAATTGTACTCTACTTTCATTTGTTACCTGGCATATAGATTTTCAACAATTTACCAACTCAGTTGAATAATAATTGAAACATTACATTGATAATAATAAGACACACATCGACAAATTACCTTCGTTCATGATATTTAAAGCCATTTCCAATCTTTTCACTCAACCTGCAAGTTCAATTAACAACATACATCACCATAATTACATAAATTATTAGGCCTACATAATGATATAATAACCATATTCATATCGTTAAATTACCTTCGTTCATGGAATTTAAAGCCTTCCAAACTTTTCAACCACTCTGCAAGTGTAACTAATCAACAACATACATCACCATAATTACATATATTATTATAGTCCAACTATAATTATGTATATCATTGAATACCAATACACTATTGATATTAGGTGATTGGCAGGGTTTACAGGTATTTTTGGTGCCCAATTGGTAATATGGAATATGGTGATTAATCAATAGAATTCATGATACGGGCATGAATTGCTCTTCTGTGACTGTGTCTGGAAGAAGAGAAAAAGAATAAGTGCGCGATAGGAGAGTAAGCAGCATTCATCGGTAACTCGGCTAATCAGGTTAGGGCGGCGCGTGGCCTCCCTTTTACAAAAGACTTGTGCGCTGCTCGTTCGCGGGGAGCCATCAATAATGCACAGAAGATGTTTTGATAAAGCTGGTTGCCGTACAATCGAATTAGATGCTACTGCTGCCAGCTGAATCTCTCGGGACTCATGTTACCAATCAACCTAACCCCCTCCCCCTCCCGTTACCCCTCCACCCTCCACTACCCTCTTAACTAACAGTAGAACAGCAGCACCAATTCAACCCCTCGCCACATCAAGCTCAACGACAGTGTAATCGTCATTGTTAGACCAGGGCGGGGGGTGGAAGAGGCACGATGAGACGCTCTCCAGCTAATCACTTCCAATAAATACAGTCACAGACGGTGGTGGTAGGCAGGGGCGGGGGTTGACGTCTCCAGGTTGCAACTGTATTAGTGTAAGAGGGGGCTGTGATGCTTGCCTTTGAAATGAGATCTGATAACATTCAACATTGTGACAAGCTGATTGTACTGATAACGTTCAAAACTATGATTTTGCATGATTTGACAGATCCAACTTATAAATTCCTTCTATATTATTAATGTTTATTGTCACAATAATTAGAGTTCGTTTAAACAATATGATATTTGAATAAAGATCTACTATAATTTATCACAATATATAACTATGTAATTAATATAACTAAATGATTTTTAATCATTTATTTGTCCTCAAACTTACAAGTTCTGCAATCGTATGATAAGGGAAATTCATGAAATTTCTTTTGAAAACCAAGTTTTCAAAAGCAGTGCTTTAAAAAAACAAAAAAAAATAGCTTGAAGTTGAACACAATACTGATGGGTTGATATTATCAACAAAGTAAATTAGTTTTATAATTATCATAGAGATACAGGGGTGGATCCAGGATTTACTTCTTGGGGGGCACAACCCAGGTTATGAAATTATCAAGGGCTAGTGAAGCAAAATTATCCCATTCTGCAACCCCCCTCCCCCCCCCCCCAATTTTTCACAAGCCCCTCTTCATACCTAATCAACCCCCCCCCCCCATAATAAGATGTTATCAAGAAGTATCACTAAATAATAGGAGGTGTCTTTTTAATTTAGGAATTTGTTGAAGAGTATTTTATTAATTACAGAAACAAAATTCACTCACTCTGATTTGGAAAATGCGTATTATTACATGATTCATCAAGCAGATTGAATTTCCTCCTAAATTATATGAAAACAGTTTTTAACCCTTCAATTCAATTTTTACAAAAGATCAAGAAACAAAAATTATTCATTAAAAGGCTGGTTAAATATTAAAAAATAAAAATGCTGAAAGTAAGTTGCTTACCTAACTCATGTATTTTTGGTACCGGTACATTACTTTCGTTTCTCATTGTAACATGTCTTCCTATCTAGTATGCTACTTGATATTTTTACTTCTTACGCTATGGCAAAAAGGGGTCGGGGGTTTTCCCCCTGGAGATTTTTGTTGAAAAAGGTAGTCTCAAATGCATTTAGAACAGCAAGAAATCCATCCAATAGGTATTTACAATCTTACAGGAGAGCAATCATTCCCAACCATTTTCCTTGATTCTGACTATAAGTTGATATGGGTATTGGGTACGACGGTCACTGGTCAGTGCCCCATATCACACACACTTCATTTTAAAAGTATTCTACAAATAGAATAAATAATAGTATTCAGAAAGTATCATCAAAATATCATAATTTAAGCTCCTCTCGTACAAATAATAATAAAACAGACAGGTAATTTTATTTAACGTCAACCTTATGGTAGCATTCCCAAGCAGCAGCTCAAGTCGCGCGGCTAGAGCTGCCCTGCTCTAGCTGCGCGCTGCTCGAGCTGCCCGGCTCTAGCAACGCTGTTCTAGCCATCACAACTCTATTCACATAACTATATTTTATTGAACTTTATGTTTTTGAGGAGGGGGCTAAGATGTGTAATTCTAGTTCTCCAAAATATCTCGAAGATTGGCCTAAAAATGCATACGTTCATCCCTTCCCTTTTGTAACTTGAGAACCGGTCAATTTACCGAAATTTTGCATAGTACCACTATTTTTAAATTGTTGTTATGTTGGCACATTTTGCGCTGAGCCGTAAAATTCCTGAGATATTTTAGTGCCCCCCCCCCTTGCAAACGTGAAAACTGTGTTACTTTTTACAAAATAATATTGAATGAACCAGTTCAGAGTTGAAGAGAAACTCTTATTTTGGATGTTGAGGTTTCAGTATAACTGCTACTATAGCTGTTGCCAAAATTTTAGACACTTTCCTCGTTGATTTAGCCTACTACTAAAGCATCTGTTGTCTCTTTTAATATTTTTAATACACCATACTAACAACTAAATGACAACTCTAATCGACAGCATCAGCTGTTGGAGCGTACAAGCAGACAAAGCCGACTAACGTTTTGGTGTCAGCTATTGGGCTACTTGAAACACGCTGAAAATAGGGTCCGGGGCTTGTCCCGAAATTTTTTTGTTTTTTACTCTAAAAAGTATATTCATAGGAGTTTTAAAACTTTTAATTGAACCCCCTTAAAATTTTAAATTTAAGTTTATATGTACTGTATAATTCAATTTAGTCCATTCTATCTAGTGTATGTTTCATCCGTCTGGGGGGGGGCAGGTGCCCCTGTGGTAAGCTAGTGTAGAGATAATCAGAGTCAGAAATCAATAAGAGTCGGCAAAATTATAAAACATGTAGATTTCCATCTGCATTTCAGTGACTATACAGTATCTAACGATATAATTTAGAATTGAGACAAATAACGACTTTGGTGTGCTCGTTTGAATCAGTTTATTCAATAACTACAAAGTCAAATAAATTTTTCAAGTACGGTACGGTACTAATGCATTTGCGTTGCCATCTTCAGTCTCCAGAACCTCTGTGAAGTGACAGTAGCTATCAACAATTACTTTTATTCCAATATACACAATCCTGACAATACTAATAATTATGATTTTCTTTGGTGTTATGAATCAATCTTACTTCAAAATAATATTCATATAGATATAACCAATCATGAATCTCTTTAATTGAAATAACTTACCATTCCAAATCACAAATTCTACACAATATTGATGATGACATTCGTAAATATTTATCTATTTGTGAATGTTGGTGTACCGTAGCCAACCCAAAAATGTCATTTACTAATTGTGATGTAGCCAAACTAATCTTAAAGTTTAAAATAAAACTTGACAAATTGTGAATTTCACTTTATTTTTATTATAAATTATTATACAGTAGACACCCGCAACTTTAAGTTGTGTGAATTCGCTCTACAAATTTTGAAGTCAAACTTTTCATCAGTGAGTCAACGGGTCGCCCCAAATTCATATTATCTATATTATACAGTAATTTAATCAACAGAATAAATAATGTATAGACGAATTAAATTTAGTTGATGAATATTTGGCCGATTTAGTCATGAAATTAATAAATGCTGAAATTGTAAATCTAATTGAAAATATTTTGATGGATTGAAAATATTACATTCAGTTTTAGCTCTATGAAACTATAATTAAAGATTCATTTTTAATCAAAAATATAATTCAGGATACAGCCAATGAAAAAACCTGTAACTGTGTCTGCTGACTTATGAATACTATAGCTGTTGAGCGATGGGCTGCTGACCGCCACATGACGAGTGGTGCAAACAGGCGAGAGTGCACAGCGGCTCGGGATCGGTGCGTCCCTCGAGCATTGCACGCAGCCGCTGCAGCTGGCAATCGATGTCATTCGCTCTGGCTGCAGCAGCGGACGACTGCAGCTGCAGTGGATTGGCCTGCAGTTGCAGCTGATTGGGCTGCAGCAGCGCCCGCTTACGGCCGTTGGTCCAGCCGTGTGAGTACTGGAATGTCTGAGCGAATAGGGCGCATACCATGCAGCCTAGAACGAGCAGCAGTGCAGCCGGCAGCCGACTCAACAGCATTCTTCAACTGGCAACAGACAAATGTCGGGTTGAATTTAATTTACTTTTATGCAATAATAAGCATTTTTTAATTAATTTTATACAATGTATATATTTTATATTTAATTATTAGTTCAATATTGAGGTAGGACAGGAAAGGCACAGCATCAGTTCACAGCTAAGTTGTGACATTAATATTAATACCTCAATATAAATAAGATTAACCCCATATTTCTCACAATGCAAGAAGTACTTAATGAATCCAACTATTCATATAGGCTAAAGTAACAGTAGGCTACCTCAAAATAATGTCAAGAAACTTGGGTTTTGTAACAGTTGATATTTGAAAATAAAAATTGAAAAATCTATAAAAATATTGATAGATATTCAGTGCAGTTGGTACGTTACTTTAATACTATGGAAGTCAAGTAAGCATTGTGTCACTGACGATGGCAACAATATTGTTTCAGTGCTAAACTTAGGCTATCTACTCTCACATTTTCTTTCGAGCTGGAATTATTCTATAAAAATACATACTTATATTAATAAAATAATTATGTTTCTAAACTTATTGCCGTGGAGAGGATCAGAGGATACTATAATGGATACATTATGATGTGGAAAATTGATAATATTTCAGTAAATATAAAATTTATACCACATTCCACTTAATTAATACCACAACTAATTCATCTATGTACAAAAATAAGTAGTGTGTCTCTGCTACAAAAACAGGCCACACTCACACAATACAATTATCTAAATGGCCATTCACAGCCTATAGGAGACTGTTCGATAAATAATAACTATTTAATCAATTCACTCCATTTGACTTGCAACTTAAATTGTACAAAGAGGCCCACTTATATTTCAGTTGAATCCAAACTGTGAACTACAGACATAAAAATAATTAATCAACTACTTGGTTGAAATTAATGCTGGAAAATAATATTATGTTTAAAATATGGTTGATGCTGTTCTATGGAAAATGGAAATTGAGCTGGACAGATCATGTACAAGATGGTTAGAATTTCTTCGAGCAGATAAGCTCAATTGAAATATTTATTGAGTCTAGAGAAATTTATCTGCTCAGTGAGGAGCAAATAATCAAGACAAAATTGGCGATTAAAGTACGAAAGCCCTATTATTGTTGAAGATAAGACTTTTTCTGTTTAATGTCCAAATCAGATCGTGTATGATCACATCACTTTAAATGTTTCTAAAATTTAATGTAATGTTCCCTATCATTTTCAGGAAGTATGTTAAACATTGCTGAATGTTTAAAAAAATTCCTGTATGAATTGGCGCCTTCTTGGCGAATAAAAGTGTTCCGTAAATGCAGGATTTTAATGTATCAACATAGTTTTTTGTAAGTCAATTTCAAGAACTATCCTGGAATAATGTTAATAATATAAATAAAATTTTTCCAGTTCCGATTTAGAGTCAAATTATCATAAGCAAACCATTATACATTCTGGAAAGACAAGACTACGGTAGACCTATGTCCTATACGAGTAGGCTGTACTGAATCTGCACAATCTTAGCCTTATGATATTGATAGTTTTTGAAATTGCAATAATTGAAGTACCGGTTATTAAGATAAATTTATTACAAGAATATTTAGTTATTTTTAATTCATTTGATATTAAAATCACGCTTTTTATAAGTGAATATATTCATAAGATGAGCGATATAGTAATATTATTAAATTACCCGAACAAAGAGGATGAAAATTTGTCTGATTGCTCCTGAGGTACTGGATGTGTTATTGTCGAATAACTTACTAAATTGATCAAATTACAATTTGAATAGCTTACAAGAATGAATTAAGTTTATCATCGGGCAAGTTGTAACCCAAATGTTAATTTTTAAAAATTTAGATAATCGCCCAAACACCTCTGAAGAAAATTTCACAACTATATACCTACGATATAGCCTACTTCCAATGTATATTTCTCAGTAGAGCAGTATCTGAGTGAGATAGGTAAAATTTACTCATATTATTTTGGGATAAGTAAAATTTATGTTCTTCATACAAAGTCAAATGGAATAATATTCATTTATTCCTTTGTACAATTCAAATAATCAAAAATTACTTTTTCTTATTTTTCTTACTTTATTTTCACTCCTAGAGAAATAGTAATTTTTTTTTGAAAAATAGTAGATAGCTCACCTAGTACGGATGGTAGTTGCTTGATGTTTGAGCTGATATCGTTCGTGCGGTTGTATTGAGCTGTAGTCACTGTCTGAGGAGGTATCAAGAGAACCCTGGTGTTTTATATCACCTCTAAAATCAGCAAACAAAAGCTTAATTACATGAAAGCTTGTAATTATCAACAGGCACCCTCGCACTCCTGAATAGGCTATTGTATCATCACCCTTGTCTTCTTTCCTGATTCTTTGAACAACAACCCTGCACACAACTTTTAATTAAATGTAATTTCTTCTCCATCCGATCGAGCTCAAAAACTTGACACAGGATGCCAACCTCACAAAGGATGAAAAGAAACTGGCTGAATAAAAACGCAGCGCAACTTTTGTCAGTGATACAATCCCATCCAATTACTGAGCTTTGTTCCAAGTCACTGCTGAAAAGTGACCACATTGGAAAAATACGAAATAAGCTCTAAATCAACAACATGAAGAAAATTGGTAATTATGGAGTACACACTGTATACTGTAATTACAGTAATTCAGTATACGGTATTGTTATTGATTTACAGTGATAAAGGTATAGAAAATAAGGTGATTTACATAATTTTCAAAATTATTTGGGCAATAATAAGGATGTTCAGTAGACGAAAAATAGTAATTATCCAAATTATTTTATATATTTGGATCAGAATTTTTCAACTTTTGAAGAAATAAATTTTCATCAGTGATGAATAAATTCACAATTTTATTATTGAATGCATAATAGCCGATGGTACTTTTGGTTACCTACTCCGAACTATTCAACCTCTTGATGAGTACCTACACTTGTTGAATCATTGTATTTCATTAGAAACTGTTTTTTTGAGTTTCTTATTAATTTTCTGAAATATTTAATCAAACTATTCTACTATAATCTTCAACTTCAGAAAGGATCTATGGATAATGGAGGGATATGGAGGGTACTATGGATAATGGATGCAATGCCGGACTGGCTAAGATTTGGGCAGTAGCATACTCGCTCAAGGGCCCCCTAAAGAGGGATTGTGGTAGGGGGAAAATGTTTTCACTATTTTCAAAAGTGAGCGGGGGGGAGAGGGTGGGGTTTGAGAGGGAGTTGTTGCAATTTTTCTCAAATACGTCGAAATTTCTCTAATACTAAACAGTTCATATTTTTTATATTTTCATACTTCTATTTTTTAGAGGAGGGAGTAAGTAGAGTTATGAATTTGAGAGGGTAGTTAACCTGAGATATGTTATTCTAAAAAAACAGTTGGTCTTTGAACTAAAATACTGTATATTGATAAAAATAATAAAAATTGTCTTTATTTGGATAGGTAGTAGTAGTTTGTAGTTCCTCAAACAGATGATCTTCTCCCCCTTATAAGATGTGGAATGTACGACATTATATACGTAAGCTGTGAAATGCATTTAATTGTAGAAACAAGTGAACTTTTCTTGAACGGTTGCCTTGATCAGTTTTAGGACTCTATTTTTTAGTAAAATAAAGCCATCAAAAACAGCATTCAGAGTAGTTTAAGATCCTGCATTCTATTCAAATCACAAATGAGAGAAATTCTTTCTTACCACTTTTATTGAAACTAATTCTTATTTTTTTCCTTCATAACTCCACTTATACGAATATTTATAAATAAATTATTTCATCAACTAAGCGTGTGCTAAGCTGTGAATATATATTTATAATACTTATTTTAATAGATATCCAGCATTATGGATATCTTTAACATTAGTTATATTTTAGGGAAGTTGAATACACTATTCATACGGCACTCAAAAGGTGTTTCTCATGAACAAAGATCGCCTTGAGGACTCTAAATAAGTATTTTCCCCATCAGGGGGAAACTTTTCCAAGAACAATGTAGGCGTACTCTAGGACTACATTTTTTATAGTTTTTTGCCTTATAAGAAATTTGAATTGAAATTTCCATGATCAATCATTGTACCAATGCACTAGTTTAGTACATCATTTTTATCAGTACCTATTTATTCATTTTTTACAGTGATATAATGAAATCACTTTATTGAAAATTTAAAAACAAGCTGCGTCCCTACTAGTTATCTCTCGAATTTTGGAAGAAGTTGATGTAGTCCAGATGTGATTATTGTATAACCTCTCCAGAATACATAATTTTTGGTCCAGGAATGATATTGAAAACTTTGAATTTAGAGTATTGAGAGTGTTGGAGAGACAAATGGAATCGTTAAAAAACAATAAAAACTTGAAGAATATAGAACCTGTTTGAAAAAAACAAGTAATGAAATCACTATAAAGCCACATAGAAAAATATCTGTATAATTATAGTCTTTGATATTCACAGCCCTATCGGCAGATTTTTGTGGGCCCAGTGAGTATGTCGTGGATTAGAATGCAGGGCCCCCAGGGTCCCAGAGAATTATATTTGAAGATTTTTTGCCTTAGTTTCTGGGCACAAGACTCGAGCACCTCACAGTAATAGAAGAAGGATCTCAGAATTTAAGGTGCCCCTTCAAGCTGACTTGGGATGAGGGGCCCTCATGTCTAATCAGGGGTCATGAAAGTCTGGAAAAATTTACAGTATTTTCATAGTATTTATTAGAAAATGATTTACTTTTTATTAAATAGTTGAAATTCCAATAAAAGATTGGCCATTCCTTTGGAGCCGATTAAATTTTTATTTTTTTGCTGAGTGAATCTTGGGCCCCTCCGGGCCGCCAGGGATCAGGGCCGTCGGCGATCGCCGACTAGCTGACCTGGCCAGTCCGGCACTGAATGGATGAGAATTCAATTGAGTGGGTAGGATGGTGATTACTTATCGACTAGGTAGTACGTTTTGGATTCCCATCGAATTTATCATCACTAATACGATATTATATTATTAATAGAATCATCCTTGTGTCAGTCTGCACCGTAAACGAGATGGATGGATGATCATGAACTTTTGGAATATTATACCGGTATCATGAAATATATCTCCTTTGGGAGATTGGCTGTCGTTAGTAAAGACAGTCAGTCGTTTCCCGTCTTTGGAGGAATAGTAATAAAATTGTTGCATTACACACGAACTGCATGTTATTCAGAGGTGTTCTGCGCCGCCAATTGGTTGCGGAAACTGGCTTATGGTTGAGAGGATCAACGTGCTAACCACACGTTACCTCTATCCTGGTTGATGATTATTTGCTTGCTGTGTGGTCTGTCCGGCCGGGGAAGGGGGGGGGAATTCTGGCGGGGTAGAGGGGGCGGCTTTGGCTCGGCCAGTGTCTGTTCGGGGACTGTGAGTTCTGATTGAGAATTTATGGCTTTTGGGCCGGTATTGGCCGGGCTGGGGCCGTTTTCCCGTCGTGCCAGGGTGTCTACTTGGCCTGGACGGGCTGTATAATAAGAGTGAATTTGAAACTGGCAACCAGCTGGTAGACCTAGGCCCTTCATGAAATATATCTTCAAATACAAGGAATAGAGTTTGGGGGGCATAGAACTAAATCACAGAGTGGATTTGGTTGTAACTTTCACTTCCCGTTCCCCCCCTAGCTATTGGGAGAGGAGGGGATCATGTTTATCAAATTATTGTCTAAAAAATTCGTCTTTAATCTATCAGATTGTGTATCTATTCATATCCAAGGTTATAATCAGTAAAATTTCGGCATTGAGAAACTTAAGTATGAAAAATATTCAAACTTCAAAAATGATGGGAAGTAATGTTCTGAGAGTAAGTAATGTAAGTGAGAGTGTAAGTAATGAGTAATGATGTGAGACACATAAGTACTGTTGTTAATGTAATTGTTAATATAATAAATCTATATTCAGATTGTTTGATAATACAATTCAAATGAAGACATTGGAAAATCTCAAATACTCTATTCCGCAAGTTCCTTCTTCTTATCTCATGAAATAGAGCACAGTAGTAAGATACATAAGTTAATAAAAACATTTATTTGTCATTGAATTCTATAATATTTAATAAAAAATGACAACGTTAATACTTTGAAAATACTTTACAAGCATTCATGCATATATTGATGCTCTCCTGATGAGGGGAACATGCATTACGGTGATAAGAAACAATTTTAATTGAGATTATTCAATATAATGACAAGTTAATTCATCTGAGTAATAAACTGATAGCCTATATTCCCATGTATCAATAGCCTACATGTAGAGTAGCCTACCGTATTTGGGACAGGAATATTATTGAAAAATCATTTTATATCAAAGAAATGCTGTCATTAACAGGTAAGGAGTCATTCAGATTTTTTTTATTGGGATATAGAGCATCAGAAATCATTAAAACATTGAATTCAAATTATCTTACTATTTTAGACGATTTGTAAGTACTTTAAATTTAAAAAAAAATCAGGATAAAACAAAGAACTTATAGCCTCTTGCTTTGCAATTTTTTTTTAATTCCTGATGTAGCTTGGTACATGGCAACATAAAAAAATGAAATTATGGAGGAGTTAGGAGTTCTGATGTGAAAAAAAGAGATTGGGGACTATTAAGAAATTATAATTTAAGTTATTTAGAATATAAATTAATTATACTCTTTTACAGAAAATCATAATTGAGTTTTATCATAGTAAATATAAAAGTAATTACTTATGACATTTAATTATACATCTATGGTTTTATCCCTTGAGAAACAATTCTGAAAATAATTAATTGAAAGTTAGGGGCCGAGCCCCCTGATTTTGAAAATTGATTGTTGGATTGAACAAAAATTACGAGCGAAAAGTAGGTAAGCTACCCATAGATTTGACGGGGTCAGTTAAAATAGCTTCCCAAGAAGGTTGATGAATGAATGTCTATACCTGGCCAAATTTTTTGATAAGCACAAAGCTTGGACTTATCCTTTCTACTCACTTGAATTTTTCTTTCGATGCAATAATTCTTTGCAGTGGAAATATCGAAATAGATCTCTTCTTGAAATCTACAACAAAACTGGAAGTTGAATACCTGTTGATTCGGAATCCACATGAAGGGGTCATCATGAGTCTCGCCATGAGTTTCATAATTGTCCTCTCATGGAAAGCCAAGAGAGTATGTAAGCGTCATCCTCAGCTAGAAAACAATTCTCATGTTATGTGGGTCCCTATCTAATCATTGTAAACTTGATAGATTTTTCCATTAAATACGTATAAGTTACGCCATTTATTTAAATACTGAAAAAGTTGCCTTAGACATATTATAGGCTACTTTTGTTATCACTAAGGATCCCCATCCACTGACAGTTCGATCGTTCACTGGTGAATTTCAAATATCGTAGTTCGGCCTGCCGGTTTACAGCGGACATGGATAGCCGGTTTAAGCATCGACTTATTGACTGTAAGTCCTAACTGACAGAGGATGGGGACTCTAATGATAACATCACAAACCTTAAAATAAGTGTCAAGGCTTGAAAAAAATATGGTGCAGGCGTACGAAAAATGTAAACTTCATCTAGTTGTTTTGAATAATTTATTGCAATGCGAGAGCATATAAATAATATTAATTAATACTTGACTGAGAGTCACATGCCCCGAAAATGTTAATAATATTTATAGTATAGTAGAAAATATTGATTTCCTTTTCTCAGAACGATATATTCGATCTAGAGAAATCTGATCATATCAGATTTTTTGGGGAATGGTAATACGGATAAATCACATTTTCCAAGGTGTACATGAAAAGATGAATGATTGGAAATGTAACGATATTACTGAGAGCAAGTAGAATGCTTTATAAAAGTTGTACTGTTATTTTGTTTCGTTCCAAACTTAAGTAGGCCTTTATACTGTTTCTTCATACAGGAATGTTCATCTAATTCACAAAACTGCACAATCTTTCGTTGAACAACTATCGAATATCTAGAGCAGTGTTTCTAGCCAGAAACAGTTTTTGTGCTTGATGCCTAATTTCACCGGAGCTGAGGAGCTAATTTTCAAGCGCAAACACGTGAGAACTAGTTGAGAGATGGCGTCGTTCCCAGCTGCCATTGCACTTCTATGCTCGGCCACTTGGTCTGCAGACAGGTCAGCATTGAATTGCTCTCCAACACACATTTCATGTTGCATTCCAACAGCACTGCGTTCCCTTCCTGGTACATCACCTACAAAATCAACATGATAGCATTGATTAGAAAAGTATAAAAAACTGAAAACAACAAGAAAAACTGGAGTTTTGAAATTCATAATCGGTTTGCAAGCAAGAGGAAGCTTGAACCAACTAGATCCATTGTCGTTTTTCAAACACATTACTTCTCAAAGGCCTCGATCAATGCTAAAAATGGTCATGACTAGTAACGGTGATGAACTAAATGAGAAGAACATGATCAGAAAGGGAAACTATTAGGCAAGAAATTTACTAGAGAAGAGTTTGATTTTTCCCTACATAAAGTATTATTGTAAATGGGTTGCTTGAAGGTGAACGTTGAGTTCAATTTTCCAATAAATTTGTTATAATCAAAGTAACATCAAAGAATACAATTCCATCTTTTTAAACTAGTATGAGACTTAGTTTTTATTGCGGTATAGTAAAACCGTTGAGTTTCCAGTGCTTGTGATACATGAGCTTTATCGGTTTGAAATGGTACAACAATCAAGTTTGTATTGTTTGTTGATTATATTGACATATACAGTAATTTATTATCCATATTCATCTACAAGAAAACTTTTTTCACAAAAATGCTAGTACTATGAGTAGCAACAAAAAGCTTGAAAACAAACCAAACCCAAGAAAAAAATAGACCTACTCGTACAATGTCGGTTGCTATAAAAATACAGAAGTCAATATTGGACAAGATAGATACGAAGATACCCTTTATGATCAGCCTTGCTAATAGCATGCTGCGTATTTTATTCAGACATTGAAATTATTTTTGAAGCTCATCAAATAATTTCATCAATGAATGCTGGTTTCAAATTAGAATTATAACGGTGAAACATGATTCCACCATTTATCAAGACAAAACATACAGCATGAGGCAGCGAATCGGGCGATTTTTAAATGAGTGCCAAAAATTGATGAAGTTGTTTATAAAAAAAAATTATTGACGTCATAATAATCTACAAAGAAAAGCATTTATATTTCACAGAACTAATTCAATTTTTGAAAATAACGTCGGCAAGGTGACATGGATATTCTGAATACTTTCCTAATCGTTTAATCTCACGAAACGGAACGATTCCATGGCCCGAAAGTTCGCTCATTCTGTCGGCTCGTGATCTTTTCCACGCTTTACTCGTAGACTTTGATCAAAGAAAAGTCTACGAACAACGACCGATGACACTGGATGCATTGAAACAAAACATTTGTCGAGAGATTGCACGAATACCCAAGCAAATGTTGAAACTGTTTTCATCGGCGGCTCAACAAATGCCTGATGAGAGAAGGACGTCACCTTGCCGACGTAATTTTCATAAATTTAATTTGATTAGTGAATAATAAATGCTTTTCTATGCAGATTATAATTGCATCAATAAATTTTCTGTAAACAACTTCATACATTATTGACACTTATTTCAAAATCGCCAGATTCGCCACCGCACCCTGTAAATGAGATCTATAAAAAAATAATGGTGGAAGATGATAGCATACCTTGCCATTTGGACACGACCTGGATAATCCATTGTAATGGAACAAGGTGAATGTATCCGGGGCAGTGGGCGCTTGTTCAGGGAAAAACTCGTCCATGAAAGCCGAAAGTAATATGATTCCTAAATTGTCAGCATCCAGCTTCTTCTTCATAATATCTACACTGAAAAAGCAAAATATGACGCTTGAATACAACAACATAATAATATTCTTGTAAAGTAGATAATTGATTTATATCACAAAAAAGTTAAATGTCATAGCTTTCACCAATAGCTGATATAATGTGGTTAGCATGCGTCTCACTTTCTGCAATTTTTCAGCATAAAATTTATTGTATTTTGTTACTAGTAAGATTCATGAAACACGGCTCATGTCTAAAAATATGTCCCAGCTGAGAAATAATTGCATAAATATAGATATCTGTAAAAGTGGGGTAAGCTTCAACAAGACTCAGGTGGAAATAAATGCTCATTTAGGCGGGTAATACACGATAATAGTTCTATGACATATTTCTATTATCAAACATCTGTGACGATGAAATATTACCGTGTAATGAGCCAAATATTATAAATTATTATTATTATTAGCGTATGGCTTTATTTGGTGGGGAGACCAAAAGGTAATTCCACCTCGCCAACATAACCATGTTTTGCCAATAGGAAACATGATAAAAATATTAATTATTTTCACTGTAATTTAGATTTCGGGAAGTCCTTCACAATTTAGAAAGTCCGAGAGCACTAAAACACAGGTCAAAACACTAATCCAAGACTGGAAAATTTGGAATATAAGAAAAATTTAGAGCACAAAACTTTTACGTGTTATAATAATTTTGCCATGGCAACCATTATAAATGATCATATTCTATGTGATATGTTCTCCTATAGAGAACATGTCTATCTCCTATAGAGAACATATAATATCTTTGATAATAGATGTATGACATAGAACTATTATCATGTAATAGCGGCCTAAAATAAATATAAATAAATGATATGAAAAGTTGTAATGTATAATTATAATGATGCAATTCAATCGTAATTGAATTTCATGTTAATAGTTAGTCTGAACAAAAAAAACCCTAGCTAACTTCAAATGTTGCCATAATTTCACTCTGAACTATTTTACACGACACTGCAGACAAATTAGTGTCTTATTTGACTGCAGTGTCTTGTAAAATAGTTCAGAGTTTTTTTTTTTTTGAGGGTGATGCCCACATGGGCTTTTGGGCCTGTGCGTGGGTAATGGGAAGGATAATGATGAGATATGAATGGACCTACTGCTTTAGGTGGGTTCCGAACCACCGGGAAGCGATTTTTGAGGCTCATAAATTGAATTCAGAGGAACCGGTCACCAGTACAATGGTGCTGGCAGAGGCACGTCGCTTATCTAATCTCACCGATTAGACGCTCTCTACCACTGGGACAAACCGCTTCCCCAAGCGGTGAATATTTATAATATATCCCCAAGAGTGAAATATTTACTAGCAGTTCGTAATGGAAAACAAAATAGACGAGTTGCCATAATGTTGGTACTCTTCTATCAGTTCTTGATATCCTTTATATTCCATTTAATAAACTTTCATTGCCACCTAAGGGTCTTATTGAAGCTTACACAACTTGACACAAGTCTATGTTTATGCAAGTATTTTTTATCATTCTTTGATAATTTTTTTTAAACTCTTCTTTAAGATAGGCCTACATGAAAATGGCGATTTAAAATCCAACAGACAGATCAGCGGAACAAAGTTCAGTATTTGGTAGTTGACATTGGCGGAAAGGCTGGCTTATATGGGATTTTCCTTTAGCTCAGGTAAAACATGTATGTGTTCAAAACATAAAATTAACACTAAAAATAGAGCAAATTATCGATTTTATACAATTAAAAGGTCGATAGACAAACTGAATTGACAACAAACATTTGAAATTACTTACAAATATCGATTATTACTTGAAAAAACTTTTGTGTGTTACTAACATCTGACATAATCTGGTACGTGTGTATGATTCGTTTTGCTATTTGTAATTGTAAATATTTATGAGACAGGCCTCATCTTCAGTGATATTTCTCATAATTCAATACTTTTTATGAATATTCTGATTGATTATTATTAATTGTTCGTGTACCCTATTAACACTTTCAGATTAGGTAACAATCATTTTTCCTAGTGTGAAGTCCAGATAATGTCTGGCTTTTGAGTGATGGCTTCCAGTGGATAGATTTTACAATATTTGGTAATTTCTATTAGAATAAGTGGACATGACTCACGAATTATACGTAGAGTATGCCATTCCTTTTCAAAAAGATTTTTCAACTTTCATGAAACAGGTATCAGACTCCTGACTGAGTATAATAATCATGAAATTCAAGTTCTGACAAGTTGTATGATTACTGAAAAATATTGGGTTGAGTGAAGAAAATCGCCATTTTATGCTCAACCTGATTGAAATAACCACTGAATGCACAAACATATTACAATCTGTTATCAAACTTACTATTCGGGATCCGATACCAGATCGAGACTGTTTAGAACATCCTGAAGAAGATCGGCAGCTATAAAATTATTTCCCTCAGGGTCGTAGCTTTTGAATACACGTTTCGCCACTTCACTGGGAGTTTCAGCACACACTAGCTGCTTCTCGAATGAGAATAACACTGGAAAATAATTAATTTGCATTCATAGGAAAAAAGGAATGTTTAATTTTTAATGAATATACAGAGAGTTAGTACGTTAAGGTAAGATAATATAAAATGAAGGTATAGCTGATGCTTAAAAAGATATGCGGTTTTGTCTGTCTATGGTAAGTGATGCAACTTACTAACGAATGATGTAAAGCATGAACTGTCTCTCTTGAATTCAAAAACAGCATCTAGGCATAGCTAACTGGCAAAATCAGCTACTGGAGCGCACAAGAAGCAGACGAAACCGTCTAAAGTTTTGACGTCAGCTATACATTGTAAAGTCGATAGTATAGTTTTATTGTCAGGATCTAGAATAACAATGTAAGTTTGAATTGATAAATTCAAAACTACATTCTTGATAAATAATAAACTTGGAATGAAAAAACATATTTATAAGAAATTTGAGAATAGAGTAGAATTCAGTATAATGTAGTCAACAACTACATTATGTGTAAATCATTTTAAAATGTTATAATGGAATTAGAAGACAAATTTTCATTACTAGCACAGAAATTGATAACATACCATGAACTCAAAATTATTTTGAAATTATAATAAAGGGAAAGCACTCCTTGAACAAAACACTTCAAACCTACTTGGAAATTACGGGAAATACATATGAAGCAGTTCAATACCTGTTAAATGAGTTTCACTGCCAAGAACCCATACCGGATTTATTGGGCTCTTCAGGAAAGATCCCACTTCACAGTACCTGAGGTGTTCCAACAAAGCAAGAAACCCTATCTTGCTTTGTTTGTCGATTCCACGTAGCTCTAGAAATAAAAAACATGTATAATCAAAATTTAACAGAAAAGAGATCAATTGGAAGTAGAAATTGAAAAGCAGTTTGATGTTAAATCTGTGCCTCGAAATTTGCCTTAGTGAACTAGAAATTGATTGTTCATACTTTCACTTCTTAAACCCAGAAGAGCAATATGCAATATGCATTTGCATTGTAACTTTGAATTATTGGATTTTTTTCAATTTTTACAACTTGTAATACGATATTGATGAGTTATATGCACTGAAATCTGTAGAAAAATGCTGTTGTATTGTTCCTCAATGAATTTTTGGAGCATGTACATTAAAAATTGACATGAAATGTTGAAACCGATAAGAAAATGTCAATTAATAGCAAATTGATGTTTTAAAGTAAACATGAAATCAAGAACTAACTAACTCAGTCCTCCAACATCTTGGTCATTGTTCCAGACATGAGCGACTGCTCTTCCAGTGATCATCAGATTTATGAGGCACTGGCTGCCGTAGCCATATTCAGCATCTATCATCGGCTCGCTTACATCTGTCACTTCTGTATGCAGCTGCTCCAAACCCTGGGGAAAAATTCAATGGATAAGTTTAGTGTATGGATAAGATTTTATAGATTTTTACACCTTAAAAAGAAAGAGACAAGGAATCACAGGTAAAGAGTATGGGGATGAAAAAATAAGCATAGGGTTATTTTACCGTAATTTAAATACGAATTCGAAATTTTTGACAGAAAACTTCAGCATATCTTAATTATGAATAAACAGTGCAATCCTAGTAGTATATCTCCAGATTTTAAGTTTCAATTGATTAGATTCAAATTGATAGTTTCACATTAAATTTAATCTCAATAGCTGACATTTTAATTAATTTATTTGATATTTGGATCACAAATGGTCAGCATCATATGAGATAATCAGTAAAAATTACAGCACCAAGAAAGATTCAGTGGAAATTCTTTTCCTAACTATGTATTTGGATACCTTTCACAGCCAAACGCATAAAAACAGGTCATAACACATCTAGAAACTTTTTTCAATGATAAAAATGAAGGCAAATGATAGCACCTTACCTTGGTGTACATGACGGAGTACAAAAACAACAAAACTCCAAAGGTCTCTCTCAAGGTTTCTATCCTCTCGAGGTAAAAGGCTTCTACTTCATCCGGACTATCGAGGCTCACAACCCTGTAGAATAAAAATGCAATCATGGATATATCAATCGAGTAGCTTCTTTTAGAGGAATTGGACCAATTTTCTTAATAAGGTATGAATACATGGTCTGAAACCGATAATAGGATACAAATGACATTTACAAAAAGATGGAAACCCTTCAAGTCTATTTTTTATTTATTCAACGAGTTGACTATTCTTCATATAATTTCAGCTTCGATAAAGAGCTTGGAAGAGAAACAATTTATTTACCAGATCAATGAAAAATCAATTTTAAAGAGAAAAATTGGTCAAAGAGCTGGTATAGACAGCATCATTCCTATTTTATTTTATCTAAATCTGTAATATAAAGAACCACATAATTTTTATTAGGCCTACTTGTCATGAATTTCCAAAATGAAAGAGAGACTCATTGAGGCTGAAATGAGACCAGAAATGCACCACAATGAGAGACTCATTGTGTTTGATACAGAAAAATGCACAGAAATTATGCACCAGGCAGTCGATGGCAAGGACGAGTCCTGGAAACATATACAGCAGATTGACCAGCCCGACTTCTCCCTGAGAGGGTCTCCCGTTTATGTTACAAGGGGTTATATTGTTACTTTTTTCATTAGAGGGTAAATCTGGTAGATAATTATTCTAATATTTAAAAATATTCTAATTTATTTCATTCGTATTCTGAACTCTTGTCATTATTTTGAAAAAAATCTTTCTCATTAGGTAAATTGTAAGATCAGAATTTAACCTCTCGCTTGCCAAGCGATATTTTAAACCCTTTGAATTGATTAATTGAACATTACAATTCAAAAGTTTTATCTTCAATTTTAAATCATACTAGCCTACGCTTTGAGAGTACGAATCAATCCGATATAAACATAATTTTGAACGAATCAATACTAAATACCACTTTAATTTTTGACAACTTAAAATCTATGGATTGGAAAAAGCATTCCAAAGAATACCGATGAACAAATATTTTTTGATTATTACATAATTATCATTAGATATAGTCTGTCCAAGCAAAGAAGACATTCAGGCGAGATGGAAAAATGACCCCAGCTCAGTCAATATTCGTTCAAAAATGATAAAATTGGTGTCAGATTGTAGATCAGAATGTTTTCGGAACTGGGTCATTTCTCCATCTTGCCAGTATGTCTTCTTTGCTTGGACATACAATACAAATACTCACAATAATCGATGAGAAGTCTAGTAAATCAAATCGATGATTCAAGGTTTACTAAGGTTTATTCTTCAAATAATTTACTAGACTATGTGCCTGTATAAAACCTACTTGACAAAAATTTCATAATTCAAATTTCAATATTTTCCGTGTACTAACCTCAACTGAGAATGGAAAAGTTTGTGGTTGAGACGAGGGTTCAAGATGTCGGTCCTATCAACCAGAAGACAGGAGGCAGTGGAGGCGGAATCAAGGTCAGTCGGCTTCTTGTCTTTGGCTTCAGCAGCAGGGGCTGCCGCGGCTGTCTCCTGCTCGTTCAGATGGACCAGCATGTACTTGCGACCGCTGTGCGCCTGGTTCAGTATCTCACATGCTGCACGAATCAGTATCCGATTCACTTTTTCTGCTTCCATCTACACAGAAATGCAAGTATTGATGGTGGAATAGTACTCCACTACAAAAAAAAAAAAACAGATTATAATGTCTATCGTACTCTATAGTCTGGTCGAGCAAAAAAGACATTCTGACAAAATGAAAAAATGACTAACTCGGTCAATATTGGTTCAAAAAATATAAATTTGGGATCGAATTGTAGAGTAGAACGTTTCCTACAATTTGAGACTACATTTTATCATGTGAACCCATATTGACCGAGCTGAAGTCATTTCCCATCTTGCCAGAATATCTTCTTTGCTCGACCAGACTATACCAGATAATGTTACAACAATCCTCACATGAGAGCAGATACGAGAGGGTTAGCATTTTGAGCAGCTACCCTAGCATTCTCAACTTACACTGGAGCATTGAATCATACAGAACCTTAGGTAATTACACTCCCACGTTCAAAAAGTGGTGTAATACACAAAAAATGGTATTCCTTCAACACTCTATTGAACCACACATTCAAATTAGACATAAGCTGTTGAAAACACTGAAGTTCCATGATTCTGGAAAAATCTTGATACTGTCACCAATAATGATATAAATGTGTACAAATTCAATGCCTATGGCTCAAGAAGCCAGGCCAAGGGCCTAGGCCTACCAGCTGGTTGCCAGTTTCATATTCACTCCACTATACAGTCCTTCCAAGCCAAGAAGACACCCCGGCAAGACGGGAAAACGACTCCAATACTGGCCCAAAAGCCATAATTTCTCACCCTGACTGAGCCGAAGCTAAATCGTATTGCTAAACCGAAGACCCCCACCCCCCCCCCCAAACAAACCAAAATCGTATTGAAATCAAACTGAGAATATTCCATAGAGGATATAGAGTTGTATTGAGAATATAAAGTACATAGTTGCAATGAGTTGAAAATTATTTACTCACATCTCTCCAGTTGCTACAACTTGCGGACAAGGATTCAGCAATGAGAATCTTAATGATGAATGCTTGCACAGGAGCCAAGACTGCACAAGGCCCACCTTCCCATTGAATCAAAGCGGTTGGTTCGTCTGAGCTAAAGTTGAAACCTGGAAGCAGATGACATCAACATAAAATAATAAGAGCTGTATAGAACGACATCGATCCCACAGATGTAGGTAGTCGGTCGCCTCATAGCTGCCATAAAGTGTTAATTAATGACAAAGCCCAAGCTGGGCTATCTTTTTGTTTGTTTACTGTTCACTAAGGAGTTTAGTGCAAATTGACGTGATCTCTCCGGGATTCCTGGGCAAACAGTTACCTGACGATGTCTATGTACTTCATGTAAGTATTGATGACGAATAAAATTCTTGATTCTTATTGATCGAGCATTGGAAATTGGAAATAATGGATGATGAAGAAGGTGTACAAGGTCAGTGTTGGGTAAACTACTTTTTAAAAGTAGTTAGCTACAACTACTTTCTTTAAAAAGTAGCTAAACTACACTATACAACTATTTTTTTAAAAAAGTAGCTAGCTACTTTTTCACTACTCCACAAAAAGTCATGATAGAATGTTTTGTTATGTGGTTTAAGCAAATAATGTCCATCAAAACGCAAAAAAGTTATGCATAGGCTACACAGTTACATACATTGATTGACATTCATTTATATAATATCAATGTGAATATAGACCATACTATTGTAGAATAAATAATAATAATATTCGTGTAACCTGGCTGGCTCAGGTCTGGTGTCAGAGTTTTCAGGTCGCTCCTGATCAATTTCAGGGCCTCTGACATGGCTTAACGACTGTTTTTAGGCAGCCGGGACCGACGGCTTAACGTGTCCATCCGAAACACGGGGAAGTGGCTTGAGAAAAATTGTTAAAAAATTGTAAGAAACATTCTGATCCACAATTTGTGTCAAAATGTATCATTTTTGAAACAATATTGAGCGAACTGGAGTCATTTTCCCATCTTGCCTGAATGTCTTCTTTGTGTGATAAAGTAAACATGAACTATAATATCATTAACGTTGTCGAATAAAGTAGAATAAATAATTATATGCACCTTAATGTAATGGAGAACTACAAAAGAAAGAACTAATATTATATGGCACAAAATGAAGTTTTATTAAAACCTCACTATTAACTCATTCTATTTCAACCAATTAAAACGTACCAATTCACAAATCAGAAACAAACAAGTAACTTACTTAAAGATTAAATAACTATTTCCCTCTTATTAGCTTCTGTTTATTAAATTATTGAAAAGTGTGTCATTTTGGAGGTAAAATTGGTGGAATATTTGACAAATAACGATATTCTAGATTATTATTATACAAATAATATGTGCCACCAGCCCACTGGTGGCATTGATTTATTGATCATAGTACTATCGATTATATGAGTTGATGTATATCAAAGTGACGTAAAAAGCAGCGTGATTTACGCTACATACTAGTCTTGAAATGTAGCAACGTTAAAATTTTCATGCTACTTTTAAAAAGAAGCGTTGTTACACTACAAACTAAAAAAAAGCTAATAAATTATTTAGATCAAGTTTGATTTACTGTCGCCATCTATCCAGAAAGTTATGATCATGGATAGAAACCGAATAAAGAGTTACATATGTGTTGAACTCAATATAACTTATTTCATTATAATTATTACCACACTGAGTAGCCACACTAACACATAAGTTATCTAGCCTCACATAAGTTATTTGGGTAGTTGTCACCTCTATTCAGACTGTTAACAAGTGTATAGCTACAAATGGGTGATAACCCCCCAATGAATGTGCTGTAGCCAACGTACTATAAGTTATAGGATGAAAATTTACACTTGCAATTCAGATTCAGAATCAATGACAAACTGGTAGGCTAGTGCCAGACGACTAATAGGTTAATGGAAAAGGAATCAATGATAAGTTTCTGTTCCAGAAATGACTCGCAAGCTATATCCAGTGCAAAGTTTTGAAGAAACTATCAATTAATAGTAATGTTCCTAAGATTGTAAAATATAATAAAGTGAATACCTTGAGTCCATCTCTGAAAAACATCTTCCTTCACATTGGTACCCCACATTAACTTGATGATTTCGTCAAGTTCATTATTTACAGTTGATGATGATGGATTAACATCCATCTTTAAACTAAGATTATACTAAGTAGATAAACAGACAACAATTCTCATAACTTGAAGTTCGGAAAATATCGACAGAAAATGAAAGAAATAACCTAAAATCACAAATTTGAAACTTCACATCACACAGAAACAGAACAGAACACCCAGCTTGCTCTTCAAAGAACAGATGAATGTAAATCAGCTGATTTCCGTTCCGGCCAGTCGAACTGAATTTTAAATTTTCAAGCTATTTTTTAGCAGAATTTCATCTTAATTTAATAAAATTGAATTAACGTGAATAATGAGATTTTTTCATCTATAAACTATGAACAATCACTTATTTTCAAGCTGAGGAAAACTTCTCAAAGCCGCCCGGTCCAAAGGCCTTGTTTATGTCACATTCAGATTGAAGTTGATTTAAGAAAGTAAACGATCTATTAAATCATAACTATTATTCAATTTCAAAATAGATTCAAAACTATTTATTTTTTAGGGTTCGAGAAAAATCAATTAAATAGAACACTTTTATATAATCACGATACCACACATGCGTATTTGCTCTCTGAAGTAGGGTCACGTGACAAGAATTCGTCTCCCATTTGGCAGAGTCGGGAGTTGAATTTTGGTGTTCGTCTTCTCTTTCGGCCATGATGTTGAACGCGTTAACAAGGGCTGCCTCTGGGGCTTTAAGGGCTGCAAAACCAGCAGTAAACCCCCAAGTATTAAGCAATGAAGCGATCAAGATTGTCGGTTCACTTTCCGCCACATGTGAGTACAAATTTCTTCAAGTTTTGTCCAATTTTCTATTGATGTACTGCCTGCCTGTCTGCTCCCAATCTCAAGGGTATTGGGTCACCTATTTTCTGTAATAGATGAATCAATTGAGTATTAATTACCAGTACCTTATCAACTAATTCACCTGTTCTCAATTTGTGTACTTCTGAATGATTTTTTAATCAATTATCTACTTTTGCTACGATTGACCTTATTGACTTTCAGCGGTGACCGATTCGGCAATGGAGGCTAGTCAATACTCAATGATTCCTGTTCTAATCATCGTTTAGCGTTTAACATAAATTCTCTAAACTCATTACCATTCAACTAGAAATTTTATGAGTTTGAAGTTGAAACTCAAACCACAGGCCCATTTAGGAAATCACAAAGAGCGCATACCTATACCCTAATTGCACTAGCCCAAGTTTATGTATTGTTTTAACGTAACCTTAACTATTCTGAAAAAGGAATTTTCCCATCATGACGCTCATAATCAAACAGCTATCAATGTATCATTTTTGGCGTTTTACGATTGAAAATCAATTCAAGATAGAAATGTTATGGATAATTGCCCTTCTAGTTCATTTTGCCAGACTTCCCTAACATATTACCTGCTCGATAAAACCTGTTAAATTGTTGCAATCTTGAGAATTACTGCCGGCTAACTAATAGTAACCTTGATTCAATTTAAATTGTCATTTCAACCTTGAATTTGTTATAGGCCTAAGTTAGTTTTTCTTGAAAATAATCAAACTGAACTGGTTAGTTCTATGCCATAACCATGAATTAAGAAGAGTAAGTAACTTATTATTAAACTTTGATGATACTCTTAAATTAGGCCTATCTTATAGACATGATGATTTAAATTTCTCATTGTAAGTATTAACTTATAGAAAATGTAGGATGTTTATTCCTAACCTGACCTTCATCTTCATTAAAACCTTATTGAAAACCTCTAGGATAACATTTTTCACTGTAGGGTACTAAAGTTGTTCATTGTACTTGAAAATCAACCTAAAGCTGGCTTATAACAATATTTTATAATATTATTTTATAACAGTAAGTTAGTTTTCTTCATTCTTCTGATCTTGTGGACCGGGAATACCTTTTACCTAATACTTAATACTACTCGTAATTCTGGATCGATGACGTCAAATACTTGCAATACATAGCCTACATACAATTAAGGTATATTTAGCAAGATGACATCTCAGACCAATCATCAATCGTATACTTCTATAATTGAATGTTATCTATGCTCAGCTCTAACATATTAATTTTCAAGCGCTTCTCGGTAGCTTACCTATCACAGCTGGACTATTGCAATGTCACTGCACACTGGTACTTCTCTCAGACTGTCCTGACAGAGCTTAGAATAGATAACAGAGTCATTCGCCATCCGTCTAATTGAATGAAATCTACGACCTGTCTGTGGTGTTCACTAAGGTAGATAAGTTACATATTAGATGCGATATTAGTAAATTGATGTTTTAACTCTTGGTATTGGTAAATTCCTATAAAGTATTTTTTCTTAAGTTTCTATTTTTCCTTACCTAATTCCATTTCCTTTCCCAAACTCAATCCAGTGCATGTGACTAGCAGACATAGACTGCCACATTTGTCTCTCGTCTTGAGAGACAAGAATAATCCTGAAGATCCATGCAAACCAAAAACCGGTGGTGCTAATGAAGGCAAAGATCCTGACGATTTGTTGAAGTGTAGTGAGAAGTGCAGTGAAAGCGGTAAGATCTTTAGTCGAAAATTTTCTACTTTGTTTATTTGAATCATCGTTGAAACAGATCATTTACCTTGAAATATGGCCAATTTTTTCTATTACTCATTTTGGAGCAATATCAAATAATCACCTAAGCTAGTAGGTAAAGTCAAGTTTGAATAAATTATTTTTTAAAAAATTTTAGATTTTTTATAATTATTTGTGAAGGTTGGAAATGATCTTTTGTGAAAGCAATCCCAAGGAAAATGTTTTATTCATTTTAATTACAGAGCGTTCTGTCTTGTCAAAATTGATGAATTTTTTTCTACTGGTCTAGTAGTTTGAAACATTGATTACATTTTAGGAACTGTTCATAGTTCATTCAGTAACCTAAGTTAGGCTTTAATTTTTTTTCATTTTTCAATTTGCACAATTCAAATTCAATTCTATGAAACAGTTCCTCAGAAAAAATTGGAATTAGATTTCAGACAATTTTCGTACATCGCGATTTATTCAGTAGAATTAATGTAATAGATAATTTTCTCTTACTCTAACAGAAGAGAAAAATGATAGCGAAGATAAACTGTGCTCCTCACTACCTGGCGAATCAGATGAAGATAAACTGTGCTCCTCACTACCCGGCGAATCAGATGAAGATAAACTATGCTCCGTTCTACCTGAGGAACCGCCTCCTTGCTATTTGCAAGATCCTGCTTCTTTCAGTTCTACATCCTCTGATCCTGATTCTATCAGTCCCATGTCCTCAGAAGTAGGTGCTAGATCCCTTGGCGAGGCATCTGCTGAAGCTCAAGGGGTTCAGGAACCTCTTGTACCCAAAGGTCCTCTGTTTCCTCCTTTGGATCCTCAAAATTATACTGCTGAGATTGATAAAGGTTTGTAGATCATAAGGTTTGGTAACAGCCGTCGTCAATTTATTAATTTAGGTAACTTAGACTTTTCTTTATTTAGCGAAGTATAATTTTGTTAATATCATTTGAAGTAGGTAGATTGAATGTTGATAGAGATATTTCTTCTTGTTAGCCTATATATTCTATTTTCTATAAAATCATCCCAACAATCATTTCAATTTAGTAGGGAGAAGAATAGTACAGGCTATGCCTATTTTTTCCTCCCGATTTCAGTATTTTGTATTATTGTAGAAGTAAAGAAATTTGTTTCATTAAATTATTCAAGTGATGAGATTTAGATCTTAGCTTAGTAGAGGGTTTTTATATGAAATATTCGTGGTGTAGATAAATATACAAAATATATAGCTTGAAACATAATTTTTCAATTAGAGTATCGGTAGACACTAGACAATCCTGATAATTATTGAAATTAATTTACTTCCAGTCCTCATCAGGATTTTGGGTTCCATGTCCATGAGCAATAAATTGTCTTTTTTTATATACTTGACCTAACAACTATTTGAAGTATTGTAGAAACCTCTTTTAGTGTTCAACTGTATAGATTACATTTTTATAAGTTATGTATTCCTAGAATCTTACATCTATATTTCTTAATCAAGTTGGATTTTATCTGGTTGATTTTGAATGTCAAGTTTGATGCTTCTCCAGAAATTAATGTCCCCTGGATTGATTGATTTCGATGGAGTTATTTAAAACATTCTCCTGATCTTTGTGTACATTCATTTGCAATAGAATAAAACAAAATTAGAAATTAACAACAAGCATAGTTAATTGTACTATATGAGGGCTACAATAATATGAAGTACCACTGTATATAGTACACTGTGCACTGTGGAAAAATTGAAGGATAAAAAGTAGCAGCATAGAGTTGCCATATAAAGATTTTTCATCAAATAGAGTGCATGGATGTCTGATCATTTGAGAAGAGGCTAGAATAGCGATGGCCTCTCTATGTTGACTCTAATTGACTTTCTATGATGCTACTTGAATGAACAATTTTGCTCAGTGAGTATGGACAATACTTAGCTGTGTTAGCTACTACATTCCCAGAAAGTCTTATTTATTATAGAGATCATCTTCTACTACAAATTCCTCTTTTAAGCTCTCCTACATTTATAATTTTCCATTTACTCACGAAATAAATACACATTATCCTAAACTTCGAAACGCCTCTACTTCTCTATTTTGATGAGTAAATATTATTCAAATTGAAGCTTATTTCAACTTTGATAATTAAAAAATTTTGACTGCAGTAAAGAAAAACTATGAAAAGTCCATTATTTACAATATTGAAAAGGTTTATTTAAAAATTATGAAACGTCCAGAAAACACCATACATATGATAAATGAAAGGTCATTCAATGGTCATTCACATTTGATCATGTTGAATATTAGTTTCTTTCATTGTAATTATATATTAACGAGAGTGCAATTGTGTTTTCAGCTTATGCGACGGCAGCTCAGGCCAAGCCGGCGGCCGGCAAAGGTAGCAAGGGCAGAATCGTGGCCGTAATCGGTGCCGTCGTCGACGTGCAGTTCGATGACGCCCTGCCGCCCATCCTCAACTCCCTCGAGGTCCAGAACAGGACTCCCCGTCTCGTGCTCGAGGTCGCTCAGCATCTTGGTTAGTCACCCAACCGACCAATCAATTTTATCATTTTCTTGAAAATAGCAGTTTTCAAAATAAGTTATCTATAAATATTGAAAAACTCGGTAATGTCGATATTTATTTGAAATAGAGAAAATACAGTGATTTTAAAATGAGTGTAAGTATAGTTATTTATAACAAGTAGTGATACAAGTTATTGTTATTTTTGTGGGTTTTCAGTACGGTATGAATAAAAAATAATATTCCCTCATCACACCTGAAACTGAGTCGAAGTGAATATTGATTGTCAGTAAGAATATTGAATATCAGTAAATATTGATTCCACCAATCGGAATCAGCTCTTTCGAACCAGCTTATTGGGCTCATTAGTCGTTGAGCTGGTCCTGATGTGAGAAGAAATTTATTTCGGTCACTTGAATCGAGTATTAATTATTATTTCAAACATTTACAAAATATTTTAGCTTGAATGTGAATTTCTTTGAATTAAGTAATATAAACAGTGTGAATCCAGGAGATTGTTTCATAAAAATCTAGAACTTCTGTAAAACAGGGAAAATACCGACACACTAGTTATAGATATAGTGTTCTATGCCATAAACTTGGAAGTCTAGTATGCGATCGCCTGACTCTTGGTTTGCTGGACTCCTAAATCGATAATTCAATTGTAAATTGTCACTATTTGATTGTAAATCAATTTGAAAAGTTTTAGGTCATTTCATACATTATTATCTGGTAAGTATTCAGCCGGATCGAGAGCGCTTTGTCAAATTAAGTTAGGGAACTAATGAAAAATATTCTAGTTCAAAAATGAGTAGATATGATGTTGATGATTGGACAATAAATCTGATAATTTTTTTATATTTTCTCTGTATGGTATGTATTGCATTATAATAACAGTTATGTACTGAATACTTGATAAATTTATTAAATTAGACTACTACAATGAGGCGTTGCTACTTGATTCGCAGGAGAGAACACAGTACGAACGATTGCTATGGATGGTACCGAAGGTTTGATCAGAGGACAGGAAGTGAACGACACCGGATACCCCATCAGGATCCCCGTCGGAGTTGAAACTCTGGGAAGAATCATCAATGTCATTGGTAATTTGCAATCAACAACTACTGATAATATTTGCACTTGGTCTCCTCATTGTACGGAAACTGAACTACAATTTTACGACTTGAGCACTATCATAATAGCTTTATAAAGCGCAAATTCAGTGTATTTAATACAATTATTATTTTAAATGGAGGAAATTATTCATATTTGCCAGTCATATTTATTATTTTTCCTAGTATTTAATTGTTAAAAAGAACTTTGATACTGTTACTTTGTTTTTAACACTGTTGCTTCGTATTCAGTTTATAATCTAGTAACAACAATATGTTTTCTTCTTGAATTATTTGGATTCAGGATGTCACTAGGATTATATTCTTTTAGTACTTCACAAATATCATTTGTGATGATATTCCCATGGCCGGTATTACACGATAATAGTTCATATCTGATCATAATTATGGAAAGAGGCGAAAATACAAAATCATATTTTCATCTCTTTTGATATGATCAGATATGATCATAGAACTATTATCGTGTAATACCCGCCTTAAGGACATGAATATTGGACAACTTGAGTAATAATTAGTATTCAATAGCAATAGAAACTACAGAATACTCGTGAATTCTTTTGCATAGACAATTGAAACTATAGTAACTTATACTGTGTTTAAAGTTGAACTCCAGTATCACTTGTGAATTCTTCTACATGGATTCATGGTTTTTAGTTGGCATGTCCAATATTACCCTCTCAAATATTTCTACATTGATTCATTATTATTATTATCATTAATTAGCTTGTCCAATATTTCCCTCCCTTATTTGAAAGTTCTCGACTTGATGGATGATTTCACATCATGCAATCGAAAATTTGTTTTATATTCTATTAGGTGAGCCAATTGACGAAAGGGGCCCCATTCCCACCGACAAGTTTGCCGCCATCCACGCCGATGCTCCTGAGTTCGTCGACATGAGTGTCGAACAGGAGATTCTTGTCACTGGAATCAAGGTCGTCGACCTTTTGGCCCCCTACGCCAAGGGAGGAAAGATCGGTACGTTTCTATCATAATTTTCAATATTTTACACCATTTGATGGTATATATAATAATGTTGGATTTCTTCATAACCGGTTTTCAAATCTATGACAAACTGTCGAATTTTCTAGACTCATATCTTTTTTAGTCTGTCTAGGCTAAGAAGACTTTCTGACAAGATAGGAGAATGATTCCAACTTGGTCAATATCGGTTTAAAAATTTGGTATTGAATTATAGGGAACATTCTGATCTACAATTTGAGACAAAATTTATAATTTTTGAACCAATATTGACCGAGCTGGTGTTAGTTTCCCATCTTGCCAGAATGTCTTCTTGTCGCTTGGACAGACTGTATATATTATTTTTTGTAGTAAAACTTTTATTGTGCAGATGTCAGTTTCCTATTTGATCAATGTGTGTCGAATTGTTTGCAGGTCTGTTTGGTGGTGCTGGAGTCGGCAAGACTGTATTGATCATGGAGCTGATCAACAACGTAGCCAAGGCTCACGGAGGTTACTCAGTGTTTGCTGGTGTAGGAGAGAGGACCCGTGAAGGCAACGACTTGTACCACGAAATGATTGAGTCCGGTGTCATCTCGCTCAAGGACAAGACCTCCAAGGTACAGTAGAAATTAAATTCCTGTTCAATATTCATTTCATATAGAACGGGAATGATAATTATAAAATCATTGAAATAGTTTATAGCTCTCATATTCTCGATAATATTTATGATAGAAGATATATTTGAGCTGAATTCACTTCAGTGTAGTTTTAAACTAGTAACTGTAACTTTTTCCAACCTCTCACTCGACATTAATCACAATAAGGCAGATTTGAAGTTTCAAACTCTATAAAATAGTTATTTGTGTAACTAGGGCCTAAAGTGGTAGATTGCTGCATCGAGTGAAACAGTTTTTTTCACGAGCCGAAGGCTCTCAAGTGCAGCAAGCACACTTTGAGCTCAAGTTACACATTACATTTTCCCTACAGTTACCATCAAATGTGAAGAAAATTTAGAAGGATGTTGATTTAGAGACCTATACTTATATATATGGTGGTTGTAGGGTCACCAAGATGGGTATATGATCTCACTCAACTGATTATAATACACTATGTACAAATGGACTGATAAAATAAACTGACAGAATGGACTGATGAGGTGAACTGGAAAAATGAACGAATGAGATGGACTGTAAAAATAAACTGATGGAATGGACTGACAGAATAGACTGATGAAATGAACTGACACAATGGAATGATGGAATTAACTGACAGGATAGACTGATGAAATGGACTGACAGAATGGACTGATGAGATGAATGAAAATTATGAAATGGACTGATGGATTGGTCTTACAGAATGGACTGAAAAATGAACTGATGAGATGGACTGAAAAAATGAACTGATGGAATGGACTGACAGAAATGGAATGAACCGACACAATGGAATGATGGAATGGACTGACAGAATAGACTGATGAAATGGCCTGGCAGAATGAACTGATGAGATGGACTAAAAAAATAATGAACTGACAGAATGGAATGGTGAAATGGACTAACGCAATGGAATGATGAAATGGACTGACAGAATGGACTAATGAAATGAACTGACAGAATGGAATGATGGAATTAACTGACAGACAGGATAGACTGATGAAATGGACTGATGAGATGGAATGAAAAAAATAATTCATTTATGAAATGGACTGATTGATTGGTCTCACAAAATGAACTGATGCAATGGAATGATGAAATGGACTGACAGAATAGACTGATGAAATGGACTGATGAAATAGATTGGCAAAATAGACTGATGGAATGAAGTTAAAAGTCAGTTATTATTATTATTATTATTAGCGTATGGCTTTATTTGGTGGCTTTAAAAGTCAGTAATAATCAGTCAAAAACATGGACTGAGAAATTCACTGAAAAAATTGACTGATTGAATGGACTGATGATAATGAACTGACAGAATGGACTGAAACAATGTAATGATGAACTGAACTGATGGATTGATAGAGTGGACTGAAAGGATGCCCTGAATAATAAATACCGATAAAAAATACCGATACATTGAATGTACATGATCCACCAGTTTTGGAAACACATTTTCAAAAACTTCCTCTTCTGTGATTGGTTGAAAATCTGGAAAATCCAGATTACTTTATGCACTAGTGCGTAAAGTATTTTAGACACTCGTGTGAGAATGGCCCATTTTAGAAACTATTCGGTGTGTAAAGATGCACTTTTTTGCCATCTGTAGGAAAAATATATTTTATACATTTCTTTTCTCCGATTACTTGGAATATTTTGACAGACTCTGTGTTACTTCGTCTAGCAGGTTAGCCAGCGCCATCTAGCGGGTGATAATGCAACTAGACTAAGTTTTTCTGTTAGCCAAGATCTGTCGAAAATCAACAACTTTGAATTGATATTGTACAATTTAGGATGATTGTACAAAAATTATCTTGGGCTTGAACGTTTCTGGACTAAGAAAATCGAATACACTGATAGTTACAAAGTAATATTCAGTTACTAAATCAATAAACTTTTGACGCGTTCAATAGTTGACAAGTTCCAATAGCAAGCAGATGGCACCTACTCCAAATTCAGCATAGGCGAAGAAAGCATAATAAGGTTACGGGTCTAGCTGTTCTTGGAACTTATTAACTGATAATTTATTTTGTTTTGTTTTCATTGATGTTGTGTGCCGAAAAATAAAGTTCGACACCAAGGGTCGAAAATGTACTATTCCGTCTCTCGATCTTTTCTAGTCCTCGGCCTACGGCCTCGGACTTGAAAACCGATCTCGAGCCGGGAATCCGCCTTTTTCGACCCTAGGTGCGAAATATACTATTTATATTTGCAACAATATATCCTTCAACACTATGTGTTTTCTACTTTGTTTGCAATCTACCAACCTAATCAAATTGATATAACAAAATGGATATGAACTTTAATATTTTTAGAACTGAGCTTCATCTTCCTGATTCTTTCTAAATCATTGAGCTTTTTGTCTTGAGAGAACGCACATTTGTTTGACAAAGAACAAGTAAGATGCAATAGTAACACGGAATTGTATGGAGCAACGCATCATATTATACAAAATTAGCTGATAATTATACTTTGCTCTTTTCAAATATATTACATTTCTATTTCTAATATTGTTTCTATTAGGCCGGTATTACATGATCCATGTAATATATCATTGTCATATTGTCATATTGAATGAGATGAAAATACAACTTTTTAAGTAATAAATTATGTAAATAATATTTTATTTTTATGTGTGATAGAACTGAACTATTACCGTGTTATAGCGGCCTTACTCCTAGTTCTTATAGGTGCTGGTCGTAGCAATGTGCGTTTCCTCATAGTATTGAATAATTTACGTTTGTGTTGTAGGTCGCTCTGGTATACGGTCAGATGAACGAGCCCCCCGGCGCTCGTGCCCGTGTCGCCCTGACCGGACTAACTGTGGCTGAGTACTTCCGTGACCAGGAAGGACAGGACGTGCTGCTCTTCATCGACAACATCTTCAGGTTCACACAGGCCGGTTCAGAGGTGTCTGCTCTGCTCGGTCGTATTCCATCAGCTGTCGGTTACCAGCCGACTCTGGCCACTGACATGGGTACCATGCAGGAAAGAATCACCACCACCAAGAAGGGCTCGATCACATCGGTGCAGGCCATCTACGTGCCGGCCGACGACTTGACCGATCCGGCTCCGGCCACTACATTCGCTCACTTGGACGCCACCACTGTGCTGTCTCGCGCCATTGCTGAGCTCGGCATCTACCCGGCCGTCGACCCGCTCGACTCCACCAGCCGTATCATGGACCCCAACGTCATCGGTGCTGAACACTACAACGTAGCCAGAGGTGTACAGAAGATCCTGCAGGTAAAATTCATACTGACCCTGAAAATTTCATACCTAACCTTTATAAGTGTAAAATGTAAAATGAAGACGAGCTTGAAGATCTTAATTCGGGTTTATGTCCCAAACTAAGAAATCCCTTTCTATGAATTTGTACATATTTGCATGATAGCTTATTTGTAAATCAGCTGAAATTTGAAAAAAGAATATGTACGCATCATGGTTTTCAACGTACCGGGTAAGGCACTTGACTTTTCAGTGTGCAAAATATTCAAATGTCATTTCTTAACTAGATCATTACTAATTTAATTCAAAATTAAGCATCGTCTGACAAAATCTCGTTAATCTTATCGATCTTGTTAGATATCATTCGTGATTTGTTATTCATGAATAAATTTCTTATTCTTCAAAAAATTTTGTATTCTGAAAGACATGTTCAGATGTGACCTACATTTTATCCAACTCTTTGTCATGAATCACATATTTCTATAATAATGATGACCGCCTAGTTTAAAAGGGTAACTTATTCTTGAATTTGTCTAAGAAATTATTTTGTTCTGTTGAATAGGACTACAAGTCACTCCAGGATATTATTGCCATTCTGGGTATGGATGAATTGTCTGAGGAAGATAAGTTGACCGTCGCTCGTGCCCGTAAGATCCAGAGGTTCCTGTCGCAGCCATTCCAGGTCGCTGAAGTTTTCACCGGACACGCTGGCAAGCTTGTCCCTCTCGAAGAAACCATCAAGGTACCCATTTTAAGCAAATATTTTACATGACAAATCAAATCAAATGACATGTTCAAATAAAATTTCATAATTTTTCTGCCTTTTTTCAACCAGGGCCCTGGCTTATAAAGATTTACAGCTTGTTTTTCTGATGAAAAACAAGCGATTGGGATTGTAGATTCACCAATAAAACTCTCAAATTACAATGTTCCAATTTTTGGAAAGGATCAGCTGTTGAATCAACGATCAGCCAAAACTCACTAGAAGACCCTAAAGCCGCGTATCGACAGTCCGAGGCATGTGCTACGAATGCCTCGCTGTACAGTCTGTTGACACAAAAAAAGAGTACTACTACTAGTCTGCTAACTACCGCGTATTGACAGTCCGAGGCATGTGCCACACATGCCTCGGACTGTCGATACCGGGTTTGCTAGCAGCGAGGCAAACGCTGCACACATTTCGCAGCGAGCAGTGCCTGTTGCCTCGCAACGCACAACAAACAATTCTACAAACTAACCTCAAAATTGTACCCCATTCCTATGCATTTTTGTGATTAAGAATTCTATTTGGGTGCAGAAGGTTCTAATAGGCAATAATAAGCATTGCCTTGAATTTTGATCTACTAATTGAGCACAAACTAACCTCCATTTATCAATTATCAATTCAAAATCAGCAAATTATCAATTGTCAGAGCTTAGTTGCTTTGTCTCCCGCTTGATGGCGCTAGTCAATTTGTTTGCGTGCTCGCATTTTTCGTTACAAAAAATGCAGATTTTTTATTATAATTATTTTTATTATAATTATATACTATATACTATACTATACTATAATTATAATTATTTTCGATTATTGCAGATTATATTCACACATATGCCTCAGCCATGAGTTTATACTTTTTTTGCGTCACCAGACTGTACTGCGAGGCATTCGTGGCACATGCCTCGGACTGTCGATACGCGGCTTAACATTCGAATCCAAAATGGCCGCTATGGTTCGAGTGAAATAGGAAATACCATGTATTCTTTATTCTTTCTTTACAATTGCGACTTGGTTTCCAAGTATTTTAAGCAAAGGATGAATGAGTGATGATGAATAATGAAGGTTTAAGATGTAGGTTATATGTCTATGTAAATTGGTTCAGACGAAAAATTCACGATATCGCTGTTCAAACTCAAATCATCGCGGCCATTTTAGATTACAAGGGTAGGGTCTTCTGACTTGGTTTGTTTACGATTTTCTTTGTAGGTTATGATAATATTTCAGCAACAATAATGATTCCTGTTCAAATCTCACTATAAAAATAATGACTGATATTTATTATTAAATATATTCATAATAATAAATCAATTTCTATATCAAAATCATTAAATTAGGAGCAAAGTTTTGGTTTTAAAGGAATAGCATTGGACTATTCCGATATTCTATTCACTTGAGGTAAATTCGTTTCATGTCATTTTTTTAATCAGCTGAAACTGTAGAATTTACATTTTATTGGAAACGTTTATGAGACAGAAACGCCCATAAAATCAACGAATTATGAGTAATGTGGATTGTAAAATGTTTATAAGCCAGCGCCCAGATAATTATTTAGATATGAAATACCTTCAAAATCAGATTATAATGTAATTGACACAGTTTGAACCCACGGTAAATTGAACAAGACGGTATGAGTCAGGAATGGGATGCGCTGTGTCTTTTGATTTTCGCAATGTGGAATTATAGCTGACGCCAAAAAGTAAGGCGGATTCGTCTGTCTTTTACGTAATGTAGCCTAATATCTAAAATACTCATTGCTACTTGTTACAATGTTCAAGATGTATAAGAATTCATCCATTATACACTATATTATGTTTGTTGTAGTTTTTCTTGATAACACTCTTGATGATACTCTGGTGATGATACTCTTGATATCTCGATGATACTTGGTAAAATAACTACTAGGATGAATTTCATTGGCAATCCAGATTACTTTGGCAAAATGGACCAGCTATTCTTAATTAAGGATTGAAGTAGCAAATTTAATAAAATTTTCATTTAACTTTGAATTCCACTAACAGGCTTTCTCCTATTTTTCAGGGATTCTCCAAGATCTTGGCTGGAGAGTACGATCACCTGCCCGAGGTTGCTTTCTACATGGTTGGACCCATTGAGGAAGTTGTAGCCAAGGCTGAAACTCTAGCTAAGTCCACCTCGTAGATATAGAAAGATTCCAATAAAGAGTCTTGATTAATCAAAGGTTAAAACATGAACATTGCTCTGCAGTACTTCGTGTGTTACTCTTATCATCCTTTTTTGTATTTTACTCAGCTCAAATGAGCTGATGTAATATTACTGTTATAGTTATTATTATGCTTTTCTAAAACAAACATTTTTACAAAATGAAAAAAGTAGTGATCACTGAGCTGCTGAGCATTTCAATTCATCATGAATTCCACTACCATTAAATGTAATAGATTATCATTTCTTGAAAAATATAAATTATTCAAACCTGTGAAGGATGTTCTGAGTGATATAAATACAATGTTAATTGATGTTATTCAATAAACAATTTTATGTTACAATGAGTTTAATTACCAATCCCCATTACAACCTTCTTCAATCTCTACAAATGTATCATAACTTGATGCTTACTTCTTGTATGTAGGAACAGTACTTCTAAATGCCTGTCAATGTCAAAATGTTCAGATGTCATATCTATATAGGAACTTGACAAAATATTCAATTGAGACTTTCTAGCATTAAAAGTTGAAAAAAATGAATTTTTTTCACTCGGTCATAAGGTTGATGAGATCCCAAAAGAGAAAATATATTTATTAAAAACAAAAAGGAAATCTATTCAATTCTATTTGTATAGCTTTTTTGGTGTGAAAAGAGAAGATCCAAAGTGATAGTTTCACCTGAACAATAAAATGCTTTGGAAAATGATTCGCTGCAAGCGGGTTTGTTTTTGTTAAATTGTCATATACTGATACTTATATATGATACTTATAATAATAATGATGATACTTAAGATATAATGATATACTTGAAATATAATAATAATGATACTATAAGAATAATGATACTTATAATTATACTAAATATCATTCTAGCTATGTATGCTATCGTATCCATTCTTAGAGATTTGATAGATATGGAGGAATATTCTCTGGCATCTAATACAGGGTGCAACTTGATATAATTTAGCAATGCGATATTGTGCAATACTGTAATGAAGTGTACTCAGATAAAGCATCGAACTGTCGAGACATTTTTTAACGAATTTGTTCTGCAGTGATGGCCTCCTTCCTGAGCCCTCAAGCAAAACTTTCATGAGAATCCTAACATGGAATTGCTTCCAATGTCTAAGTAGGCCTGTATTTTATTTTTTCTTCAAAACCTATCCAAGTATCCTTACAACTAAGGGCTGGACCAAATGGTGTTGAGCCGACTTGATCAAGTAGATGCATAGATCCAGTTGATAGGGGGAGTGGGGGGTGAAAGGTGCAAAATTTCAGTTTTTTGTGAATTGTAGCCGAAAAAAAATTCACGCATGTTTTTTCCAGAGAACAAAATTTGAAAGAGATTGAGACCAATTACGAATCTGTATCATCAACCGTTTCCAAGATGCAATTTTTTGAAAACTCCATATTTTTTTCACAGGAATTATTCCGACACTTTAAAAGTTTGTAACTTTGAATTGGAAACACTTGCATCCGTATTTTAAAATCCCTCTCGGCGAAATTTATTTCTCTTTAATTTGAGACCAAATTCACACTTCTATGTTCAGTGGTTCATGTGCTACAGCGATTTTGAAAAACCCTTACATCCCAAAAATCCCCTAAAATTACATTTTATCACACAAAAAAAAACTAAAAATATCCGGATTGGCTCATACTTCTAGATTCCGTTTCTTGAGACCCTAGAGGCCTAGACTGTCGTAAAAATCGTTTACACGACCAAGACTATCATAGGATTCATGGGGGCTGGTCAATAGCATCCCTTTAATTTTAATCATTTATATTCCCTCATAACTTTTGATAGGAACGTCGGATTCTATCGTACAATAGCTCATCATTTTCTACTCATCACGGCGGTATAAATTCATATATTATATATTAAATTCATATATTATATATCCAAATTCGGTGAAAATCTCCAAAATAAAATAAAATTTAAATGATACCCTTGAATAATAATACCTGCACATTGAAAATTACAATTTTTCATATATCAATGCTCCCAAACGGGAAGTTGTGAACGGGAAAATCTGAAACTATCAAGAAATGTAGAGAAAATCTTCCTCTTTCAGATGGTTTCTATAAGAATTGCGAGACCTTCGACATAAGAAGGTACACAACCGGTTTTATCACAGTTTTTCTGATAAATTCGCTCATTTTTTGAATTCTATTGAATTTTCTCTAACAATAAGCATTGAACAAGAAATTTCTATATACCATCTTTCAGAGGATAAATCACTATACATTTCTAGACAAAGAACATAGTTACCGAGTTACAATAGAATGAATTACGGTATGTGTAATTTTTTAACAATTGAAAACGCTGATTTTCCAACAATGCTATCATGAGGAATTAATTGTAGAATCATGATAAATCTCATATGATATTAAAGATCACATTTTTTTTCTACAATTTGAGACCAAATTCATATTTTTTGAACAATAAATGAGCTACGTATATTTTTAAAACCAATCGTCGTCTTAATTCTTGAGCTCAACGAAGCGTTTCAATGTATCATTCATAGTGTGTCGAGCGCCTTTCAGAGTGAGCTCTGCTATTTAGATCTAGCTAATTCTGTAATTGTTCAAAAAATGTGAATTTGGTCTCAAATTGTAGTGAAAAATGTACTCTTTGATACTATATAATATGATTCACAATATTTCTTGAATAAAACTATGATGTTAACATTGCTGTAAAATCTAAAAGCTATTGTATTTCAATTTTTACTTATTTTTAAAAATTTATTCATCTGTAACTTTGTAACTAATGAAGGTAGAGTGGTGTTCTTGGTCTGAAAATGTAGAGAATTTTGCCCTCCATAATAATTAAGGAATTATATGCCAATCTGAATATTTTTAATATTTTTTTTATGATAAAATGTAATTTTAGGGGATTTTTGGGATGTAAGGGTTTTTTAAAATTGCTATAGCACATGAACCACTGAACATAGAAGTGTGAATTTGGTCTCAAATTAGAGAGAAATGAATTTCGCCGAGAGGGATTTTGAAATACAGATGCAAGTGTTTCTTATTCAAAGTTACAGAATAATTCCTGTGAAAAAAATATGGAATTTTCAAAAAATTGCATCTTGGAAACGGTTGATGATACAGAGTTGTAATTGGTCTCAATCTCTTTCAAATTTTGTTCTCTAGAAAAAACATGCGTGAATTTTTTCGGCTACAATTCACGAAAAACTGAAATTTTGCAACTTTTACCCCCCTCCACCAAAAACCCGACGCTCATAGGGGTGTAACTTTTTACCAAACAATAAAGGGGTTGTATAGAACAAGTTTGCGTAGGAATCGTCCTTTCTCTTTGGATGTTGATATTCGGCCTTTTTTGAACTAATTGCACCGTACTAAAATAGTAGCTCATGAAAAGAGCAAATTTACTAGGTACCTATCAATAAAATTTATTATAATAAATTATTATCAATAATATTTAATATTCTTGATTTCAGACTTAACATAACTATAAGAAAGACCTAATAAGATGAAATATTATTTTACTTTCTCTTGAGAATGGGTTCAATCATACCGAAACATGTTTTGCCTCAAGTATTCTAATAAGGGTAGGTAGGCCTACTGTGATTTTTAATTTTTATTTACGGTGCATTCATAACATATTATTAAAGGAATTTTAAGAGTAGATTATCGTTGACATCATCCAGCACTATTTTTTTAAAATATACCTTTTACAGTACTTGAAATAGAATTCATGAACTTATTTGAAAAGCCTCGGACCCCCTTTCGCTTAATAGTTCCATATGCCATATCTCCGCGCATTTTACACCAGGAGGACTCATACCCTTTCACCAAAAGTCGAACCTTCAAGATTCAAGAGTCACTTTTCACTAGATGATATCACAATAATCTTTATTCTCACTACCTGTACCATAGGCCTATCTCTCATTTCCAACTTTGTCATTATCACGAATACCAAAGCTTCTTGTAGCTCCCACTGAGGGCGCTTCAATCGATTTCTCAGTTTAAGTTTCTGTCCTTTCCTTTTTCCATTTTCTAAGGCTAACCTTTCAATGCAGTTTCACTTTAGTCTTCAGTTATTGTGTAATTCAATTTCTACATGGTTGATTTGCAAAATATTCATTTTAAGAAATAGAAAAACCGAAGTGACACACCTTTAATCACGAGCATATGAATCATAAAACTCTTCGGCGTACCGAAATCACCGATGATTTCGAAATAGTTTATCGCACAGATAGCTGTACTGTAGCTGGCGAGTTATGAGCTTTCGAGTTTAGGATAGGCTATCGCAATCACAACCACAAATTCTGTCACTGTGACAAGTTAATCATATCAATAAAGTTGATCTTTGAATTTGATTCATTAAATTTAATGACAATACTGGAATTTTATTTTTGAATCTTCATATCTATTTCAAATGAAATTAGTAGGCCTACAACAGTATCATGCAGTTTTTCTGTTCACGTTGGAGCTCTAGTTGAAATCCTTCCCTCACTGAAGAGATAAGTATTAGCCTATAAATTCAAGAGATATCGTGGTGTGCAGTTTTGTAATATCAGTAAAGTATTATTATTGTTATTTGAAGAACTCTAAAATACAAGTGATGTGCAATTATTTTTTGTTTTGACCTCGCAATTGGACTTATTCAGCAATGACAAGATGAAAGTAAGTTGATCCTTTAATATGTTCGTACGTAAATTAACCTGTTATATTCAAAAAGTACCCGTACCGTATTTAAATTGAGTTAATTGAAAGTTAAAATTTTTCAAAGAATGATAGCTCTATCAAGAAAACTTGTAATCTACTCGTTTTGGATCATAGGATCCGTTGATTACGCACCTTATATCCTTTACTGATCCAGTTGGAATGATAACCAAATCTTCATTGTTTTTCGTCAATTAAGTTAGATACATGAGGTAAGGAATAGGATAACATTAATAAGTTATACCTTTCCTGAGAAATTGGACTTAAGTTAAGTAGGTACTTGAGTCCAATTTCGATTGGACTTATTTTGTTGGTAAGTTAGTATCTAAGGTAAGTTAACTAATTAATTTAAGGTAACGTAATAATTAATATGGTATTCAAGCTAGCTAGGCCTACTCTACTTGGCATTTGATCAACAAATAGCCTGTGCTGATCGACCAAAATCTGAAAATGATCTCAGCCGTGCTAGAGCTTGATACTTACTTGATGCTAAGGTCGGGGGTTTCCAGATCAGCACTGTCATGTGGATAAACCAGATAATGCCCCTCATTTCACTCCTGCAGTGAACACAGTGGCCTTACTAGCAGCATTGTCCACTTATCACTATTCCACTGAATTTTTGTCTTATGGCCTGAGCTGAAAAACTGTTTTAGGTAACCGCTAGTCTGCACCGAGGCCAAAGCAGAAGGTATTAAAGGCATCTCCCGTCTGGTAGCATGACGAGTGTTGTGTATATCACTCCTCTTTTGTAGCTGCTATTGAATCTTCTCCATGTGCAGAAGTAAGATCAATATGTACTGGCTGTGAAATTAAAGTATGCCAATACTCTTGAACAGAGGACGGCAGTGATCTCTTGAGCCCGAAAAGCCTTAGTACTCTCTTCTGCAGTAGCATTACGACATGGACCCACACGAGTTCTCTATTCGTCAAGAATAGTGTCCCTGAAAGGGTTCATAGCATTTCTGATCAACCACGTGTATTAGCTGTCTTAGAAGGTATTCCATATCATTCTAGATATCTTGTGGGTCACTTTCTGTAGCCTACATGATGGTTCCAGGTCAATCCAGTTGCAGTAGCAACTTGACCGCCTCAGTGAGCGGTTACTATCTAGCTCTCATTTCCACCTCTCTCTGCATGAGTGTTATGCAGAACATGATCATAACTTTGTATTATATTGACAATGTGGTAGTTTAATGCAGGAGTTAGCAGCAGACAGTTATTTCTACTTGTAATTATGGTCTCCTCCAGCTTTAAAAGAAATAAAAACTGAATAATTAAAAAATTTGATGATTCCAACTGAAACCTATTGTAATTTACTTTTTTGATTCCAACTAAAACCTATAATGTAATGATTGTTTCGAATTCAAGTAGGTATAAGATTTGTAGCCTACCGATTGGAAAATGATCAAGTGAGACACTTGTCAATAGTTCAATATTTGCTATTATTTTATTGAATGGTGAATTAATTAAATGTTTTCTTCTATTTTCCAGAATAAAAATGAATGAAGCAAGATGTGGAAATTATGATGTTGTTCTGGCTTCATTGGGCAAGGTTCAGTGCCGTCCCAGAAGGTAATTGTGTCTATTTTTTAAACTCAGTTGATCTACCTCAATTTAGAACTAAAATTCTATTGCTTTGTGTTTGTAATTCGCAATTATGTGATATTGTGGGTGTGCTGCATCACTCAGAGGAATTTTTCCACCAAAGCATTATGAAATTCAAGATAACTTACTCTGAATGAATTTTATGAAATTTAAGAATTTGATTTGCAATAACTCTACATTTCCCAATCTAAGTCAACAATTTTTCATCAAATCACTTATTTCTCCCAGAATTTTTCAATAAATTCTGGTATAAGTTAAATTTCCTTAGCTAATCCATTTATCTTAATGCATTTTCATTGTTATATGCCTTGTAAACTCAAGAAGTACTTAAATCTATGTTACTGTACCAGCCTTGTGAATCATTCTTATGTCACTGAAACTATTTATGTATGAGGGAGTGTCCTTACATTAGATAAATCCTTATTGGATTCACTTGTCACATTTAGGGCTTCCCGTTCTTCCTTCTCCCTCACAGCTCGCACCGTCAACCTTCAAACTGTTTGACACTTGAAATCTGTGTGTTGATACATCATAAATATTTGTTCAGAAGTGTTTGCGTTCTAAGAAGAAACTGGACTCATTTTCCCGACTAGCGATTGTTGAAAATGTCTCATGATTATTCAGGAAGTAAGTGATTAAGTTAGTTGAACAGTTATCAAACAACCTATTCTGGCCTTCTGTTGGAACTCAGAATAAAATTTGTCAAACATGCATCATAATTATTTATGTCATTTCTCTCTATTTTTTAATGTTTGAACCCCATAATCAGGGTGTCTAGCAGTCGGGAATTAGTCTGGAAATGAAATAAGGTCGGGAAAAGTCGGGAATTAGTCTGGAAATTGAAGTTGAGTCGGGAAATCCATATATTATAAAGTTGTTAATTTTTTTCTTATTAGTTGAGTTACTTTCATATTGGGCGGGGTGGGCCTGAACAAGTATCAAGTAGGTTATAGAAAAACGATATTTTGCAAATATTGATATTTTTGAACCGATATCCGATATTTTTGACATTGATGGCCAGGGACTAGAACGAGCTTAGTGGGGAGACGGTTCAGTGTTTCCGCTTTGCTTCTTCAATATTTCCCTAGCTAGTGCTATAGCATATTAATTAGTACGGTGAAATTAGTTGAAAAAAAGAGGCCCAACCTCAACATCCAAAGAGAAAGGACGATTCCTACGCCAAATTGTTCTATACAACCCCTTTATTGTTTGGTAAATAGTTACTCACTTTTGAGCGTCGGGTTTTGAGGGGTGGGGGTTGAAAGGTGCAAAATTTCAGTTTTTCGTGAATTGGTGCTGAACCAAGCGTCGGACGAAATGATTTCATGAATATTTTTTTCTAGAGAATAAAATTTGGAAGTATTTGCAAGAATTGGAAAAATGAGTGGATTTATCACAAAAAAAGATGATAAAAACCGGTTGTGAACCTACTTATGTCAAAGTTCTCGCAATTCTTATAGAAACCATCTGAAAGAGGACGATTTTTCCACATTTCTTGATAATTTTCAAATTTCTCGATCACAACTTCCGGATTGGGAGCATTAAAATGTGAAAAATTGGAATTTCCAATGTGCAGGTATTATTATTATTCAAGAGTATCATTTGAATCTGAATTTTGGAGGTTTTCACCGAATTTGGATTATAATATATGAATTTATACCGCCTTAATAAGTAGAAATTTATGAGCTATTGAACGATATAATCCGACGTACCGTTCAAAAGTTATGAGGGAATATGAATTATTAAAAATAAAAGGATGCTTTTGACCAATCCCCATGAATTATATGATATTATTGGTAGTGCGAACAATATTTATGACACTCTAGGGGTTTAAGAGAAGAAATCTAGAAGTATGAGCAAATCCTAATATTTTTGGTATGTTTTTCGTTTTATAAAATGTAATTTTATTGGTTTTTGGGGGTGTAAGGGTTTTCTAAAATTGCTGTAGCACATGAACCACCGAACATAGAAGAGTGAATTTGGTCTCTAATTGAAGAGAAATGAATTTCGCCGAGAGGGATTTTGAAATAAGGATGCAAGTGATATCAATTCAAAGTTACAAACTTTTAAAAAATGGAATAATTCCTGTGAAAAAATTATGGAGTTTTCAAGAAATAGTTATTTGAAAACGGTTGATGATGAAGAGTTGTATTGTAATATTGGTCTCAATCTATTCCAAATTTTATTCTCTAGAAAAAACATCTAAAACATGAAATTTTTCCGTCTGACGCTTGGTTTGACATAAGCTCACGAAAAACTGAAATTTCGCACCTTTCAATTCCCCTTCCCCCAAAACCCGATGCTCAAAAGGGTGTAACTTTTTACCAAACCATAAAGAAGTTGTATAGAACAAGTTGGCGTATGAATCGTCCTTTCTCTTTTGATGTTGAGGTTCGGTCTTTTTTTTAACTAATTGCACCGTAATTCTAGTTGTTGGAGTCCAATTGCACCGTACTATATGTAAACATAAAATAATGTACATAGTATGTTACTAATGTTAATAGTATGTTTCAAAATATACCCTATAATACATAGGGTGGTATTTTTTAGACATAAAGTCATATCATATCACGTCTAAAAACGTTAAAAAAGCATAGAGAAACTGCAACTTTGTATTGAAAAAAGTCGGGAAAAAGTCTTGAATTTCATTAATGCAAATTGCTAGACACCCTGATAATGTTTAAACCTCCATTTCTGTGGATTAGTTCTTTTTAATGATTCAGTGATGCACTGAAGCGTGTAATTTTCAAACACGAAATCCCAAGCTAGAATGAATTCCTAGGAAAGAAATTCATAGAAAACTTATAAAAATTTTAAAACTAACTCAAGGAAAAATGAACTAACAAAGAATTGGCTACACACTAAAGAACAAACGGGAAATCCATAATTGTGGTCAGTTATCCGAGTCCGTATTTCTCATATCTAAAATTCCATTCTCACGACGTCCGTTCATCAATACTATCATTTCCTGAACTTCATTGTTTTATAGTCGGTTCAAGCAAAGAAGACATTCTGTCAAGATGAGAAAATAACTCTAGCTCGGTTAATATTGGTTAAAAATAATAAATTTCGTTTCAAATCGTAGAAGACATTCTGCTCCACAGTTTAAGACCAAATTGATAATTTTTTAACCAATATTGACCGAATTGGAGTCATTTTCCCATCTTACCAGAATGAACACCTTGCTTGGACAGACTTTAATAATACTGCACTCTTATCACATACATAAATTTCAGATTCTATCAACATAATATATTATGAAGCTACTTGAAATTATCAGCTTCCGTAATGAAATTGAAAATTGATTCGAAAGTTGTCTAATTCATCATATTTTTTGGTTGCAGTGCTATGGGTAGTGTTGCTTATAACATCTGCTTCAACTCTGGACACGACAACACCAGTGGTAAAAGATCCACGGAGCAGGCCTACCAACACTGGCGACATTGAAATTTCATCAGAGTTGACTGCCTTCACTGACGAATTCGAGCTTCCTTCACATTATCATCATCACCATCATGTTAATGAAAGAGTGTCAGATTTAGAACCATATCATGACGAAAAAAATATTTCTTCCGACACGACTAAGTCGTCTCAAGAACAATCTGACTTCAAGTCACAAACTGTTGGTACAAATTTAGATAGCGGGGTGGAGAGATTATCTCATACAAGCAATGAGGAAACCGTAGATTTGAACAATCCCATTAGATCGCCTAAAAATAATGGGTCCGTACCCATTGGACCAATTTTAAATTTCGATAGTAATAGTAACATTATAAGGGAGCCCGAGGGCCCTGCTATAGAAGAACGTACAAATGTGGCTGACTTGGGCAAGAAATCCGAGTATGTGACTAAAACTAAAGACTCTAAAAATAAGCAAAACGACACTAAGAAACTGTACAAAGAAAAATCTCAGATTAATGAAGATCATGGAGAAGAAATTTTCAAGAAATTGTTGGAAAAGGAAGGTGAGAAATCAGAAATAGCAGGACATAACATAAGATATGATGTCAATTGTGCGGAAGAGGCGTCTCAGGGCAATCACAGATGTGCTGAACATAGCAATAACAGAACGGTGAATGTATACAAACTTGAGCGACCAGAATCTAGTGTTTCTAGTTTGCATACACCTTCAAAAACATCCTCAATTCAGAAGTTGAAAGGTTCGGAGCTCGAAGGTGAACTGTCAAACAGATCAGATTCGGTTCCGGTGGTGATTGGATCTCATCAGAACAGCAATCATCCTTCGCATGGCAAAGCAAAAATCAAGAGCAGTTTGGAAACAAAAACCTATTCGAAAGATATCGTAAATCAGTCAACAACCAAAGGTTTGGATGATTTTAGAAAGAAAACCAAGGTTAAGAGCAAATCATCGTTCCATGAAATGCTTGAACATGAAGATGTTGAGAACGCTGCAATGAATAATGGCAACGATTCGTTATATCTGATGAATGATCAACCCAACGAACCAGCCACCAGTTACGATGAAGACAGCAACCCTTCGTCTCCCTCTCCTTCAACTGTTGCTTTAGATGACAGCTCTGAATTCTTGAACCATGACAATGGTAAGTTCATATCTCAATTGCATTCATAGTTATGTTTACAGAATGGTACGGTAGTGTCTAGAGAATCCTATGATATTCACATTGATGTGTCCATTTTCCAAACGTCAATGAATATCTTGTTCAATGTTCTCGTATTTCTCCTCTCCCTTACCCGAAGCTGATGTTAATGTTAACTCCTATACAGACCTATAGTTGAATGTAATTTTTTTATCAATCGAAATAGATTTTCTACTTGATTGTTGGCCTAAAAAATGAATCAGACTTCATGCTTTAGCAAACAATATCAACTGCAGTTTTTTCTTTGAATTTTCAAGTTTGAATTTGTAAGCGCAGTGATTTTATGGAGATATATAAATGATCTAAGCTAAGATATATTATTGCTCAAAAAGCTGATCGAGGTTCGGTTTTTAAGTCAGATGAAAAGTGCACACACTACTTGAATTTTCAGCTCGCGCCAGGTGCCCGTGGAAAGTTTTTCAACCTAAAAAATATGGATAAAAACTAACATCAGTAATTATTATTACACGGTTCATTATTTTGAATGTTTTATGATAATTCAATAGTGAAGTTCAATATTTAATACTGGTACAATAACAATCAACATCAACTTCCTGTGAACACTCAATTTTTTTGTTTACAGATAGTATAGTAGCTGTAAACGCAAGTGTAGTTGAGACAAATGAGAACTCCTCAGCTATCACTTCAGCAAATGGAAGGACAATGAAAGCCTTGAGCAATAACAATGTTCCTGAATCGGATTCGTATTTTCAGGGCTCCGATCTTCTAATAATTGTAGGAATCGTTTCTACTGTTGTAATTCTCTCCAGTCTAATAGGTAAGTTTGTTTGAAATGACAATTTAAATGATATTATTGATAAATCAAAATTTAAATACGGTATTATGTTAATCCAGTAATGATTACGGCTGGCTTATGATTGAGAGGATCAACGTATCCTGGTTGATGATTATTCACCTCTGCTATATAGTGGAGTTAATATGAAACTGGCAACCAGCTGGTAGACCTAGGCCCTTCATGGGCTGTTTGAAAGGAGCCATTGGCATTCGTCATATATTTACATGTTAATCCAGTAACTTATTAGTTTTGGTGGTCTATCACTTGGTTCTTGAAATATTAAACGGTATCCCTTAACTCAAAAAATTAGAAAGAATGTCTATCATTCATATTACACCAATAAAAAAGTTAAAACAATCTCAATAATTCAGTTTTACTTTTATTTTGAAGTTAGGTATTATATTTACTGAAAATCATGATTAGGGTATTTATTTAATCATTTCTTCATTTGACAGAAATAGATACTTATTGGTTAAAAAGACAGACTATAATGTTCAAAACGTCTTTTACCAAATTTTGATGATTAAGATGTCCAAACGGTTTGAAAACGAACTTTTTGCTGTGAACAAATTGTGGAGCTTGATACAATTTTAATTTTTTTTTTTAATCTACCTATTTACATTTTTAATACTCACAATCAATGTTATTCTACTATTTATCGAATCATGTTCAACTATATAAATACAGTATTAGATTAGATAACGTTCCTTCTGAAAAGTAATAGTTAATAATAAATGCTCCACATGAAGTATCTCAATCTACTCTGTAAATTCTATTCTATGAAGCCATTTTTGCCATTTGTTTAATCCGTAGCAATCAAGTAGGTACTCGATTAAAATAATGAATATTCATCTAATGATTCATAGAAGTTGGAAAATTTACTTGATTGAAAAAGAAACTATTTTCAAAAGACTCATCATTGCTGTGAAAAAGTTGTGGAGCATGATGCTATGCAATATTATTTTTTAATATATCTATTTCTATTTTCAGGCGCTGCTTCGTTTATTCTCTACCGCCATCGGTACTGGAACAAGCCGCAGACTTTGAGCGATAAATGCAGTAATGCTGATTCTAGTGGCTACATAGATGATAGCACTCTGAGAGTAGGTTATAATTATATAACTGATAGAATAACCATAAGCTCCTTATCAAGCTTTTTTTGTATTTCCAACTCATACTTACTTTTTCCATGACGCTACTGCCCACTTAGTGCCTTGACCTCCTCTAAAATTCCTCTCCATTCCTTTAATTTATTTTCAATATTTTTAGTCTGATTTCCAATTCCATAACTTATTCATTTTCATTAATTAACAGAAAACCTCAAGTCTTATAATTTCTCCTTTTTTTTGAATCTTTTACTATCTCTCCCAATCTCAACCAATCCCTATTTTTTATTAACTTGGAACAAGATCGAAACTTAAAAAAAACTAATCATTGCTGTGAAAAATTTCTGGAGCATGACGCAATATTAAAATATAGTTTCTACCGTGGATCAGTTCTCTAACTAGTTCTTTCAAATTTATTTTGAATATGCTGTGTGACCTTTTATGTATTTTGGTCATGCCATTCTGGACTATAGCTTGAAACTTGTTTGTTCCTTCAGAAAGTCGCACCGGAAAGATAAAACCAAGATTTTCAACTGACTTGTGTTATTTGTTAGATCCTGATTGGAGAATATAATGTTATCGTTATCTCATAGTGATTTTCTAAATCTTCTTAATTTTCTGTTACAGGATAACTCCGAAGAAATGTACAGTTTGGACAATGATTCATTCCTTAATAGTTTGGAAGCAATGACAATCCAGAATTATTGGACAGATAATGTGAAGCACACAAAACTTTAGATAAGTACTTAATTGTAATTTGTAATCACTTTAGTATTAAGCAAACATGAAATCAATACACATTGCATAAGAACTTGTGAAGATGTCATGCACTTTTAAAGAATCGTTTAGTGAATGACACATGCTAGATGCTTACAAAATAGTGCACATAACAGTAGATTTTAAATTAAATTAATTCAATCTCTTTCCTAGTTGAAAGCAGTTACCAAAAAATTGACAAAATCATTTGAAGTTGAAAGTGTATGAATGTGTACACACATCTTCTAATCGTCTGTAAATTAGGTACTTACAGTGAAATTATGTTGGTGAGAAAAATTAAAGTTTATTTTGGCCATTTTGGAATAAGCTGATAATTGACTATTAAATTCGAATAATTTAGATACTTTTCTGGTCCCTTTTCACTGTCAGTTTTGTATTTCCACTCCAATTCTAGTTACAAGTTTCATGAAAGAAAACGCTTGAACATTGGATCATATCATACAAAGAAATTCTATGTACTTACTCTACTTTCTTTGGCTCTACAGTCCTGGGTGGATCTTACCCTCCTCTAAATGGCGCCTCCAGATATCCCAAACAAAAAAATAATATATGTTCCTTAAAATTATGTAGGATAATTTAGTTTTAAAATGAATCATAATGATAATAATGAAAAGTCCGCGAGATTGTGTACGCTTGTGGTACATTGGATATCAATCACTTTCATGTGCACTTTTTGTAGCAGCTTTCTGGAACGCTTCGGGAGTAAATTCAAGCAGTTGATCATAAGCACTAGCTAGGGCAATGAACGTGTACAATGTGGATTTTACCTGAGTATTGTTAGATTTCATAGTACAGTACCTTTCTTAGACGTAGTTATCATAATGATTCCTAATATGCAGTACTATGACCAATAAAAGTAATAACAGTTTGCACTGATCGTACAATTATTCATTGTTATTGTTTAATGTAAATACTAGTTTTGTTGAATAAATTTATGTGTTTTCCAGCTCTTTATTTTTAGCGGGCCAGTCTCTGAATGTTTTGTGTCAATTTTTCAAGCTCAGCTTTTCATTACGTTTTACTAATTTGTTCGGTTGAATGTTGCTCGTTATTTCAACTTTGGTAGAAGCTCATTCATTTGATCTGGCTCATACAATTAATTTATGATTCTGTTTCTCAATAAGTATTATTTGAAAGAATCTTTAAACACTTATATAAAAAATTGAACTTTTGATAATCACTACGGTACATTGATTCTTGAAATCTTACGATTCCTCAAATGATTTATGTATCCAACTTGTTTTCATGTTTACTTTATTTGATTGAATTGAATTGTGATTTGAGTTACGGCGACTGGCCCCTTTCGCTGGATTATTATTGTTACCGCATTATAAAAATGTAATGTCTCTATTCTGACTTAGCAATGTACAAATATTTGTACCTCCTTGTGACTATCATTATTTGTAGTTAAGGTTTATTGTTTTGTTTTTGTTAACAGATCATAATTTGATTTCTTGTTCATTTCCTATTTAAAAATTTCACGAAGAAATTGTTGTTACTATTGGTGTAGGATTATTATTAATTGCTTCAAAATTTACATAGGACATGATATTGGCTTTTCCAATACTGTAACTTATAAAATCCTCATGACCTCTACTCCTCACAAGAGTATAAACTGATAACTTTTAATAGCTAGACTAGGCATTACAAAAAAATACTATATTAATGTAATCCTTACATGTCATCCACAGTAATTTGTACTTTTCTATTTACTTTATAGTAATTGGATGATTGTTTCTTTTCTTTTCATTGCTATCATTCAAGCCCATATCAATTCGATGGTTGTAGAAAAAATAGTGATTGACTATTATTGTATATCAGAGCGGTTATATATAGAATTGGAGAAAAATGTAGCCTATAGCTTTTATGCTCTATAAACTTTCAAAAATTTATCAGAAGTGACTTATATACAATTTTTGAAAAGAGCTTTTATTTTTTAAGTGTCACTTCAAAATACGTAAAGTGTATATTAAATAAGATTTATAATTATTATTGCACTTGGTTTGATGTATTATTAGTATTAGCGTACCGTAGTCTACTAGTATTTGTTATTGATTAGGCCGGTATTACACAGTAATATTTCTATTATCATAGTTGATCATATAGAAAGAGATGAAAGTACGAAATCGTATTTTTATCTCTTTCCATGTGATCAAATATGATCATAGAACTATTATCGTGTAATGGGGCTCTTACATATTTCTAAAACATATAATATATATTTATCTAGGAATACGTTTGTAATTTTTTGTAAACTTTCAATACATATCCGTCCTCAAATTTTTGTTGAGAAAGCAATTTATTATATCTTATGAAGATCCGATTTATCTATTTTATTTCTTTCACTTTAGTATTTTTTGTTATAGTTTATGTTATTATAAGCTGATTGTTGTTATTTTTTTGAAAGATTATTTAGAAAATTTCATTTATGTGCTGAAATAGTTATACTTTTTCTATTAACATTCTTGAATAAGTTACTCATTATTACTGGATGCATGATTGGTTAGTTCTAGAATTTTCAATTCAATGTTTTATTAATTTCTTAGTCAATTGCAAATTCTGCCATTTAAGAATAGTTCATGCTATTGCGTTACCTGGAAAATGAAGCAGATCCCTAAATAATGTGCTTTGAATAATATTATAATTTAAAATTTACCCTTTTATCAGAGATGTTTTAGAACTTATCCATAATTTAGGTAAGTCAAAACAAAGATTGTCAGATCCACAAAGTTCATTTAAATACTGATGATGATACCCTGAGCATTGAAACTTTAGTATGGTATTTTAAATAGACTTTGTGGATCTGACAACCTTTGTTTCCACTTACCTATACAGTATTATAATTTCATCATCACAAGAGAAACAAACGTACGGGATATAGAAGTTGTGAGTATAATATTTTTACTTCAGTTTATTATTTTATCACATGAATATTTGACAATTTTACTAGTGTACTTTTCTATTCAATTGATTGACTGCTACTGTAGTATAGAGATTTTTGTGATGGGTGATTTTTGCAATACTTAATTCATGATAATGCATATCCTGTCTTTTGTTGTTCATTCAGTTTATCATAAGATAGAAGATTTTGTGAATAAGCTTTGATCCGATTCTATTATTTTCATGATGATTATCTACTTATTTATACTATTTTCGTAAATGAATTACTAGGTAATCCCCAGTATTAATAGCAATATTCATATATTTTTAAATATATTATCACAATCAACACGTTAATGCTTGAATAGCTTTCGATCCAATGTCATACGCTATTCAAAAAATAACACTGACAATACATATTTTAATGGTTGTATTTTAGATATAAAATAAAATTATATATTATACTCTATTTTAAATATAATTCAATACTAGGTTGCTTCAACTTCAATGGTTTTCATTTCACGTGCAATTACACAGCATTGATGAAATACAACTTTTCAATTGATTAGGACGTATTGAAAAAAATATATGATCAGATTTAATCACATTGCAATGACTATTCTTCTATACAGGTGCAGAAAGTTCATATCCGTGAAATGTAATCCAAACATGAAAATTGATGGTAGTTTTGAAATAAGAAACTTGCAGTTTCAATATTGTCCATGATAGAATTTTTCTAGTGATTCAGCCAAATTTCGATTAGAAAACGTACGAAAAACTCTTCCTCAAATTTTCTTCATTCGTTCATCATGAATATTTCATTGTGATTGAGTCGCATAGGGTGCCGGTAGTTAAATTTCATGAGTGTTAAAAAATGAGATGACTATAACACCTCAAATTCTTATAACTAATGCAGAGGGTGAAGAATTTTACAAACTAAGCCATGATAAAATTAATATTTTTTCTAATGAAATAATGATGTGAAAATATTTTTGGTGTACTATTGTAAACTGATCTATTAGAGTTGGTGTACCATGCATTTGAATATTTCCACGATATCCTACAGTTTTTTAATGGAGCTTGAAAACACTAGCACTATAGAGAGGCCGTTTTATTTGGTCAGTCGTATTCTAGCACTTTTAAATTCACTGAGCCAATGTTAAACCAATTATTTTATAAATTATTCAGTTACTAAAATTTATATGAGATTGAAGACGTTACAACTTGACAAATTGGAAAATTCAAATTCTTGGCTTTTGAAAATTCAGTATTAATTGAATAAATTTTGGATTGGGGCTTAAATACTTTTAGAAAAATACAGTAGTGTGTAAGTTATGTGGGGAGAATGTTTTTGTTGTTTTTATGTTCCATGATTTGCTTACCTTAGGCTTAGAATATGATGGTTACTTTCTGTAATTCATTAGTTATGGATGTGTGAAATGTTTCAGACTACTTAGCAACAGTTTTTATATCGCTACGATATAATTAACTCTAATATTTGAATCTATTTTTTCAAGTATACTTTATAGTTTGATTAAAATTTACTAAATTCTTGGCGTTGCGTTGATAAATAATGACACTATATTCACATCTTTTTTTCTACAATGATTCTACTAAGTAATACTTATTTCAATTTTATCACGAAAAATTCTTCATTTTGATCATTTATCTCGAAATTTTGAAATAAAACTTGAATTTCGATTTATCTAATTTTTGTAACTACTGTATTGATGCTGTTTCTAAGAGGAGGAAACGTTGAGCACTGATAGATTTGACGAGAAGTGTAGTAATAACATTGAGTGTAAGTTGTTAAAATGTGATATTAGCAATATCCTAATGAATTATAACAGTATTTTTAACAGAAAAATATTTTGATATTTTATAATAGGTTTTTCTAAATTTATTGAGACAATTTTGTAATATTATTATGATGTTATGGACATTCTACTGCACTGTTTGTAGCATTTTATAACTAGTAATGTTCATGATTTTGAATTCGGTTCTCTTAGTACCTACTTAACTACTCTGCCCTAATCATTGACTATTTTACGAGTCAGTTCTAGTGAAATAATAAATAAGCAATGATACCTATTATTTGTCATGTTATTGACCAAATAAACATTATTGATCAGCACTGAAATATTTTGACTTATTCATAAAAAATTCCTACTCAAAAAATTTTAGTAGACTAGATAACTGTAGATGATAACTAGATTTCTATTAATTTTTCACTAAGGAGAGGAAGGAAAAAGAAATAGTTGAGTGGCGCTCTTCAAAAATGTATGGAACCTCAATTAAATATTTCTATATGCCCAATGTCAAAACAAGTTAGTTCTAGAGCTATAAAACCTTTTTTGCGAAAGTATTCTGGTTGGAAACATAGTAACAAGTTACAACTGAGTAGTAATTGAAACATTCACTTGAAGAGACACGAGATAATATTTGTCAGCTCATTAATTAATCTAAGTTATGCACTGTCGTGAAAGATGTTAGTGTTTCAGATTAATAATGATCCAAAATGCTCTTGAAATTCAAAATCAATACGTCATTTCAACACCCCACCATTCTTCAATTTCTCTCATCCTTTCTATTTTAATCCGTGTCTGATCATTGATCAACAACGGAAAAGTTATTGAATTTCATTTCTACATGTACTGAATATTCAGGCAATTACTTTTCACTCCCTAGAAATTAATATCAAGACGAAATAGCGTATCAATTAAATTACGAACAGAAACGTGCGCTGTATTAATGTATTGAAATATATAATAATAATAATAATATAATTATATATTATTATAATATTATTTGGAGCATACACAAACAGTATTCAGAATTATGATATGGATAAGCATGAACATAATCATAGCTTCCTTTAATAGAAGGCCATGGCCTAAAAATTGACAACTATGTAGAGTAGGAAATTGGGTCCATTGAAATCATTTTCCAATCAGCTGTTCTAATGGATGCGTTTCTTGTGTGCGTTCTCACATTTGACTTGCTACGAATCATAAGCTATTTTAATAAATAACTGTCTATTCTTAATCGTTCTTGCTAATCTCTATCACAACCTATTACAAAAAACACAAAAGGAGTCCTATACGAAGAGTTTCATGAACGTTTTTCATGGAAATTATGCTCAGAGAGAAAAACCAAGTCAACATGCATGATTTTTAATGCTTTTATATGAAAAGACTGTGTCTACGGTGCGACGTTGCCATATTATTAGGGCAGGGCCCTAAAGGAAATTATGACATAATGAATTCAGAGCATGCATGCATACTTCGCAATATACAGTATACCTATTGTAATTGAAAAATCCACTAGGTACTTTCGATTAAGGTAGTAGAAAATACAATAGTGCGCATTTATACGATTCAATACAGTAAATAAAAAGTTGGAACAGGAATGAATGAGATAAATTATTGATGGTTATTTTGAGCTTAAAATTTATTTCAGGTAGCGATTACATGATAAAGCTAGCTAGTTGACAGTAATTTTTGATGACAAGGGAAATTCATTATAGAGTCGCATTATAAGCAAAATAAACTCTTTTATATTGTTATAAATAAATAAGTCGTACAATAAGGCGAATTTTTTACAAATGTTTGGCTGATTATAATAGATTAATTTGTTAAATAGAGAAATATTGAATATAAATATCTATGATACAAAACAACATTATTCAAACTTTCAACAAATAAGTAACAATTTAGAATAAACTTTGGTTCCACGAATTTTCCCATATTAGGCTAATGATACTACAACAATATAACGTTTAAAAATATGACTACTAAGAATAAGTAGATGTAATTGAATATGAATCTTGACAGCAAAAGACGTTTTGGTCATTAAGAAAGGATAAGATAGAGAGGAGGACAAATTACCAAAGTCCATCATATTTAACTAGCATCATACCTTATTTCAATAAATAATCCCAAAAAAATAAAAATTTCAAAGTCTAATAATGATTCTATACAATATGGTTCTTCTAGAATATAGAACTTATTGACTACATTGACATTGGTAGCACTTTCAAATGAAGATGAGAGGACGGACATATTATAACAATTAGATTTTTTGGTTAGTATGGTAATCATTAACTTGACAAATGACTAGACTTATGCAATTATCATGCAACTCCACTAATACGAGATGAGATTTTGACAAAATGATCTTGACAATCTGAACTTTGTCTTAGATAGTGAGTGGTAGGCATTATTCCCATTTGAAATATTAATTGAGTTTGGGATGAAGGTTTGTAATATTTTTATAAAATAGATTTTATATTATATAATTATTTTATATAAATATATTTTATATTACATAATACAAGAAAAGATTCTATGACAATAAGCAAGTTGCTGAAATATGAATTGGTATTTTCTTTGGAATTTATAATTGACTTTTACTTATTATTAGATAACTATATTATACTGTATATTAATTAGTTTACTAATATCGCTACATTAACAAGAATATGCATTACATGAAAATATTATGCTAATCAGTTACTTTCATTCAACAAAAAAAGATTTGATCACTAAGTTAAATATTGTTATTTGGCAATTTCAAAGTTTTCTTTGATGTCATATTTAGCTCATAAAACAATATTATTTTTGAAGATTAACTAACCCGGCCGATATTCAGAGTCCAGTCCCTTCGACCTATCAAAGCAATATTGTGCGCTTTTCGACTTTTTTGTTGACGTTGACATATACAAAATGTATTCCTGGTAAATCGTTTATTAGCAAAATTCTGGTAACTAACAGTTATTTACCAAATCAAAATTTTGAATTCATAAGATTATACAGCAATAATACGATTAGCGTAACTTTTTCCTATTCCTTGTTCTCTTCAACAACTTGAGCTAGATTTCATCTTGTCAACAAACTTAGGTTTGAAAACCACAATCCTAATTCCATATAGGTTAAATGAAAAATATTCTAGAATCAATAGTGATAACAATAAAATTATTAACAACGCCATAATAAAATAATCTTAATACGATGACCAGTTACAATAAATAATAAGTTACTATAATGTAAAAGAAAATGCCTACATCTACAATAGAATGGTTATTAAAAGCATAATAATGGTGGGTATTTATGAATTAGTCTTACGTTTCGTATTAGTCACAATATAAGGCTACATGATTTGAAAGGCTCGGCTCCTTGAATGCCAATAGTAGAAGATAGTGAGATTACATTGATTATGTAAGGCAGCAGAAGAATAAAAATCTGAAAAATAACAAGAGATTAGTTATTATAAATAATTGATGAAGCTCCAAAATGTTAATACTCATTAAAATCTGTTACTGAAAACATATTGTCTCTATGAAAAATTCAATTTGAACGAGTATCTTCGCCTATCAAAATAATTGAACAATAAAGTTGATGGAGTAGATAGATATCCAAGAGACTTTAATGGCATCTAATAGCAATATCGTGATTGATGACCACACTTCCACGGTCATGCCAAAAACTAGATAAGAAACGTGCAGCTATTTCGCCCATTGTAACGTTGACCACTACAGTTGAAGGAATTTTTCCGCTCAATACCAGTCTGTCATGAGAATCAAAATCGTTTCCCAGTGATTTGGAACCCATCTAAAGTTCTTCCATCAAGGGGGTCTTGGACGAGACGTGTACACGTCGCTTTCACTAGTCACTTGTACAGTTGGGCCAACATTTCTTTGCATCAGCCAGAACCAGCTGATCCAGACGAAGGGCATAGCGGGAACCGTTCTTAAAACATTTGGCAACTAATATCACATGAGGCTGTGAATTAGAGCAGCAGTCAATGTTTTTAATGAAGTTACTAACACTCAGCTGTCAGGTGACAATAAACGATGGCCCAACTGAACAAGTGACTAGTAAAAGCGACGTGTACACGTCTTGTCTTAGACCCCCTTTACCCATGCACAAGTCAAGAGCTCATCTATATAGGCATCACCACGCAAAAACATGTGATTCTCAGATACTGATCCAGGGCCCTGGCTTATAAAGATCTACAGCTTGTTTTTCTGATGAAAAACAAGTGATTGGGATTGTAGATTCACCAATAAAGCTCTCGATTTACAATGTTCCAAATTTTGGAAAGGATCAGCTGTTGAATCAACGATCAGCCAAAACTCACTAGAAGACCCTAACATTCGAATCCAAAATGGCCGCGATGGTTCGAGTTAAGGAACTATAAAGACTGGGTACACTCAGTCACCGCCATTTTGAGTCATACCATCTGAGGCAGAGTTGAAACACTACAGCTGACTGATTAATATAACATATCTTTTCAATATAATTTGAATTTGGCTCCTTCAATGGGACCCAATATGGCAGTGACTGCGCGTACCTAGTATTTATAGAGCCCTAGTTCGAGTGGAATAGGAAATCCCATGTATTCTTTATTCTTTCTTTACAATTGCGACTTGGTTTGCATGTATTTTAAGCAAAGGATGAATGATGTAGGTTATATGTCTATGTAAATTGGTTCAGACGAAAAATTCACGATATGAGCTGTTCAAACTCGAATCATCGCGGCCATTTTAGATTACAAGGCTAGGGTCTTCTCACTCTTCTGACTTGGTTTGTTCACGATTTTCTTTGTAGGTTATGATAATATTTTAGCATCAAAAATGATTCCTGTTCAAATCTCACTATAAAAATAATGATTGATATTTATTATTAAATATATTCATAATAATAAATAAATTTATATATCAAAATCATTAAATTAGGAGCAAAGTTTTGGTTTTAAAGGAATAGCATTGGACTATTCCGATATTCTATTTACTTGAGGTAAATTCGTTTCATGTCATTTTTTTAATCAGCTGAAACTGTAGAATTTGCTTTTTATTGGAATCGTTTATGAGACAGAAACGCCCATAAAATCCACGAATTATGAGTAATGTGGATTGTAAAATGTTTATAAGCCAGGGCCCTGATACAGAGCTATCCAGTAGAAGTAAAATTTGCGTAGGTTGTAACGCTGAACGCCTGTTATACATTTTTTGCAATGGAATTTACAAAATCAACTCTGAATCCAAATATTAGAAGCAAATCTCTTGCTTTGTTTGTCTGAGGTCAGACAAGATATATTGAGAAATGCTATTTTAAAAGATATAGAAGGAAAGTGGTCCAGGAAGCTAATCAATAATATGAACTTATATTAATGACTACTATTTATATAAATTAAAAACAAGATAATAAAACTTACTCATGAGAAGAGAAGATTAAAGCATTCCAAAAGTATCGTTCTCGGCATTCCCCATTTTTTCAAAGAACATGTAGTCCTGAAAATAATAGGATTCAAATATTTTTAGAAAGTCTGTGAATACATTTTCACTATTTTGTGTTGATAAATTTCATATCGATATGGCGACTTATCGAAATATGCGCTTTGCCATACTGGTTCCGGAATAGATTATTTCGAGTGCTTCATCTAGTACCTGTACGATTCGGGTAATTGAATAAATTAACTTAAATAATAAATATTGAAGAATTTCTAAATTTGTCCAACTTTAGTAAAAATAACTATATATTCCACTCATTTTATACCTCCTATTAATAGGAGCTCATATCAATATCATTCATTCATATTGATATTCATATCATTTATTCACAATACACAATCATAATAATGATAAGGGTCGAAAACACAGGCATAGCTCTCACTACTTCTATCCAAATTTTGCTCTATGATGAATCAAAAAAGGTCATGTTTCTGTTTGATTGAGATGATTTAGATAACGAAATAGTCACAAAAATTTAGTATGTAACTCCAAGAAAGGAATTAAGAAAATTCACTAAATTAGCTTGAAACTTGAAAATTAATAAAATAGAAGCTGATTTTGACTTATGGATGAAATCACTAATTAGCAAATATGTTCTCACAATAAGGAAGCAAGCTCCAAGCATGACAGCCTTCATTCTGACATCAAGGTCCATTGGAAATGTAATTCCAAAATAATCGGCATCTGTGAACATTTCTCTGAGCAGGCCAGCCCACTGCTTTGAAATCTTACCGACCACTTCAGATCCATCTCTTGATAATACCTGTCACAATAATATTAAATCAACAAAGAAATACGAGTATTATACTAAAGAAAAATATTGAATTCAACAAAGATATATGTTGATATATCATCATCACTAATAATTTGAATCACTGCTCATCATATCAAGCTTAACATTTGCTTGTGTATTCTTATAGGCCAATCAGCATCCCATTGTTTTCTTGGCGGTTTCCATGTTCAAAATTAATTTTATTCTCCATATAAGAGATTGACAATCTATTTTTTTCTTCACTTACATCGAAAAATTAATAAATTTGTTTGAAAATATATCTCCAGAGATTTTTTATTCAACTGCATGGACATATTGAGTAATATAATATTTCTTCGCCTTTTTTAAAAACCACTTTCTGAACAATATCGATTTATATCGAAATGCATGATGACTCCAAGTGATTCTCCTAATTATACCATACAAAAAATAATCCGCTTTCAGTATCATGAGAATTAACAAATAAACATATGGCGAGCAATATTAAATTACCTTGAATGAAACATCGCCGCATATTTGGAACCTGCACATTGGTCCTTCAAGTTTCAAAACAGTATCTCCAGCAGCGTTTTTTATGGCGAATGTAGGAGTCAGAATACTCCATTCTTGTTCAATCCTACCGATAAGGTTACCAGGAGGAGCAAAGACGTCCATTGTCTACAGAAAAAATATTGAATGAAGCCGATAAGTACAATACAATTTATATTTAGACCTTTGAAGTATGAGAAAATGAAAATTTAAAATAATTCTTACAAAAATATTCTAATTCCGGTGTCATTAACTTCATGCCATGTTGAATAAGTCTTCAAAATCCATATATCTTAGTAGTAATATCTAAAAAATTAACAAAATATCTCAAGTCTACTTTTAGACAAGAAACAATACTTTCGCTTTTCCCAACATTTTTTCAGGAAATTCAGGACCTAAAAAGTTTTAAAAAGAAATTCAAGCGAGGTAAAAAGATTTATATCTCGAAAAAATATATTTAAATCGCTCCAAACACACGTAGTACGGTACAATTAGTTCAAAAAAAAAGACCGAACCTCAACATCCAAAGAGAAAGGACGATTCCTACGCCAACTTGTTCTATACAACCCCTTTATTGTCTGGTAAAAAGCTACACCCTTATGAGCGTCGGGTTTTTGGGGGAGGGGTGTGAAAGGAGCAAAATTTCAGTTTTTCGTGAATTGTAGCCGAACCAAGCGTCGGACGAAAAAATTTCATGCATGTTTTTTCTAGAGAACAAAATTTGGAAGAGATTGAGACCAATCAGAGCTCTGTATCATCAACCGTTTCCAAGTTACAATTTTTGGAAAACTCCATATTTTTTCACAGGAATTATTCCGTTACTTTAAAAGTTTGTAACTTTGAATTGGAAACACTTGCATCTGCATCCGTAATTCAAAATCCCTCTCGGCGAAATTTATTTCTCTTTAATTAGAGACCAAATTCGCACTCTTATGTTCAGTGGTTCATGTGCTACAGCGATTTAAAAAAACCCTTACATCCCCAAACTCCCCTTAAATTAACAAATTAATTTGTAAAATATTTTATTTAAATTAAGAAATTAATTACATTTTATCATACAAAAAAAATAATACTAAGAATATTCGGATTAACTGATACTTCTAAATTTTGATTCTTGAGACCCTAGACTGTCATAAAAATTGTTGACAAGACCAAGTATCATTCATAGGATTCATGGGGGTTGGTCAAAAGCATCCCATTATTTTTAATCATTTATATTCCCTTATAACTTTTGATTGGTACGTCGGATTCTATCGTTCAATAGCTCATCATTTTTTTCTCATCACGGCGGTATAAATTCATATATTATAATCCAAATTCGGTGGAAAACTAAAAAGTTCAGATTTAAATAATACCTGCACATTGAAATATCCAAATTTTCACATATCAATGCTCCCAATCGGGAAGTTGTGAACAGAAAAATCTGAAACTATCAAGAAATGTGAAGAAAATCTTCCTCTTTCAGATGTTTACTATGAGAATTGCGAAACCTTCGACATAAGAAGGTACACAACCGGTTTTTATCACACTTTTTCTGATAAATTCGCTCATATTTTTAATTACATTGAAATTTCTCCAACAATAAGCATTGAACAAGAAATTTTAATATACCATCTTTTAGAGGATAAATCACTCCACATTTCTAGACCAAGAGCATAACTCTACCGCCAATAGTTACCGAGTTACAATAGAATGAATTATGACTAATTTTTAAACAATTGAAAGCACTGATTTTCCAACAATGTTATCATGAGGAATTCATTTCAGAATCATGATGAATCTTATTCATATAATTTAGATGATAATTTATTCTATAAACTTTGGACTTTAAAAGCATCTTTTAAGGATTGGGGCTCGAAATTGTACGAGAAGAGAAAAATATCTCAAGCAGACTATAAAGACTTTCTTGTTCTTTGTGAGGATCTAGGAGTAATCGCAGGAAAAACCGAAGTGAGCAGTGAGGCAACCGCCAAAAATACAAAGATAGATGAGAGACTCAACAATATTGAAAAACAAATTGAGAAGCTTTCATCAAGTCTGATAGTTTCCAGTACAATCAGGAAACCAAGCTACGCCGAGACGGTCCAACTACCGAAGAAGAAAGAAGAAAAGAAGCCAGGTGAAACAATAAAGGAGAAAACCAGTGAGCAGAGGAGCCGGCCAGTTCCAAAGGACAAGACTATTTTGATAAAGCCGAAGGAGATCCAGGGAACCGAAATACAAACAAGCGAGAACCTGAAAAAAGTTATTAAAAAAACTATTTCTAACGAGAACTCTCTAAAAGTAAAAAAGGCAATTAATGTGAATGGTGGGGGAGTTCTTCTGGTTATTGACTCTAGTGTAGACAAGAAAAATTTTCAATGATTCTTTGCTGCAAAATGCTGAATTTGAGGTAAGTGAGCCACATAAAATTAAACCTAAATTGGTAATATACAATGTTCCTGCCGAGCTGAGTCAAGAAGAAGTAGTTAGCGAAGTTTTCAATAGGAATTTCCAAGACTACATTTCATTTGAGCAATTCAAAAATTCGTTCAAACCAATTTTCAAGATAGGGCCAAAAGATAAAAAGCAGGTTAACTGGGTTGTAGAATGTGTAGCTGAAATAAGAAATAAACTTAAAAATATGAGGAGAGTATTTATAGATTGGTCATCAAGTAGCGTCAAGGACTATGTATCAGTAAGCAGGTGTTTCAAGTGCAATGGACTAGGCCACATCGGTCGTTTCTGTAAGCAAGAACAAAACACATGTAGCCATTGTGCAGAGACTGGTCATGATATAAAGTCCTGCCCAAACCTGGACAAGAAAGAAGTATGTGTGAACTGTAAAAAACGTAATAATCCAGCAGACCACAAAGTGAGTGACAAAAGCTGTCCAGAATATGAAAAGGCACTGAGGAAAGTAGTTGATATGACCGACTATGGGTATTAAAAGTTTTTTCATAGTACCTTGCAACACTTCAGTAAACATAAAGTTTCTATTGTAGCACAAAATAATATCATTAATGGAAATATATGTGAAATTCTCGACAAATTAAAAAAATTCAACATGACAGTAAAAACCCCAAAAAGTAGAATTAATCTTGTTTATAATTATGGAGAATATGTAGATTTAGTCATTTCTTTTGCAAGAAGGAAACTGTATGATATTATCTAAGGGGCTGTCAAAATTTTTGCAATGCTCCAAAATCGAAATTAATGAATGGCAACAACTAACTTACACTGAAGTAGACTATATAAAAGCTTTCTCTCGAAAATCTGAGTGTCCAGTATTCATTGTAGAAACAAATGAACAAGCTCATCAAAGATTTAATAACATGCTTGCTCTATTGAACAGTTGGAGTTCAGTCAATTACCCACTAGTAATAGGAATTGATATTTTCGACTATGCAATTCAAGATATACCGGCAATACGTATGTTAAGCTCTGTACTGGATAATGAAACCCTCCGTTTTGTATTTTACAATCAAGGAATTAGAAATATCGATTACTTAGAAATACCGAGTCAACATAATGCTACAGAGTATCCAACTGGTTTTTTCGAGGGAGCATCAAAGTATGAAAGATATATTAATACGATGATAGACCTCCGTAACCTCCTGGAAAAGGCTGATGCTGAAAATGCTAAAATCTACAAGGGGATTCTTAAAAATATTTGTGAAGACGTGTCAAACAGAACGATTGGTGCAGTTAAGAAAAAAGATATGAACATATTTGATAATGTAATGAAGAAGTTTCTATTCGAAACAGACACTCTTTACAGAATGGGATACAGTCTGGAAGAAGGAGGCAAATATGTTGAGTTCGTAGAGAAGGAAAATAAGTTCAAAACCACTGAAAAATACATATTAGTCACTAGAGATACAGAACTCATGCTAGACGGTGAGCTAATTAGTAAAATAAACAAAATTCACATCAATAAGCCTAGATTTCCACAAATAAGTTGGATAGAAGGAGTGCCTGGTTGGGAAATCGACATATATAATCAGGAAGCACTCTCCAGGAAAAGATTTAGTACTAACTCAAACTAGAGCAAGCATAAAAGATATAAGAGATTCGGTTTCAGCAAAGTACGCCAGTCAGAACATACCTATTCAGCTAAGAATGGATTACAGGACAGTAGCATCATATATTATAAATAATTCAGGCAAGAAATATGAAAAAGTATACATTGATGAGGGGCTAATGATGCATGCTGGTTACATTGGCTTTATTGCAGAATTGAGTGGAGCAGTGGAAATTATAGTTGTGGGAGACTCCAACCAGATACCATACATCGAGAGATCACCAGTAGTTACCAAGTGGAATAAAATTTCAGATTTCTGTGAACCTGAAGAATATATAACAGTAACAAAGCGGTATCCAGTGGATATATGTTTTGTACTTCAATCATTCTACCAAGGAATCAGCACAAAGAATGCCCGAGTAAGATCAATTCTTCCAACATTCAAAAACGGCGAAACCCATCAGCTCAAGGAAGATACTCTAATCCTCACATTCACGCAAAAAGAAAAAAAGTTCTCCGTGATTGCATGAAGAAATATAAGTCCCAGAGAATTAACACAATTCACGAAGCGCAAGGGCTTACTTCAAAGGATGAAGTGTTAGTGAGGATTGACACAAAAGACAATAAAATATACAACAGTGTATCACATGCTATTGTCGCAATATCCAGGCATACAGAAAGCTTCAGATATCTAACAACAGGCTACAATGATGCAGTGCAGGATATTATTGATAGAGTAAACGGGAGGACAGATGAAGAGCTTTTGGTATGGAACAACAAAAACTTAGAAATAGAATCCATTACAAAAAATTATAAAATTGATGAATAATCTGATAGAAGAGCTTGACTTAGCAGATGTAAATGATTTTTCAACTCTGGATCCGAAATATGTATGTGATAGCTTGAAACAGTTTAACCTGAAAATTGTCAGTTTTAATATTAGAAGTTACAACAAGAATGTTGACGAGTTCCTGATACAACTAGAAGACTTACAGTGTGATTTTGATGTTATTGTTTTAACAGAATGCTGGATTTCTTGCAATACAACTCCACGAGTCATAAGTAACTACAATCTATATGCAACCGAGAAGAATCAGCTGCAGAATGATGGAGTGATTGTATATGTTAAAGCTGACATTAACACTGAGGTTGAAGAGCCAGAAATTCAACACGCCAACTGTTTGAACCTCCGCCTTGAAACTGGAGAAAGTATATTTGTTGTAACCGCAATATATAGGTCACCTTCCAATCCGGATTTGACAGAATTCATCAATAGTTTGAGACAAGTATTCGAGGGATCAAGTCAACATTCCCATGTAGTTGTAGGAGACTTCAATATTAACACCATAGAACCAAACAAGCATCGACAACTGGATGATTATGAGAATTTACTCAGTGAATTTGGCTTTGTTCACTGCATCAAACAGCCAACTCGAGTCAACAACAATACCGCCACATGCCTGGATCACATCTTAGTGAACTTCAAAAAAGATCTTATGCCAATAATATTTCAAAACTCAATAACAGACCACTACACTACTATTCTTGGAATAAAAAGCAACAGAAACATCAATAATGTGGAGAAAGAGCAGCACAGAGAAAATTGATAGAGTCAAGTTTTCATCAATGCTTTCAGAAGAAACTTGGAACTCCATTCACATGCAGGATAGTACTGAAGGCAAACTGAAAGAGTTTATTACTATAGTGAATGGGTGCCTGGAAGAGTGTAAGAAAGCTTACATAGTTCCACATAGAAAGAAGAAAATCAAGCCATGGATAACATTGGGAATAATAACATCTATAAGGAAGCGAGATAAACTTCATAAACAATGTAAAAATAATGCATCAAATCTCCAACTAAATCAATATTACAGAAAATTCAGAAACCTATTAACCAGAGTTATAGAAGAAGCAAAAAAACAATATTTCTCTCACAAGTTTGGAGATTTAAGAAATGCAAAACAGACATGGAAGGTGATTCAAGAAATAACTGAAGTTCAGAGACCAAAAACACAAATCAAACAAATAAATGTGCAAGGAAGAGAATTGAAACTGGGAGAGAATGATGAAGACATAGCAAAATTTTTCAATGAATTCTTTAAAAATATTGGATCTGAACTGGCACAAAATATATTGAACAATCAACAACCTGCAGATGAACCTACAGTTACCACTACTAGAGTATGTCAATCAATATTTTTACGCCAGTAGATGAAGAAGAAATACAAAAAATAATCAGCAGTCTCAAATCAGATAGTGCACCAGGCCCAGACTACTTCAGACCAGAGCTCTTCAAACAAAACAGTGCAGCCCTAACTAGACCATTAACATTAATTGCCAACAAAATCCTACAAGAAGGTGTCTTTCCCCACTGTTTGAAGGAAGCTGTTATATGTCCCATTTTCAAATCAGGAGACAAGAAAGATTTGAATTGTTATAGACCAATATCACTTTTAAATATCCTGGCGAAAATTTTGAGAAGATTATCAAGTCTAGACTTATCAACTTCCTTGAAAGAAATAATATTTTATCACCGAATCAATATGGCTTTAGATCAAACTGTAGTACCAATGATGCAATCCACAATGTTATTTCACAAATATCAGAAAAAATCAATTGTGATGAGAAACCTTTGGCGATATTCCTGGACCTGAAAAAGCATTTGATACAGTATCACATGATATTCTGCTGGATAGACTCTACAACTATGGTATCAGAGGAGTAGCATGGGAATTATTCAAAAGTTACTTGTCAAACAGAACCCAGAGTGTCAGAGTCAATGGAAAAATAAGTAGCAAGCTCAAAGTGGATTATGGAGTACCTCAAGGTACAGTTCTCGGTCCAATACTATTTTTGATTTATATAAATCCTCTGTGCAGTATGGAAATTGAGGGGAATCACCACCTTCGCCGATGATACTGTACTTTTGTTTTCAGGACCAACTTGGTCAATAGCATGGAATAAGGCTGAAATAGGGCTACAGAGAATCTCACATTGGTTGAATCAGAATCTGCTCACCCTAAACTATGACAAGACCCACTTTCTAACTTTCTCAGCTACACAGCATGGACAGCCTACAGAGAACCTTTTAACAGTCAACATTTCCAACAGCACTGCATACACTATCCACAGAAAACCAACAATAAAATATCTTGGAATCATACTGGACTCTTTCCTGCGCTGGGACCATCATATAGACAACCTATGCAAAAAGTTGAGAAAGACTATTTACAAGTTCAAAATGCTGAGGACATTGATAGATGAGAAGTGTATGAAGATGGTGTACTATTCCTTAGTCCAGTCTTTGATTACCTATGGGATTGTGGGATGGGGAGGGACAAACTTCGTTCACCTTGACCCTCTTTTAAAAGTACAAAAACTGATAATCAAAATTATTAAGCAGAAACCACTTCGCTACCCATCAGATCAGCTATACAATGAGTTCGGAGTGATGGATGCAAGACAGCTCTACTCCTGGAAATCATTTGCAGACTACACAAAAACCGGAAACTTTCAATGGAGAAACCACAGTCATAACACAAGAAATAGAAACCTTCTGATCGCAAACGTTGCTAGGAAGGCAACATATCAACGACACTACAACCACCTAGCACCAAAAATCCACAATTTACTTCCTGCACACATCAAGATGATAGAACACCCAAGAAAATTCAAAGCCGTCGTTAAAAAGTGGATTATAACAACTGGAAGACATCACATAGAAAATATTATTTCTAACAGTATGTGAGCTCACTTACCCAAAGTATTTGCACCCCCACCCAAAATTTACACCTACTCTAGCACATGGGGTTCCCATAGTTGAGTAGGTTAATTTCCAATAGAAATAAATAAGAAATTGAAACTTTATTCTTTAATTCTTTAAACACTAACTGGATTTAAATTTAAATTGTACTCATTACATTTGCTTGCTGTTTTGTTCATTTTTGTTTTTTGTTTGTGTTTTAAGGAAATAAAATTATTATTATTATATTATTATTATTATCTTACATGATACATGATAGTAAAGATCACATTTTTTTCTACAATTTGAGACCAAATTCATATTTTTTTAACAATTATTTAATGAGCTACGTATATTTTTGAAACCAATTGTCGTCTTTTAAGCTCAACGAAGCGTTTCAATGTATCATTCATAGTGTGTGGAGCGCCTCTCAGAGTGAGCTCTGAGCTCGACAGTTGGTTTGAAAAATGGATCTAGCTAATTGTGTAATTGTTAAAAAAATGTGAATTTGGTCTCAAATTGTAGAGAAAAATGTACTCTTTGATACTATAAATGATTCGCTAAATTTGATGAAAATATTGCTTAAAAATCAGCTATTTCAATTTTTACTTATTTTTAATGATGTATTCATCTGTAACTTTGTAACCAATAAAAGTAGAGCGAAGTTCTTGGTCTGAAAATGTAGAGAATTTTGCCCTCCATAATAATTATAGAATTAGAAGCCAATCTGAATATCTTTAGTATTTTTTTTTTGTATGATAAAATGTAATTTTAGGGGATTTTGGGGATGCAAGGGTTTTTTGAGCGGAGCGAAGCAAAGCTCTAATGGATTAGGAAAGTCACTCTTTGTAGTGCTACTCCTCCGGAACCACTTGACCGATTTGATTCAAACTTGCCATAGTGATAGTAGACATAGACGACCAGGTTATAGGCTATAGAGCATTTTGAAAATTTGCATATTAAGGACGAAAAAAGGAAAAAAGGATTGCTTACACACTATTACTATACTATTACTATACACATTATTCATGCTATATTCATGCTCTCTGCACTGCAGGATTGCAACCTAACATCAGTTTTGAGAAACATTCCTGGTCAGAAATGTCTATTATGCTCCTGAAATCATGTTGGTATCACTGGCAGTATCAGCTCCTCATCGAACCCTCATAGCTCAGTCGTTAGCGACGTGGACTAGTATTTCACTGCTTACCAATCAGGGGGGTTCAAAACCTGAGCAGAACATTTTCTTTGCCGATTATTTTCAACTTAGAACAGCTTCCAATATTATTTTACCTAGAAATAAAAGTAATAAACGACCTTTTGAGATTGGTTTGGTTGAAGAAAAATTGAAAATTCAAAATTCAAAAAATTAAAAATTAAAAATTTAAGATTTTAAATTAAAAATTGAAAATAAAAAATAAAGGATTTAAAGTTTTTAAATGACGGCCGACTGAACTATTAATTTTTAATTTAATGTTGATAGTAATGGTTTTATAAAATTCTGTATCATTACAAAAATTTAGAGTTCTAAATACAGGATGTTTCAGGAGGAATGTGCAATACTTCTCAGGCTGATTCCTTACATCAAGTAGACAAAAAAGTTCCATGGGACCAACCCCCAAAAACGCTTTGTTACCGAGATAACAATGGCGGAAGATTGAGATTTTTCAAAAAATATCTATTTTTCTAATTTTTTAGAGGCTTTACTGAGGCTCTAAAATAATCAATTCCTATGTAAAATTAGCTGAGGAATTCAATGAAACCAGTCTTAAGTCTGTAACTTCAACAGTTATTGAAATAATTGAAAAAATATGCTTAAAAAACGACATTTTTCAACAATAAGGGTAATAACTGGATGAGGAATCATAAATTTGTATTTTTTATTAATGGAAGTTGAAGAGAGTCGGATTCTAAAGAAAAAGTTAAATAGCAGCGATTGTGTAAATCTTACCCAAATCTAAGAAATAGCGATCAAAAATCGCAGAATTCAACAAAACATAGCATAAGTGATAAATTTGTAATTAGTAGCGATTTTTGATCGGTATTTCTGAGATTTGGGTAAGATTTACACAATCGCTGCCATTTAACTTTTTCTTTAGAATCCGACTCTCTTTATTATCTCGGTAACAAAGCGTTTTTGAGGGTTGGTTCCATGGAACTTTTTTGTCTACTTGGTGTAAGGAATCAGCCTGAGAAGTATTGCACATTCCTCCTGAAACACCCTGTATAAAAGCGAAATGGCACTGATTCATTCACTCATCAACAGAACTAAAATCTAGCCCACCGAATGCCTTAAAATTTGGCAGACATGTTCAGTTGGACCTCTAGACGCCTACTAAGAAAGGGTTTTTGAAAATTCCCAAGGGTACGCCAAATATTTGAGTTTTTCTATAGTTTTTTGGCATTTTCTCAATTTTTTCAAAAACCAATCGGTAAAAAATGTCGATATTTGGTGGGCAGGTTCAGATAAGGTCTAGAAATGTTGTATTAAAATATTTTTGAAATCCGTTCAAGATTAAGCAAGTAATAAGTTTTTAAAAATTGTAGATGTATTGCGGGTTGCATATCTTCCACCTTGATACGACAAATCCAAACTGTAAATTCAATGGTTCAGCGAGATTATAGATGAACTAATTTGAAAGATATTGAATAAAGTTTTAAACTATGTCCAATATACTTTCCAAAGGTTACGCTTAATATTAGCGCTTTACTATTTTTCGGAATTTTTGGTGTTTTTCTTAGATTTTTCAAGAACCAATTGGCAGAAAATGTTGAAATTAAGTAAACAGGTCCAAATTAGGTCTAGAAATGCTGTGTTCAATAAATTTCGAATCCTTTCTGAATGGAATTTGCAGGCGAGCGAAGCGAGCCTGTTTGTCTCAGCTGACACTGACAGAGGTTTTGCAGGCGAGCGAAGCCTGTTTGTCTTACTTACACTGCCTATACTGTCGGGGGTCCAGGCAGAGAAGGCGAGCCTTTCGGCTAGTTTTGAATAAAATGGTGCCTGATTTGTCAGGATTCGATGATAAATAACTGAGATATGACAATTTTAATTTTAATTTCAACCTTTCACATTCAATATGGTAGTTTGGAAAAATGTAATGTGTAATACGGGCACAACGTTTCTTTGCTGCACTTGAGAAACTATTCCGCACTCACCTGCGGCTCGTGCATAAGTGTTTCTCTCGATGCAGCAAAATCACTCTTGGCGCACTGATACACAAATAACTATATTGTACTGTGTGAAGGAGGCAAAATGGGTTGTTTACCTGATGTCTTTATTAATAAAATTATTTATTTATTTGCATTCATTCAATATTTCTCAACATGCTAACAAACAATGGAAGCTTGTTGTGGAAATACACCAAAATTCTGCCCAAATTTCATCCAATAGGCTTATTTTTTCGTGATTTTTCAAGTTTATATTGATTTTCCTTTATAATTTGCTACTGAATAATTATTTTAAACAATTATTGTAAATCAGAGCACATTTGAGACAAAAAAAGGTTCGTCAAATGCTGTATTTACAAAGTTGAACCACTCATAGAGAAAATGACTCCAGCTCGGTCAATATTGTTTGAAAATTATTGATTTGGTCTCAATCGTAGGAAACATTCTGACCTTAAATTTGAGCCCAATCAATATTTTTCAACCAATATTGACCAAGCTGGAGTCATTTTCTCAAAATAAACACTCACTTGAGAAAACATTCACTTAAAGGTTGTTTCTCATATTTTATATTCTCATTTCATATCATTACATGGTAATAAAATGAGCCACTTTCATCATCAGTTAGGTTTAGCTAGGCTTAAATACCACGAGTCCACGCTTCAAAAACTTTTTGACAAAAAGATAGCTTGCTCCGCTCAATTTGCGGCTGCCTCCGCATGCACTTCCCTAGTTTAAATCGCTGTAGCACATTAACCACTGAACATAGAAGTGTGAATTTGGTCTCAAATTAAAGAGAAATGAATTTCGCCGAAAGGGATTTTGAAATACGGATGCAAGTGTTTCCAATTCATAGTTACAAACTTTTAAAGTAACGGAATAATTCCTGTGAAAAAAAATAGTTTTAAAAAAATTGTAACTTGGAAACGGTTGATGATACAGAGCTCTGATTGGTCTCAATCTCTTCCAAATTTTGTTCTCTAGAAAAAACATGCATGAAATTTTTTCGTCCGACGCTTGGTTCGGCAACAATTCACGAAAAACTGAAATTTTGCACCTTTCACCCCCCCCCCTCCACAAAAACCCGACGCTCATAAGGGTGTAACTTTTTACCAAACAATAATGGGGTTGTATAGAACAAGTTGGTGGCATAGGAATCGTCCTTTCTCTTTGGATGTTGAGGTTCGAGTCTAATTGCACCGTACTATCGGTGAAGAGAGTATAGATATGAGTCACAATGCGAACACAGCATAATTATGAATATAGAACATCAATTCAAATCGACTGTTGGACCTACTCAATTGAAATCCATCAATCCACATAATAAATAGTAATAACCAGTACGGGGGCAAGTGTCATTCCGTGGGTGTTTTGATAAAAGAAGTTTGGGAGTTGTATGAATCGTGCCAACACACTGACTGCATGAACTATTTAAAATAAAACTTTTGCCGTGAGTGTGTTGGCGCGCTGTTTGCAGACTCCTTTTCCACTGACAATTGCACCACCAATAAAATACTTACATTAGTGAAAAATAAACCATCCTGAAGCTTAAAAATTCCTCTACAACATAGAAAGGTTGTAACCCTTTGCATAATAACGAATGAGAAAGTAAAAATGAGAGAAAAAATTTTTTGTTTGAGAGTTTTTTATTCTATTTTTAAAAGTCAAATAACTCATCAACATAGATATTCGGAATCTATAAAAACCAATGGAGATATTGATACCATTTCAAGAGTCCAACATCAAAAAGAGATTAAAAAACAGTTATTAAATACTATGTCTGTTGAAGAAAGTTCCTTTACCCCGTATCAACCCCTCTTCAAGTCTCGCTATAAATTAAATCGATGAAGCTAAAGCCTTTAAAACCACATGCTTGTGAAACTAAAAAAATGGCTCTGCAACATTATTGTCTTTCACATGCATGAAAAAACTGCAGGCAAAAAAACTAAAATTTTCAAGAGAAATTTAATCACTTCTCATTTTTTTCAATTTATAACTCATGATTCATGCGTTTGAAAAATATGTTTTATATAGTACATTAGATAATTTTATGAGGAACAATTTGAGAGAAATTTCAATTGGATATCTTAAAAAATGGCTGAGTTACGGCCGAAACAGCGAAACTCTGATATTTCCGGACCCTATCTAGGACTACAGGTCACGCACCTCTGGGAAAGCTTATCATCATCGATATTATTTTTCTCCTGGTCGAAACGAAGAGATTGACACCACCCAAACTTCTTTCATCAATAGGCCCATGAGAGACCTTTTTTTGTCAAACTTGCCCCTGTACTATAATTGAATCACTGCATGGTTAATGCTGCAGAAGCATCGATGGAAGCAAATAAGCTTCGATTGATTAGCATCAATAACCAATAAGCATTGATAAGCATCGGGCTGATTGAACAAAATCAACTATGGAGATTACATCATTTAGTATGAATTTAAGCTCATACTCAATGATTACAACATTCAATCGATGATTTTACTAAAAATAAAAGGATCCTACCTGTAAACAGCATGGGAAGCAACAAGATTGACAGGCGAGAGGGCGACTCAGCTCCATCACTTGATTTCTATAATTGTCGAGAATCTTCATTTCAAAAGGTCGAATCGGTCCGCAACAATTCCTTCCACAACAGCCAGAGTCTTCAACAGCATAGTAAACCTTCTGACCAACACTGTTTTTCACCGTGAATTTGTTAGCTGTTTCGAATCCAGTCAACGCTGAAAACAGGAAATGTGTTTTCAGAAATCTATTCAAGAGATAGCTTATCAATGTCAATATTCAAGGAGGAATGAGTTGTCATTTGATTGCACCAGGAATAATTTACATTTTTCCCTGAATTTTTTTCTGTGAAATATATTTTTACTTCAGCCTTTTGATTCTGAAAAGGGAGTTGTCTATTCAATAGATAGCTTATCAAGGTGAATATTCAAGGAGGAATGAATTGTCATTAGATTGCACCAGGAATAATTAAAACATTCCCTGTTCTATGAGTTTTTTCTGTGGAAGATATTCATAGAAATACTCAAAAGATCTTTGTTATGCGAGCAAATAAATAAATTACAAGCCTATGAGATTTATTATCGAGTCATTGAGTGCATTCATAGCCTACCTTCAAGGAGTTCAACTTTCTGATGAATGAGAAGTTGATCGATGCTAGCAAGATATTCCAAGCCTGGTGGGCAGTTCATTGGAACGCCTCCTGGCACACCCATCCAACCATCTGTGGAATATCATTAGACTTATATTCAATTATTATGATCATTAGAATATTGTTACATTGTTAGATAGCTATAAATTATAATTATTAAGACATTGCTGGCTATCATTATTCGCTGATAATATTGAATTGAATATTTGATTGCATTGCAGTATACTGCGAGCTGCAATTGATGGGATTTTTCCAGTGTTGTAGATTTAGTTCAGCAATAAATCATTGAGGAAAATTATTTGAATCAGTTGTGAATGAGAAAATGGGCCATCAAATGATTTCCCAAGAAATAATATCGATTCGAAAGATCGTTCGAAAGAATATTCACTGAGGTATTTGGGAAAGTTGGGTATTGTCCTAGTTGAAGTATGCAAGGTAATTTAACAGTTTCCTTCTGTAAAAAATCTTGACTGCATTGTCAGTAATATATCCCAGTGAATATTAACACACAGCAGATCGTCATGGATGAGAAAACCACCATCTTCAGATTAGAATAATTCACATTTTCAATAGCATACGATATAGCCAGAAAGGCTACGGCTACCTAAATTATTTATGCCTATATTATTAATTATAATCATTTATATATTATGCCGGTCCGGTTGGCGCAGTGGACTGTGGCGTTGCAACATTCAGTCCGCTAGCACTGCCAGGTCAGGGTTCGAGACCCAGTGGCATGGCTGTTATTCACCTCATCAATCACCTTCGCACTCATTATCCATTACCCACGCACAAGCTAAAATGCTTATGTGGGCTTCATCCGCAATAAAAAAAATTAGCAAAGTTAATACATACTAGTCTATTGATTGAATAAAAAACACAATATTGTCAAATTACAGAGTTTTTTGGCTCCTAGATAAGGAAATCCGATGAATTTTCCTTGTATTGTTTACAAATTTATTGCTTTGAGTTCAATAAGAACCCGCATGAGTAGGCAGTTATTATTATTTTCTTTTCATTGATTATTAACTTTCATCCACTCTTCAGCAATCGGCACTTGTACTAAACCCAACCTATAGAAATCTTAAATGGGGTTTCAAATCTTACTCTCAATATCTGATCTAGGTAGCATACTGTTGAACATTGAGTCAGTCTTGTTTGGGGGTTGCTCATTGGAATGCCCAGGGTTTGTCCAACAAATTGGATGAATTGAACCACTTAAATACTAAATTCGATGTGGACATAGTATGCATTTGTGAGCATTGGCTTAGCTCACTTGAACTAGGTGAAATTACAGTACTGGGCTACAAGTGTATTAGTGCTTATTGTAGATCTTCTGGTAAAAGAGGAGGCTCTGCCATATTTTTGAAAGATGGTCTGTTGGGCACTGAAATCGAATACTTGACAGAGCTCTCTGTGCAGCGGGTTTGTGAGATTTCAGCAGTGTTCCTTGCTGAGCTCAATGTCATCTGTATTGAGGTTTACAGAGTTCCAGACGATAGAAACTTTGAAACTTTCATTGAAATGATTTTTAACTTATTTGACAGAATTAATAATAGAAATAAATCAAATGCTAGTGTGATTCTTTGTGGTGATTTCAATATTAATGTCTTGACAAATTCTACTTTTAAGTTAGTTTTTCAAAATATTTTAATTAGTTTTAATCTTCATTTATTAATCAATGAAGTTACCAGACCAGCCTCCTCCTTACATGGAATGGGGTCATGTATTGACAATGTTGCTACTTCTATTCATAAGGATAGAATAGTATCTGCAGCAGTAGAACCTATGTTAGTTTCTGACCACTCTGCCATTGTTTTTAAGTGTTCTTTAGATGTAAGTGCTCATAAGACTGATAATCCTGTTGATTGTGGAAGAATTGTTAGACCCATTAGTAGGAATAATATTAGTTATTTTAAATTTTTATTGGCGGCAATTAATTGGCTTAATATTTACTCAATTGTTTCAACCGAAGACAAATTTCTTGATCAATTTTTGTCTATTGTAAACCATGTGTTTCCTTTGAAGCATGTTTTCAACAATAAGGGTTCACATTATAATTTTAAGTGGTTTAATAGTGAATTAAGGCAAGTTAGAAAGATGTGTTTGACGATGTATGAACTGTACAGAAACTCTGGTTCAATCAGTTATAGATTAAATTATTTAAATTATAAGAAACTATACAGAAATATGGTAAGAGAAGCCAAACTAAATTTTAATAACAATCGTATCCTCCTTGCTAGTGAAAAGCCCACGGAACTACCGGTATGGTCTATAGTGAAGGAGAATTTGAATAAAAATGATGTTGCTAAAAGTATTAACATTGATCTCACATCTGATGGATTCAATGATTTCTTTTTGAATCATGTTAACAATATTTTACTTAGTGAACCTGCTGCCGCTCACAGTGTTGATTATTATCTTGAAAAACATGCAAATGTACCTGTTTCCACTTCCTTTTCAATCAGACATACTAGTGTTGAGCAAGTTTATGAAACCATTCTATCACTAAAAAATAGTTCCTGTCTTGATGTATATAATCTCAACTCATTTATTGTAAAACTTGCGTCTCCTTTTATTTGTGAAATATTATGCTGTCTTTTTAATAACTGTATTGACGATGGATTATTTCCAAATTGTATGAAATTCACTAAAGTGATTCCTTTGTTCAAGAAAGGCTCTGTTTCTGACTATAATAACTTTAGACCTATCTCAATAATTCCAATTTTCTCAAAAATCTTTGAAAAAATTATTTACATGCAAATTAGCAAGTATTTTGAGAGTAACAATCTTTTTAGCCTTAGGCAGTATGGGTTCAGACCTTCTAGAGGTACTGGAATGGCAATATCTGAATTTATTAAGTGCTGCATGTATTCTATTGATGAGAGAAATAGGGTTATTGGCAGTTTTTATGATATGTCAAAAGCTTTTGACACTATATCTCATAAGGTTTTAATTCAGAAACTAGTTTTTTATGGTTTTGACAATGGCGCAATCAATCTTGTTTCATCTTACTTGAATAATAGGTTTCAGTCAGTTTTTTACAATAACAGTTGCTCCAAATTTTCCAAAGTAATATCAGGTATTCCCCAGGGTTCTACCTTGGGACCACTTCTTTTCATTAACTATGTTAATGATCTGCCTGCTGCTGTAGGTAATGATTTTGTGACTCCTTTTATGTTCGCTGATGACCTTGCTATACAAATTAAAAGTAGTAAATGTTTCAATCACTGTTCTGTTGACTCTATAGTTGAGGACTGGTCTGCAGCAAACTCACTTTGTCTTAACAAGACTAAGACGCAAATGTTAGAGTTCAGTTTAAGTTTAAATTCTGATAGTTCTAAGTGTTTGGGCATAACAGTGCAGAGTAATCTTAAGTGGGAATTATACATCAATATACTACATGGTATAATGTCTAAGGGTCTATTTCTGCTCAACAGATTGAAATTCATTGTTAACTGTGATGTGTTACTAACTGTGTACCATGCCTATATACACAGTCATCTGTCTTATGGGATTGTTGCTTGGGGCAATGACACTAATGTAAGGAGGTTATTTATATTACAGAAAAGAGCTGTGAGGATAATTGCTCATGTTCATAGTAGGTCGCATTGTAAACCACTTTTTATACTATTGAAAATATTGACTTTGCCAGCTATTTATGCATATGAATGTCTTTTATACATAAAGAAAAATTTGTCTAGTATTCCTGTTAACAACTCTGTACATAGTCACTATACAAGACAAGCTTCAGCGCTAAGACTAAATCAATGTAATTATTCCTATACTCTTAATGGGTTTATTGAATATGGCATTAGACTCTTTAATAAATTGCCGATTGCATTAAAAATTGTGATGTTAGTTGGTTTAAGAAAAGACTCAAAGCTTTACTAGTTGAGAAATGTCCTTATAATAAGCATGTATTGTTGACAAATAATAATTTATGATATGTGTTAAGCCTATACTGTTATTTTTACCTTATATGTTATGACTTTGTTATGCATTTTTAAAAAATGTGGCAACAATAAAAGAATTTGAATTTGAAATAGCCTTACTAATAATTATAATTCATCAAGTATATGCCTAATACAAAGGAGCCTAATAATTGAAGCTGATTAGGATTATTAATAATAATTGCTGTACCAACCTGGTCGTTGGCCTTCCATGCCCGGATGAGGATAGTTTTGAGGCTGTGCTGAAATTATTGGTTGCGAGTAGCCCTGAGGAGGCGGATATTGCCCCTGAGGTGGTGGATACTGTCCTTGTGGAGATGGGTATTGCCCTTGAGGAGGATAATGTCCTTGTGTAGGTGGATACTGTCCCTGTGGAGGTGGGTACTGTCCCTGTGGAGGTGGGTACTGGCCATGCGGAGGTGGGGCATATCCTTGACCTCCTGGGTAAAAGTTTTGAGCAGGAGGATAGTTTTGTGCAGGTGGGTAGCCAGGCTGACTGAAGCCAACTAGAAAAAAACAGGTGAATACACTCAAAAGTTTGGAAAACAGTTATTCTTGCCTAAACCATTGGACAATAAAGGATTAGCTTTATTCAATTTTGTAATTAGGTTTGAAAGCCTACGATAAAGTTTTTGCGTCTAGAATTTTTTAAATGGTAACGAAGAGATCAGAAATAGACTAGTGTAGAGCTACAGAAAGGTAAGTAAGGTAAAAGCTACTTACATTATGGCCTTATATTGTTAATAATTTTGAAATTTATAATAACCTTCTCTCATCTTTGATTTTAGAAGAGTTATTAGGCTAAGAAAATTACTAAGACTTCGATTGCATGTGATAAGTTGATGACAGATGAAAATAAGACAATGACTTTAATGAGCTTCAATTAGGAATTTATCAAGATTCATGTTATTCTTGCAGTGTCAGAACGAGTCTATTTTGAACAGAAATTAGTCTTAATAGGCTAGCGAAACTTGATAAACATAAAATAGACAACTACAAGTTAAACTGCTTCAACTAGCCTACGTAAGGTCGCTCGTTGTAGAATAAGCGTTTATAATGTTATGAACACAGATACCTAGCCTACATAACATGCCAATAGATCTAGACTATTTGAATGTGAGAAATCGAATCGCTTAGCGTACTACAGCCTACCTACCTGAATAAGGAGGTGGACTCGTCATGTCACGTACTCTGAAAAAGAAGTTACAAAATATTAGGCAATGCTACAGAGACATCAATTAGGCTACAACGCAACAATAGAAGTGAATAAGGAAAAATCAGACGTTAAATCGTTAGAAATAAAGTGACTATGACTAATCATCAATATCAATCACCCCCAGAATCTCAGAAAGTATACAACTCATCAAGCAATGACATCATTGTCTATTTCGGATTTTGGTTTACAACTGTACGGTACTTGTTAGATGAACGTCGCAATAAAATAATGTAATTTATTTCTTTATTCAGAAGTCTTGAAAAAATTTTATACCTCAAGACGTTGGAATAATAATTAAACTTATCAAGACTTGGCAGGTGTTCTGTTGAATATTGTTGATAGATAACCTATAAATCTAGATTGAAGTTGAGACTTGAGAGTTGACTCATTGGAGGTTATTACTCCAGCACAACTAGAATACATAAAGTAGGTTTTGGTTTGTGCTGAACGTGAAGACCGCCGGTCGCAGTTGATCAGCTGTAGCCAATCACAGCTCTTCTTTTAAAAACTAGATAAGAGCTGTGATTGACTGATCAACAGCGACCGACGGTTGTTACGTTCAGCACAAACTTCGACCATAAGGCCCATGCCCCATTCTACACGGGCGTAGGAAACGCGGCAGAAACGTCGCATCGGCAACGCGCGACAGAACACATTGTGTTGAATGGGCTTGTCTACACGAGCAAAAATAATCACGCATTTTCACAGCGTCAGCGGGCGTCAACGCGTTACCAACGTCGAGGTCGGCGTTAACTGGGCGTTAGCAACGCGTTGAGAACGCGTGATTATTTCGCTCGTGTAGACAAGCCCATTTAACACAATGTGTTCTGTCGAGCGCGCGTTGATCAGCTGGGTTTTGTATCACTTTTTCTAGGTAAGGTTCATCAGCCATTTTGATTTTCTTTTCACGCGTTTGCTACGCCTCGTGTAGTTTGCAAAAAATTTTGACGCGTTAACGCGACGTTAACGCCGAGTTTGCTACGCCCGTGTAGAATGGGCCTAATATCAAAATGTTGGAGAGCGTATCTAGTCAAAATTAATATTTCTTTCGTACAATAGTACGTTTTCCTCTACTTGGTCGTTTTGGTTTGTGCGTAATGTAACGACCGTCGGTCGCAACGTACGAAATACGCAGCCGGCTGCGGCTGAACCGTTTTCCTTTGCAGATTGCACAGCTCGGGCACAAGTCACGGGATGATACAAATGTGTACCATCGACAATCTGTACGATTCCTAAAACGTCAATCTGTGATAATTTTTATTTTTTCCGCTCCTGACATTCTGTACCACATTCCTGAGCTATCACAATCTGTCGTTTGCTTGCAGCGACATTCTGTACCATATTTAATTCCTTCACTACCCGACAGAATGTACCAAAGACATTCTGTAACATTTTAAATTCTCACCCTATCCGACAAAATGTGCCATATTCCCAAGTTATCACAATCGTTTGCGTGCAGCGACATTCTGTTCCACTTTCTATATTTCTGCACGTTCCGACAATGTGTACCAACGACATTCTGTACCAAAATGGTACAATCTGTCGGCTTCGTAAAATAACAATCTGTACCATTTTTAGACTAAAAGTATCACAAAGTGTCGTTGGTACAGAATGTCGGTGGTACAGAATGTCGCCTTCCCCTCTTCACAGGCGCACACCGACACGAATTGGTTGCAAAGGTTTGTTGCGATGCAAATTCAATTCTGAGAGCTTGCCGGACAAAAATTTTAAACCAAATATTAAATTTCAAACCAGAAACCATATTCGGTTTGAGAATATTCGCAAATTTTGCTGAATGCAGCATTTGCAGCGCTCCTCGCATTGCGAATATTGTGGCTCGTTCAGGAACTAACACTAATTCTCGTCTGCAAGTAAAAAGTAAACAAACAACCAACAAGCGAGAAGAAAGTTAGAAATTCAACTCTCGTCACATGCTACGATCAGAAATGAACACTGAGCAATTGTTGGAGATAATTTACAATTACCCAATATTGTATGATTTGAACCATAAGGACTACAGGAATATAAGAAAAAAAGAAAAGATTTGGTGCGATATTGGTAAAGCTGTCAATGCTCCAGGTAAGTTTCAGTTTAGGGTACTTCAATAGGCTAATCAGGAGCAGTTATTAGATACCTAACTAGGTTATAAGCTATTATTACTCAGAATATCTGATACCGAGCTTTGCTCTGAAGCTGCGGCCGAACTGTTGAATTATAATAATAATAATAATAATAATTTCTCTGAAAGAAAAACAATTCTTCCAGAGGAGTTTATTAGTAAGAAATTAACAATATACAGGTGAGATTTCATGATGTGAATTTAAGTAACAATTTAGACTTTATTGCAAAAAAGATATATTTTTTCGTGGCCTCCACTATATAAAATATGTGTTGGGAAACCACAAATACTTTGCTTTACACGGCGTTAGAGTTAAAAAATCATTTAAATAATTAATTAATATAATAATATTTATGGACTAATTTTTACATTTGATTAGTAATAAAGGACAAAAAAAAATATTTCCTGAACGATGCTACTCTAATTTCCAATAAGGTTTTCACTAAAATTTATTCTATTTTCAATGAGCCAATTTTTTGTTTTTGCTTTAAAAAGGTTAACCGGTACTATTTCTTTAATATGTATTGGAAGTATGTTATGAAGCTTCGGTCCTAGATATGTGACTGTCCTCTGGGCGGCTGTCGTTGCCATCCTGGGAACAGCCAGATCGATATTCCTTCTGCGTGTACTGTGGTTGTGGTCCATGTTGAGAAATAACTGCGGGTTTTTTCTGGTGAATGTAAGTAGTCTGTGGATGTAAATTTGTCTGATGCTGAGTAGTTGGAGCTCCGCAAATAGAGTATCTGTAGGGTGGAGCGGATGTTTCTGTCCCATTATCCTGAGGATCAGTTTCTGTACTTTGAAAATGGGATCCATATGACAGAAATGAGTTGCTCCCCAGGCCAGAATGCCATACCTTTCTATTGATTCTACCAATGTGTGGTATATCATCTTCAATGTATCCAGATTCAGTATCTGTCGGAGCTGAATGAATTTGTGGACCAGTTTCCTGAGTTTTGTTGTTTGTTGTATGATGTGTTTGTCCCATCGAAGTAAGTCGTCTACTATTACTCCCAAGTATTTTATATTATCAGTGCGATCTATTGTTGGACAATTGCAGTTTATGCGATTAATTTTGCAGTGGTGTAGCTTGATGGTATTTCTTGCCGGTTTTTTGAGTCCGTCAGTGAAAATGCCAGAAATTTCGTTTTTGATGAATTGAGAGTCAGTATATTATTGTGGAGCCAGGATGTAATTTTTTCCATACCTAATTCAGCTGATATGAAAGCATCATTCCAGTTGTTGCCTTGGAATATCACTGCTGTGTCATCTGCAAAGGAAATTATCTTGCCACCAATGTCAAGTGAGCATAATTCATTGGCAAAGATGAGGTACAGTATCGGACCAAGAACTGTTCCCTGTGGCACGCCAAATTTTATAGGAAGACCTTCCTCTGCACTCAGATTTTTCCCTATTCGCACTCTTTGCTTTCGATTATCAAGGTAGGATTTGAACCACTCCAAAACCACACCTCTCACACCAATAGCTTCAAGTTTTTTCAGTAGGATTCCATGTGATACTGTATCAAAAGCCTTTGCAAGATCCAAGAACACTGTCAGACACTTCATTCCATTATCTAAGCTGTGAATTATAGTTTTTGTCAACTCAAAAATCGCATCATCTGTACTCCTGTTCTGTCGGAAGCCAAACTGATTGGATGACAACAAATTTTTCGACTCAAGAAAATCAACTAGACGCTTTTTCACTATTTTCTCTAGAATCTTTGATGTGTTGTTGACTAATGCTATCGGCCTATAGTTGTTCAGATCAAGTTTATCGCCTCCTTTATGTAAAGGTCTGACACAAACCTCTTTCATTAAATTTGGAAAGATTCCATTTGAGAGACTCTTGTTGAATATGTCAGCCAGTGGTATTGCAATATACTCTTTCACAGCCTTCAGAGTTCTATTGTTGATGTCGTCTAGACCTGGAGAACTGTCGTTACGAAGGGAGCTGATGATGTCCAGTATTTCCTGTTCTGCAACTGGCTGAAAATACATCGAGGCTGGCGAAATTTTAGCTGGTTTATAATCACTTACCAAAGTGTGAATTGATCTTTCAACTTTAACAGCAATGTTATTGGCTAGATTTTCTCCAATATTGGCAAAATGTTCATTAACTTTTTCAAGAATGAGTTCTTTACTATTCTCCATTGTTACAATGCTGTTATCAACAACTATCTCTCTTATTGTGTCATCCTTTCTGTTAACTGTATCTGTTGCTTCCCTTATCAGTTGCCAGGTTCTTTTCATATTATTCTGTGCTCCATTTAATTTTGTTCTGTAAAATTCTTCTTTTTTATTTCTTATTAGTGCTGTTAAAGTGTTGCGATATTGTCTGTAGTATTGAGCAAGTGCAATGTCATTGGGATGCATTTTCCTCCTTTTGTTGAGTAGATCTCTTCTCCTTATAGCTGATACAAGTCCCCTCGTAATCCATGGCTTGATGGGTTTCAGACGTTTCCGCTGGTGGTAACAGTTGGTATTTTCTTCAATATATTTCTTTAAAATATTGATGAACCTCTCATACGACTCGTTGGTGTCTTGAAGGTTGACGACGTCTTCCCAGTTTTCTGTTGAAAGTTGCTGCCTCAATCCAGGTAAATTTACAGATTTCCTAAGAGTATTGCTGCTGTTGTTGTAATTGCTATTATTAATGCGCACATTCGAAGTATTGATTTCTTTCAGACCCAGAATTATACTAAAATGATCTGTGGTTGATGATTCATATATGATTGGAAGAACTTGTTTCTCAAAATTAATCATAATATGGTCTATGCAAGAGGATGTTTCTTCAGTAATCCTTGTAGCTTTTTTAATACAATGTCTGAAACCATATTCACTTGAGAAATTCAAATAATCCTGTAATTGTTGATGTGAATGGTAATTGAGAGTGTTTATATTCATGTCTCCAATACAAATAATCTGTTTACGTTTTAATTTGTCTAGCTCTTTCCTCATATCACACAAAAAGAGTGATATGTCGTGATGGGATGGAGATCTATAAATTGCAATGATATTATAACAATTTTCACTTGTCACCAATTTCATATTTAAAACGTTTGCCTGTCTAACTTTCAATTCTATACAAGAAACATTGTGGCATTTTCTTGCATAGATGATAATTCCATCATTTTGTAAGAGATTGTTTTCAGAACAGAATATGACGTAATCATCTAAGTGCTGAGGAATAAAATTGTTTTTTATCCAGCATTCCGTAAGAATAATGATATCAAATTCCAATGACATATCTTGTAGCTGTACCATCAATTGGTTGAAATTTCTTCTTATACTTCTTATATTAAGACAAAAAATTTTCAGATTGAATTCTTCCAGTAGCATTACTAAATTTTCCGCTACATCCACATTCACATCATCTACTTCTTGAAGAGCTTCTAATTCCTCACCAATATTGAAAATATCATTGTCCATCATTCACTAATTTTACAACTAAGATGGTCTACGTGCTTTATTATTATGCTCTCTTATTTGACCTGTTGAATCTTATTTGTTATCGAAAACATCAAGTCCATCTCTCCTATCGTAATGTATCTAAAGGAATGCGTGTGTCTACTTAGTGCTGCTATTATGTGCTGGATACTATTGTATATTGCCAAAGGTCTAGTGTCTATTCTTACTAATACAACGTTTCTATTTGATAGACTCTGAGCTTCGTCGATTGTTAATATTGTATATTCAAATGATCCAATATATTTTCTTAACCTCTCTCTTATAATGCATTTCTCTTCTCCAGTGAAGGTCAGAATAAGTGTTCCTTTTTCCAGTGACTGAAATTCTCCGTTACTAAATGTTGGTTGAATTGATCTCGAAATTCTATTGGTGGTGTGTATATTCTTGTAGAAATCTGACAGTATGTAGCAGACATCCATTGGACACCTTCTTGTGATTGTATTATCTGTGTGAGACTCCATGTGAAGTGATGCATCATGCCAGGTCATAGACGCCGCTGATTTTCTCCTAGAATCGCCGACCAAGATTACCTCGTTTGCTTGACTCAATTTAGAGATGTATCCAACAAAACCTGCGTGCATATGAAGTGGCTCATCGATGAAGACACGATTAAATTTTTTATGAGGTCCATTTACGATGAATGATGATACTGTAGTGAGGTCAGTGTATAATATGTTGTCGCGCAATATACTATGAGATTGTTTGATAGCCGCTCTTATGACCTCTAATCCTGCCTTAGTTTGAGTCAGTATAAGATCTTTACCTGGTACGTATTGTTGTAGAATTGAGTGCGTTTTGCCGCTTCCAGGTACTCCATCCACGCATCTCATTTTCGCAAAAGTGCAGTCATCCGGATCAATTTTATTAATTTTCTCCAATAAGTCCCTATTGAGCATAATCTTATTGTCTCTACTGACCAACACATATTTTTCTTTTGTTGAAAATGTATTAGCTTGTCTATTGAATGGAACATATGATCCTCCGCCTGTTAAACAGAATCCTATTCTGTATTTGGAAGTTGTAGGGATTAGAAATGTCCTCAATTCGTTATCATACACATTAATATCTTTCGCAGCAACTTCCTTAATGAGCTCTGATGATATGTCGATTTCCATCCCAGAGATTTGAAACAGTACATTTCTGAATGATTCGGAGTTATTTGTATCATGCTGTTGTAGAAGTTTTCTAAGCTGTAGCATACTGTTCATGAGGCCTTTTCGATTCGGATCCTCATTATATTCTTTGGGAAATTCTTCCATATTCGTTTGATGAGTTGTTAGATGAGACTCTGATATGTTCAGAAAATCCATGTAATTTGTACCCCGGTGATGAAAGATGTATTTCAAATGGTTTGTTGATAGAATACTGCTTAGCAATTCGATTGCGGTAACGTCGGCAAGTTGACCAAATTGATCTACTCCTATTGTAAGAGGATGATTATCTGATGACCATTTGTTCAATTCTTCTAACATATTTGTAAATAATGTGAATACATTTTGATCATTAACAAGAAGCAAAAATATAGGCGTCTGCTTGTCTAGTGTGAATAGTGCTTTAATTCGAGAGTTGAATTCTTTATTTTGTAAGTGTACATCGACAAGGCCGCTCCAATAACGTTTTGTCAGCAATTTCCTTTGTAGTAGTTGAGAAAGGCCATCTGACATTTCAATTTCGTTCTTCCGTGCGTAAGCAAAAGCTATGTTTATGTCTGAGAATTGACTAAAATTGTTTATCAATGCTACTCTGCTTTTAGCTGATTGTTTGATCAAATGCTGTTTTATTAAACAATTTAAAATTCCATCAATGGTTGTCGATGTACCATTAATTAGTAGATGTGGGTGTGTCACATTTATTGGCAACAATTATTTTGATTTCAAAAACTTATTTCTCATTTTCTTAATTACTTCCATAGTTAGTTCTATCAATTGATTGTTGCAAAGCTTTTAAATAGAAGGGACACTTTGAATAGTTCACTTTGTGGTCGGAGGGCTTATCCACTCTCTTGCAGTTGGCGCAGACTGGAGGATTATCTATGGAGGGGCAAGATTTGAAGTTATGGCCTAACAGGGCACAATGTCCACAGGTTTCCTCTTCTTTTTTACAATGTTTGGACACGTGACCAAAAAAGTTACACTTGAAGCATCTCCGGACTGCAACGTAGTCATTAACTCTACATGACGTCATATCAACATAAATTTTCTTCTTATTAATTATAACTTTCCTGATTTCTGGTTCACATTCTACTACCTAATGCACGAATTCCTTATTTTTAGGCCCTAGTTTAAAAGATGGTCTGCAATCTTTTTCGAATTTTTGTTTTTCTATACCTGAATTGGCGAAATTTTTGTTATATATTTCCTCAGTTACTTCTTTATCGTTCAGATCAGATGGAATATCGTAAACTATTACTCTGGGTTTTTTATTTTGGGGCTCTGTTATTTTGATTTGTTCATTGTTCATAGCCTTATTGTTCAGTAACTTATTTTTGTCTTCCAGAGAGTCCAGTACAATAAGCAATCGTCCTCCCCTAACGGGTACTGTTTTTTTATTTTTATGTTATCTTTTTTCACAATATCTGTTTTCAATGTCCCTTTTATTTTCTCGCTATCTTCTTTCTCACTTCCAGTTGCGTTTGAAGGTTTAATTAATACTACTTGTTCTTTAGGGAGAATTTTCCTGACTTGATTGGACTGTGGCTGAGGTTCCTTAGGAGTACTTTTTTTGGCAGTTGTAACACATCTGCATAGCTTATGGGCCTGTCTTTGTTTTTTATTTCCTGTACTGACTTGCTAATATCTAAAAGAGAGTTCTCTATTTTTGGAGTTCCAAACGTATCTTTAATTTGACTAATTGTTACTGCCCGTGTTTCTACTTTGACGATTACCAGTGCTAATTTCTGAACTAATTCAATGAAGTTATCGTATTTTGCTCTGGATACTTTATTTTTTTCAAATTCTGTTTGTGCCCATTCCTTGAATTCTGAAGATATACTCTTCATATTTGCGATGTCATTCATGAACTCATTCATTAGTAAGTTGTCCGTTGACATTTTACCTTGATTTCCCTTGCTTTCTTCGTTCCTTTGGTGTCCTGGATCGTCCTTCTGCTTCTCTTCTCCTCCTTCCTCCTCGAATTGCGGGATCACTCCGTCCGGCGGTTTGGTTGGAGATCTCACGGTTAGCATAGTTATCCGGGGGCGATAGAGATTGAGCGGTGATTATGCTGAAGATCCAGTGACCTACTTATGATGAAATATGATTTGTTGTTTTGAAAACTAACACTACGGTGACTACACTACTGAGGTGTTTACTCTACTAGAGTTGCGACTAGACTGATATTTTTCAGTACTGATATCTATCAATTACATGAATATGATATTGTAAAAAATAAATTTAAAATTGATATGATCTCACAATTTCTTGACATGAACATGTGTTATATTGAATGTAACTCCATTTACTCCAGCTGGATAGCGTTGGTCAGCTAACGATAACAGCCATTATACGCAGTACTTGGGGTTATTCCTGAAGTAATATTTAATTCTTTTATTAATCCAACCAGAGAGTTTTCCGGGACATGAAACCTGGTGCAATCTTATTTTTCCATCACGGTTAGATTACATTTCAAATTTCGAGGAAATCGTTAGAGCCGTTTTCTAGATCCGTGGTTACTCCTAAGTTACATACATACAGAGATTAATCGCTCAGGGCCGGTTTCTCCAAATACGTTTAACTGAAATTTTAGTTTAAACTATCAGCTGTCAGTGTATTGTCACTTTTAGTAACTTGTGTTTCACTTGAGCGAGCTGATGGTTTAAGCCGAAATTCAGTTTAACTTTTTTGGAGAAACCGGCCCTTAATATAATAGGATATAGTTGTGCCAAGAACAGAAGAGCCCCTTGCGAGATGGCGGAAGGAAGTGAGAGTGTAACTACGCATGCGCAGAACTTATATTATATTATTAAGAAATCATATTGATTTCACGAATGAAAATATTTTTTTATTCATCTATTTATTCAATTATTGGCAAATAATCACAAATCATAACATAATTATGAACTGAGACAGAAAAATCGTCTAAGCCTGTAGTAGGCCTATTCCATCCTAAATTTGGTTATACTAGAACAATTTCCATTTTGACTACTGGCAGCAGTTAATGGCAGACATGTTGCTAAAGGCCCTTCTGTTCTTGACACAACTACATTACTATTGTATTACAGCATTTCATTATTATTATTATAATAGTTAACTTCAGTATCTCTTCTACCCTACTATCAATACATCAATAGCAACAAACATACCAAACCGTTTATTTTACCAAATAATTATACGGTAGCCTACTGCTACCCATAAGTTACCAAAGGCAATCTAATACTTTCAGATCCAGAAATAATAACATTTTCCTACAGCTACCTCACAAAGTTGCGGTTTCTGCATTGATTTCAATACACAAACTCTACTTTTCCGCATAGTATGCGGAAAAAGTTTTTTCCACACACTTAGGCTTGCAATTTAACATCAGTTTTGTGGAAAGTTTCAGGCCTGAAAAGTCTATTAAGCACTTGAAATCATGTTGGTATCACTGGCAAAAGCTAACCTAAAATAACCCCTAACAAACCGCGATGGCCGAGTGGTTAGCGACGTGGACTAGTATTTCACTGCTTACAGATCAGGGGAGGTTCAAACCCTGAGCAGTACATTTTTTTTTTGACGATTGTTTTCAACTTAGAAAATCTTCCAATATTATTCTACATAGAAATAAAAGTGATAAACGACCTTTTGAGATTCTTTGATATGAAAAAAATTGAAAATGAAAAATTAAAAATTTAAATATCAAACATTCTTGGTTGTCTGAAAAAAACATTCAAGTACCACCACTGTGTTCTTCAAGTTTGTAAGAAACAGAAAATGTCTCTGGTAGAATGCCCTATCCTATGTTCTCCTGTTATCCACCATTCTATTTTTCATGATTTTACATCATATCTTGTTAATGGATGGACACTCCCTTATGAAATTTGGCGGGTTCAATTATAAGTATCAAGTTTCAAAATAGTTGCCTCGAAAATTTTCAATATTTGAAATTTTCAAAATTGTGGCCAACTGAAATATTAATTTCGAATTTACTGTTATAGAGTTATGGTTTCATAAACTTCTGTACCTTTCAAAAATATAGAGCTTTGAATTCTGAATAAAATGGTGCCTGATTTGTCAGGATTCAATGATGAATAACTGAGATATGACAAATTAAATTTTAATTTCAACCTTTCAAATTCACTATGGTAACTGTAGGAAAAATTTAATGTGTAATATGGGCGCAAAGTATCTTTGCTGCACTCGAGAAACTATTCCGCACTCGAGAAACTATTCCGCACTCGCCTGCGGCTCGTGCGTAAGTGTTTCTCTCATGCAGCAAAGCCACACTTTGCGCACTGATACACAAATAACTATTACATACGAGTATTATGGATTTTTTTCATGTTTGAGCTTTACTTGAAATGTTAACTTCCAATTTCCAATTCTTGATCCATGCCCGGGTATCCCGGAGAGATCATGTCAAAATACCACTAAACTTCTTAGTGAACAACAAACAGAGATAGCCCAACTTGGGCTTTGTCTTTAGGATTTGAGAAAACTGGCCACTTAGTGACTGTTATGAGGCGACACCTCCGACAAGCCATCTTCAAAGAATTCTGTCACTGTATAATAGCTCCGACTCACAAGATAGTAAGTCAGAAACCTCCTGTAGATATTGAAGGGTGCATTCCGCAGGTTCACAGGCTAGTGGTTGAATATCCTCACGCACTTTAGACAGCCTGCAACAAGGCATGTCAAGGTTTACCCCCCTTCATGTGTTGTGCTCATAGATTTGTCCTCTTGTTGTGAAAGACTCGGTGTGATACTTGACATATAGGAGAGAGGCCAAAATGTACTGCCCATACACTGTTAGCAGACCCAAGCGCTGAAAGAGTGGCCTGCAATGAGCGCGGAATTCACCAGATGTCATGGTTCTCAGAGCCTTCTTCTGCAGGAGAAGGATGTCCTCAGTATGTGGAGAATGTCCCCAAAGGAGGATGCCATACTAGACGTGACTGCTGGAGAGTGAGTGGTACATCATCACCAGGTGCTGTAGACTAAGCTTAGTCCTCAACTTATGCAGGAGATACACAACTCTTGATATAGGATATAGGGCGGACAGGCAGATTCAATGAACACATCCGTGCAATATCCCACCCTCACACCCAATCCCACTATGCAGACCACCTTCTTGATACCAACCACACATACTCTAATATCAAAAACAATCTGAACATACTGCACATCATGAAAAAAGGAAAGGGACTCAACACAATAGAAGAATACGAAATCTACAAACACAACAAGACACAACCCAGCAAAATACTAAATAGCCAACTCCAATACCAATCCCATACCCTATTTGATATTATAATTTAAATTTGTAGTTTGAATCTTCCTGCCCAAAAGCCTTCCCCAGTCCCTGTCATACCTCTCCTAACCCCCTTCCACCAATCTTACTCTTTCCCCACACCTTCCCCCACCTCTCACTATCCACATATCCCAAATTCTCAGACCTGCAAGACCTCAGTATCTAGTTACTCCTTGTACGCTGAAGATGTGGCTCAGTGCCACGAAACGCGTCCAACAAGCATTAAAATCGTGAGTAATGTTGTAAAAGTGGAAGTCATTAGTATAGTCCAACCAAGCAAAGAATAGCCTCTGACAAGATGGGAAAATGACTTCATATTGGTCAATATATGCTCAAGAATTATAAATGTGGTTTCAATAGTAGATCAAATTGATTCCTACAATTTGAGATGAAATTGATAATTTTTGAAGCAATATTGACCGAGCTGGAGTCATTTTCCCATCATGCCAGAGGCTCTTCTTTGCTTGGCCAAACTATATCTACCGAACTAAGTTTTTAAGCTTACTATCATCAACAGTTCAAGTAGGATGAATACAAAAGAAGAAATTAAAAACTCTTGATAGTTTACTGCAGACCTCAACTATATGCTGCTCCCAGTGCAGCTTACCATTGATGGTGAAGCCCAGTAGATCAACAGGTGCATCATCCACAACAGTTCTGTCAAGAGTACACAAGATGTTCTGTGTCTTTGCCTCATTCAGCAAGAGTCTGATGGCAGTTAACCACTCCTTAGCTTCCCGCAGGAGAATCTGGGAATTTGTCCTTGCTCTCAGTGGTTTCTTCCCCCAGCCAATAAGTGTGGTGTCGCCTGTAAACAGCAGGTTGGATCCATGTAGACGGGGGTCGTTTGTTGCAACCAGAAAAGAGATTGGTCCCAGCACAGAGCCCTGGGGAACAACGTTGTGTTGTTCATACATTTCATTGCAATTTTCAACAAAAAAGAAAATTCAATAACTTGGTAGTTTAATCAGGAGTAGGTAATATTGAAAAACTTGAAAAATTTCTCACATACCATGATAAAAGATATTCAATACCATTATCAGTAAGTAGTTAATCAGGTGTTGGCTACTATTGAAAAACTCATTATCATTGCATACTGTACCGAGAACTTCTCTTCAAATTTGCACTAAAGTTTGAAAGAGTTTCCCTTTCGGTTGTGGTTCCTCATCAAGAACTTGAAGACATTTGAACTAGTCCTTGACAGTGTTTTTGTTTGTCGAAAGTTGTGTAGCACAAATGTAGCCATCACAATAATCTCTTGCCTTCTCAACGTTGATCTCCAAAGGCCTGTTGTAAATCCTACATTTTTCAACCATAATACCAAGATTATCCTTCACAACACCTCATGCTCTGCACACTGCACTCTGCACAGTCTATAATATTGTACCTCCTCTTCCTTTGGTCTTGACTTTTTAGTCCGTGAGGAAAAGGTTTCTTAAAAAATTTCAAGCCAAATGCTTTATCTCTTATTAAACAGTGAGGAGTCTCTTGGTTTTGTCCAGGAAGAGGAGTTTTCCCTGGCAGATTCAATTTAACTGCTTGTAACTTCTTTCCAAAAGCAGATTGTTTAAATATACTTGTACATCCATTGCTATTCTTTCCATGCCCTCCTAATCAACACAAATGAACTTATAATATGAACCAACTATACTTAAAAAATAACCTACTATTGAGAACTTGAATTTGTAGCAGAAGTAAGTTGAACCAGTTAGTCTTTGATGGACATTTAATAGTGACATGCTTGCCATCAATGCTTTATAGAATTTGAAAAATTCCATTGTCTGTAGAAGCCTTCTGCTGATTTCCCCCAAATTTCCTCTGACGGTTCAGGCAAATAAATTGTTTGCCATATTTTTATGATGTCATTACAAATTTTCTCAACAATGATGCCGACCGTTGTAAATCCTACTCAAAAGCTATGCCCAATACTTTTAAATGAATCTTTGGCCAGGAACCTGGACCACAAAACAATAAATATTTGGTAACTTACAATAATTGGTAACTTAAATATTTGGTGACTGACAAAGTTGTCTTAGAATAAACAATAAAGTAAATAAATCATTGTACTATACAAAGTGGGTGGAAGGTTTGGAAACATCTTGATATTTTTTAAAAAAGTGACAATGTGTCATACGTGTATTAAAAAATATATGTATTTGTTTCCAGGGGAAGATATCAAAAAGAAATGGAGGAACCTGAGAGACACGTACATAAAATACATAAAGTCCAATAAAACCACCACCAGGCAGGCAAGAAAAACTAACAGAGCATGGACATGGGCTGCTCAAATGGAGCGGTTTAAACCTTTTGTGGCAACTGCAAAAACAATGTCTAACTCAAGTGAAGAGGAAGAACAGCATATTGAAAGTGTTATGGTAGTCGAAAGTGACTTCGACCCAGATAGGCCTTCAACACCAATAGAATTTGTTGTTGAATCTGAAAATTTCCCACAGGCTACCGAACCCCTTTCAAAAAAACTGAGAAGAAACAAATCCCCATCTGCATCCACCAAAAATAACAATAAGGTGGTACATTATTTGGAGAGCAAAAACAAACCGCCGTTAGATTCTATGGACCATTTAATGCTAAGTTATTCTCAAACAATAAAATCTTTCAGTCGGAAGAGTCAGGCGGAAGTTAAAATGAAAATCGCACAGATTATTTATGAGGGTGAAGTAAAACAGATTGAAGAGGAAGAAAGAGAAGCAACTGAATGTTCTGCAGTAAGTACCTGGTTTTATACTTTGACATTGAGGGAAAGGTAGTAGTAGTGGATGAAGATCTTCTTTAAGGCTGAGGCCGCACTGCTGGTGGGTAGAGCCTGGAGGGTGGAGGGTAGTTGGTAAATCTATAGAACATACACACCATCCACAGTAATACATTGTATGAATGGTATGACGTCATACTGTTTTTTGAGGTTATGTTGTCCATATTTAAGAATTTCAAGATGGCGGCTGAACACATACCATTCATATGATGTATTACTGTGGATGGTGTATATGTTCTATAATATTTACCAACTACCCTCCACCCTCCAGGCTCTACCTACCGGCAGTGCGGCCTCAGCCTTAGAGTTAACAGACAAATCTGTGGAATTTACACTGTCATGATACATGTTTTTGTTATTCAAGGTAGAATTAGGTACTAATTGGTTTAGGCCGTTATTGCACGGTAATTGTTCTATTATAATAATTGTTGATAATTGACCGAACGTAAGTGAGGTCCTAGGGTAAACTCGCACTGGTACAACTGAGACCAGACCACGACTCAGACCAGACCAGAGCGCTGGACTGATGTTGTCAGACCAAACCTCAGACCAGACTCAGACCATGATAGAAATCATATGATTTCAATTATTACATGAACCTTTAACATTGGAATCTAGTTCAGATCTGGCTCTAGTCTTGAGTTTGTCTGGTCTTTGTGTGACTTGTGCGCGTTATCCCATATGATCTCTATCTGCGCACATGTGATTCTGTGTTTCTCTGACTGCAAGTATGCACTGTTACGACTCGGACCAGACCAACTTGCAGTCAGAGAAACATGGAATCACACGTGAGCAGATAGAGATCATATGGAGTAACGTACACTAGTTAGACCAAGACCAGAGCCATATCACAGCTTTACTATGCTTTTAATGTTAAAGACATACAAAATAATTTAAATCATGTGATTTCTATCATGGTCTGGATCTGGTCTGACGTTTGGTCGGACTGCATCAGACCAGTGGTCTGGTCTGGTCTGAGTTGTACCAGTGCGCATTTACCCCAAGATCCAATTTGACGATTTTGCATTTCTCTTGTTTGTATCTACGTATAGGTGCGTTCCACATTTACTACAAAATGTGGCAATATATTCTAATGAATTTTTTATATATATTTTTTTTCTTTTTTTTCAAGATTACGTCTTGGGGACTCCAGGAGGGAGTGTAATACAAGTCAAAAATACCAGTAATAATAATAATAAAGACATACAAAATGTATTTACATATGTGTCGAGTATAACTTTGTATATACTTATGTAAAAAGGCAGTCCAGTTCATTTATAATAAAAAATATAGAATATTATGTGGCCTATTTATTTACACATACTATAAAAAACTCCATCAAATAAGAATTTTTTAGTTGATTCTTGAATATCTGTATATTTTCTTGAGATTTTATAGTATTTGGTAGTTGATTGTAATAAATCCTTCCAATGTAGCTTGGCTTATTCTCCAACAATCTGCTGTTACTTTTACAAGTCTATGTCGTTTATTGTAGTCATGGATATTCAAATTTTTGCTTATGTTCTTAAGTTGCTCATTTTTACAAATAAAAAGGTTTCAAAAAGATACAAGGAAGATACAGTTATAGTCGGCACAATCTAAGTTGATGAAAACCCCCTCCACCCGAGAAATAGCTACGTTGTCATTTTGCGTGAAATTGAAACTTCTCCTAACGCAAACACATTCAACTGAATGTTAAAAGTGACAGCGTAGCTTCGGAAAAATCACGCGGTGTTGTGAAACTCACTATTTTTATGAGAAACCAGCTGTTCGCAGCTCGAATATCCAAGTCGATCAGCTTCAATAACTTCAATCTTCAAAATACAATGATTCATGCATATACAGCTCTTCTTACTTTGAAACTCTTGAGAGGCCAAATTACGATCTTCCGACTATTTTCGACATTTGGAAAAATAATTTCAATTGTTTTTGAACAAATTTCTTGCTTTCACCACCCAATTATCTTCTCAAACAAAAAAGTTTCTAGATCATCGAAAATTTCATGTTTTCTGTTCGAGTAGACCTGACATTGGCAAACATATTCATTAATTGAAACATAATTATTGGTCGTATATAGAAAATTCAAAAACCATTAGAAAGCTCGAATTCTCCTTGCCATTTTGATATAGAAAAACTTCATTTTTACTACAACCCATGATTGTGAGAGAAATGATATACAGAAGAAAGTAATATTTTCGTGATTTTTATTTTTTATTTTTTCAAAAAAATAAAATTTCCTTTGAATCCTTCTACCCAGGAACTTTTTTAATACTACTGGCATATCAAGGATAAAATATGGATAGATATGGGGTTTCATCGCGAATTTGAAGATGTTCCAATTTCACACAATCTGGCAACGTAGATATTTCTCGGGTGGAGGGGGTTTTCGTCAACTTAGATTGCGCCGACTATAGCAGACCAAGTCTTTTGAAAATAGGCCTACTTGACTAACCTATCATTTATGCCTTCAATACACCTGATAGCTGTTGAGTTTTCTATCAATTGCATAACAATTTCATTTACTAAAAATGCAACAATGTCTTCTCCTTTTCTAGTTTAAAATTTTACGTTTTACAGTGAATTCTTTATTTTGCATCACTCAGAACGCGTCGCAAACTCATATGAGACTTTTTTTTGAGGGTGATGCCCACATGGGCTCTTGGGCCTATGCGTGGGTAATGGGAAGGATGATGATGAGAGATGAATGGACCTACTGCTTTAGGTGGGTTCCGAACCACCGGGAAGCGATTTCTGAGGCTCATAAATTGAATTCAGAGGAACCGGTCACCAGTACAACGGTGCTGGCAGAGGCACGTCGCTTATCTAATCTCACCGATTAGACGCTCTCTACCACTGGGACAAACCGCTTCCCAAACTTATTTGAAATGCCTACAATGGTTCAAGTTCATTTACAGCCATCCATCATTTTTATGTGCTAGAAGTCTAACATCTGCTTAGGCTAACTGTAGATAGAAGAAACTTGAATTTTAAATAGGAAATATTTCGGCTTTGTAGGAAAGTGACACAGCAGAACGAAATATTGTCCATTGAAATGCAGGTTTCCAAGTTCTTTCTTCTATCAAAAGTGTTATTTCTATTTATTTTGGAAACTAATCAATTGCTATCATGTTCATAACACTGTAATCAGTGTTTGAGCCCTGATTATCAGTGGGATTATTCTATTTGGGAATAAGGGACAGATAGAAAATTAGTTGCTCTTTCTTAATATTATTTTATTGCTCACATCTAAGAAAATGTGTTTATTGTAATACAGAGTAGCAAAAATATATAATTATGAGACAGTATAAAACATAAATATTTAACTAGGCTGCATTAAGTTTACACACTTCAAAACCGTAATCAGCTTATAAATTAATTTACAAAAAATGTAAAAAATAGATAATTAGCTGCTCTGAGAGAAGTCCCTCGTTTCAGTCATAAGGATTATGACGAGCTGTCAATACAGTGTCTATCAAAATTGGAAACGTTTGTGCAACAACACGGTAGGCTATTTATTGTCACCTCGTACAAGAATATTATTAGAAATAGCAAATACGTACTAAATGCCTATTTTAGAAGTAATACATCAATTGAATGAGTGATTCTATAACAAACAGCTATCGAGAATAATACAGAATAGTAGGCACATAAATTATCATTCTCCAGATAAAATTAATAGAACATTTTGAATTGAAAGATTCTAATATTGCTAGATTATTGGAGAACGGTATAATATGATTATAACTGATAAGAATAAATTTATACTGTTTATGATTAAATCTAGCACCATTAACATCTTATCTTGATAGTAATTGATCATAATCATAACATTATTAATGAATCCTCTTAGAATAAAATTTAAAATAATCATACATTTGTATAAAGTGCAACTGACCGCTATGGTTACGCCAACACACAAAACATTTCTATTCATACGTGCAAACTGATTATTCTGAAGTTTTCAAAATAAAATTAACAAACAAAAACTTAAAAAATAATTTTAATAAGCAACCCCCTTTACACATATGTAGCTTCTTAGCAACCTTCTTGAATCATACAGGGCCTAGACTTTGATTTCAATTTTTCTTTTGAACTATTAATATGATTTTTAATATATGTAAGTGACTCACTATTTTGTAACATTGAATTGTATTATAAATTATGTGTATTGTATTCTGCATTTTTTGTGAATCGTAAGGAAAGTAAAATGCTTCTAGATACACCATAAGCGGTTACAACAATACATGAATTCCATTCAACATGAATATACTTTATTCCATATAAGCTTATTCCAAATAACGTTGGAGTGATAAAGCCTTGACAAGGAAGCAAGTGTATAGATATTTAATTTACCAGCAAATATTCACTTGCACAACAATTGACTTGTTTCATCTGATCACAGTAATTCAACTACAGTTTCAGAATACAACGCATTCACATAGTTGAGATTCAAATATGACATAGATAAAAATAAATAATAGAAAACACTTGGAAGTATTCTGCATCACCATGTCTCATTTTAAAAGATATTTTTATAACCTCTATCAAAACTATCCCCATTCAATAATAATGAACATTGTAATGATTAATCATTCTTCAAGACTGACAAAACACCACTCAATTATATGATACTATAGTAAGTTAAACAAGTAATTATTAGGACTTGAGAATAATTGCTCGATGTTACAATTTTTAGAACATTCAAACTTACAATTCTAATGCATACCTAGATGAACTATATAATTCAGGCTTAATTTATATCACACAGCACTAAACAATAAACGAGGAACACTATTCAAACGATGAAATCACGATTTCAATCCAAGTTGAATTGAATGTGACGAACATTATAATTATTGACTCATCGATAGAAGACGAATTAAAAAGACATTTGTGTTCTTGAAATACAACTCAAGTCAAGAATTAAAGAAACTTCAACAGACAAGGGTAATATCGACTCAATTTTTTATATCAATCAATTTTTACTAAGGAAAAATTTCACTTTGGTCACATTATGATGAAATTGATAGAATTGACTATTCATTTCTCACAAAAAATAGGGTATAATGAACATTATTCTACACATTCTAAGAGGGTAATTTTTCTTCAACCTCCGATAACACAGAAATCACGATTTTTTGGGACTTTTGGGAAAATGACCCTCTGGGATGGTTCTATCGATGGTGAGAAATCCAGCTTTCTCCTAATTTTGTGACGGAAAAAACCTTTATTGACTGGGCTATACTGAACACACTGTGATTGGCAGGGCCAGATTATCAGAGCTGCAGCCGCCAGGACATGGTTACCTCAATCAAGTGACCCGCTAAGTGTGAAAATACAAAGTTTTATTCGATTCTTGCAAGAAAAGCTAAAATTTACCTATAAATAAGTTCAGATTGCAGAACAGACTTGATAAGTGATTTTGTTTTACGTTGATCTAGTCAGAATATTGAAAATGACCATACTGATAAGTACAAAGAAGGAGCAGTGGAGGACAAGAGCGAAATACAACACTCATCCTCACAAAGCTTCTTAAACATTTCAAGTATTGGGATACTTTTGACCATCCACATTACTGGCCAGACCTAACAATGAGTGACATTAATATTTCCCGCAATCTGAAAGTGTGGCTTGGACGACGGCGCTTCTAAACCAACAATCTTCAAAACAACGACATAACTTAGATAATCCATTGGCGGCAATATTTTATGAAGAGGATTTTTGAAAGCTAGTGCAAAGGTCCAAAATGCCTCAATCCTTACGTAATACACGTTGAAAAGTATCTAGAGGTAAATTTATTTAACTTTTAGTAATAATACTATTTCCTTGCGTAGTATTTTGTTTTTGAGATACGGCCTATCGAAGGTTGAAAAAAATCACCTAGTAACTAGAATGATTATTATAACAAATTCAATAGATTTGAGTTGCAACTTTATTTTTCAAAGTCTTATGCCGGGTTTTTCCAAGCACACTCAAACTTGAAGGACCCTCAAATTATGATAGAACAGCGGAAATTTTCTATGCTAAGTATAGAAAATGTAAACTTGAGGTCCCTCAAATCTAATTGTGCTTGGAAAAACCGGGCATTAGAGAATCATATTTTAATAAAATTATTTTCTCGCTTAAAAATAGAATTAACTAGTATAATATTACTTGAAAATCATATAGTTTTTGGAGTTTATGAATATGTTTCTAAAAATTAATTGAAAACACAGGACTATTTCAAATAGATTGTTTTCAGTTGGACCATTCAAATTAAATTATATTTTTGACTTCTGAAGTACCTATTCATCACATTGAAGCCGTGGAATTTGAATCCAATTTCAATTCACAGCCTTTTCTTAACAGAAATCAATATAAGGATTGAATCATCAATAGCCAAACTGCCAAAGATCGTACATAATTCACCACTAACTATTAGCTCATACAAATTTATAAAATAAGCTTGAAGTATACTATACCGTAATGTATAAAGTATATTTCATAAAGGCAATATATTTAGAATACGATAAGTTGCTTTTTATGAGAGCAGTTGAACATATCGGCAATCAATAATCAAATTGATTTGCTGAGATTCCAGTACCTGAAACATCAAACAATTTATCTATTAAGATGAGTCTTTACAGTTGAAAATGAAAATTTTACTCAAATTCGTAATATTTTTCCTGAGAAGATTTTCAAATTGGTTTTATATCGTTCGATATAACGCGAAACAGTCTTTAGAGTTGAACATAAAGTCTTTGGCGTAGAGCCATAGACTTTTCCTAATATTAATCAAGTATGATTAGTCTATCCTAGAGCTCGGTTTCTCAGCATTACGATTATCATGAATCTGGCCACTTCTCTACAAATCTACCTAAGATTTGTTAGATTCAGCACAAGAGGAAGAACATACATCCAAAATTTGAAAACATGAGATAAGAGGAAATAGTTTCGCCCCTGATGTCCCAACATAATCAAAATATTAAGTTTATGAAGTACGAAAATTGATATTTTTATATAACGATTAGAAATGAAACGAATAAATTATAACTTACTTACATGAAGGATGAAATCGGAATTAACTCTTTCGTTCAAAAAACATGTAGTCCTGTGAAGAAGAGAAACAATAATTATTTTACTATGTTCACTTTATTGTTGTTTCGAGCTACCATCAATGTAAATTGAACGAGCGCCAGTTTTAATACAGTATATATCAAATTGAGAGATTTTAACGAAAAATTGGAAATGAATACATCAAAATGTTCACCTCACTTTTCAAATTCATGTAGTCTATAGAAAAAATGTCATTCGTGTGTCATCCTCTACTGTGCTGGCACGCATCAACTCTGTGTATGAAAATTTACTATTACTGCACAACAAGTTTCTACTTTAATTTCGCCGATAACCTGTCGAATTAATTGATGTTTCGGGGATACACCTGTGGCCAATTTGACGGGTTAAGTGAAATTTTGTCGGGCAGAAATAGTGAATTTGATGCGTGCCAGCGCAGTAGATGAGGACACATTAATGATATAATTATTTTTAATATGAAAATGAGATTAACATGTTGATGCATTAATCTTTTGTTAAAATGGACCTCTCAATTTGATATATTAAAACCTGTGCTCTTTTTTAATCACCCTATATAATAAATAAGAAGTATAACATTACACTTGAAAATTCATGTAATGGATAACTAGTCAATGCTTAACACTTGAAATTATTGAACAAGTTCAAATAATTGGCAACAATCATTTTCTGTGCGTTTAAATCAATAAACAGGATAGATTCTAATGATCTATAATATATATTTTTCAATAATACGTAGGCAAGACATTGTCATAATTTGCCGGTCATTGAAGGAGACCGGTCTGTAATTGATATATTGATTGGTAAAGATCAATTTCACCTTAATCAATTTATACTTACAATAAGGAAACATGCTCCCAACATAACAGCTTTCAAGTTCACGTCAAGATCCATTGGAAATGTCACTCCAAAATGATCAGCATCAGTGAACATTTCTCTGAGAAGACCATTCCACTGCTTCGATATTTGGCCAACCACATCCGAACCATTAGCAGATAATACCTGTGGCAATCAATTCAGTATATTTATGTAGATAGTTAACAAGCTTTCACAAGAAAACTAAAATTGCAAGAACAGAGGTATATATAATTTGATAAGAGATTTCTTATTCATTTATTTAGCGTATGTCTTTTAATAGTGGGGAGACCCAAGGGTTGTTCCACTTCGCCAGATAACCTCATTTTCCACAAATGGAGACATGAGTTATAGTTCTTTTAAAAAGTTCATTTGAAAACATAATTTTTGATTATGAAAACATAGGTGACTATTAAAACTGAAGCACTTCACAAAATCACTACACCATAGCCGAAAATATTGAATTTTTACTAGAAATTTAGAGCACGAAAATTAGAAACATTAAAATTTTGTCATGGCAACCAAGAAATTTTTTTAAAGTTTGAAATTGCAAAAAAGAGGTTTGGACATAAAGGCCTAAAGAAGATTTTATACGTTTTGCACTTTGAAGGAAGTACCTACATAAAAAAGGATGTACTTTCAAAGAAAAACTTTCAACACATATGTGTTCGTGTTGTAGAGATTGTGATAATGGAAAATTTGAGAAAATCGCAAAAATTGTAATGATTTTAGTATTTAAAGGTGGATTCCTGTCTCTAAAACGTTCTTAAAATGATTCAATTAATCATATTATATAGTTTCTGATGACAAATAAAAAAAAATAGTTGATTTGATTCGATGACGAACTGGCTAAATTCAACTTTTAAAATGAAACATCATTAAGAGAAGCTGCTCTAAATTAGAAGTCGTATGTGATTGATTTTAGCATTTTCAGTTAGAGTAGTTACACGTTGAGAATAGTGCAATTTTAAATAGAATACCGGTAGTATTGTATTGTCAGGTTTCTTTAAACGCCCTTGGCAAACATTTTTGATTCCGAAGCGGATTTTGATTAACTCAAATTGTGGATTGAAAATTATTATTATCAATACATAATTATTTGAAGGCAGTGTCAGGTGATATGTTGTGATACTTGTACATGATTGAAGAGCACAATATTGTCTATATCACAGAAAATTTTATTGAGGTGAAAACACAGAAACAATTGTTTGTGCTCAATAAAATGTTCTGTGATGTAGACAATATTGTGCTCTTTAATTATAACATAATCATTTATTATTACACATAAATCATGTACACAACGTACATAATGAACATTGAGTAGTTTATTTCTAGTATCATCGATTACATTCAGTGGGTTGAAACAAAAAGAATTGGAAGCAGTGAATATTACCTTGAATATCCTATCGCTGCACAATTGGAACGTACAAACTGGTCCTTCAATGTTAAAAACAGTGTCTCCGGCAGCATTTTTGACAGTGAACAGCGGCTTCAACAAACTCCATTCTTCCTCAATCTTACCAATCAGATTACCAGGTGGAGCATAAACCTCAAGTGACTGAAAAAAGTTGAAAATATATAAACTTAAATAATACATACAACTTGAATAAGAAATAAAACGTTTCAAGAAAAATTATTAGATCAAAAAATAAGACAATTGAAGGATGTCTAATTAAGTTAACACAGAACAATCGCGTAGCAAGTGAAAATATTCAAAATTCAATGAAACTCAATCTTTAAAATGACATGTCTCAATTCGCCTTCACGTCTCAGCGATTTAAAAAAAAATATATATAATTACCAATTTATTCACCTAGAAAACGAATAAAATACTTTCATCTTATTTCAATGTTTTAATATGGAATCTGGTATTGTTTTCTCACGAACAGAAGGGCTTTGGCGAAAATGGCGGCTGTTCTTATGAATAGAGTAGTCATTTATAGAAAGTAGATATTGCAAACATAAAAAAATACTACACAAAAGAATTCTACAATACTACACCAAGAATTCAATAGAACAACAGCCATCTTGACAAAATTCCATCTCTTTAACAGCAAACTATATCGGTTTTCCAGAAAAAAACCATGTTGGAGAGATGCAGTTTCAAGTTTTCAAAAATTAACTGCAAATTTTCTAGAACGCTCTTCAAGTTTTGGTGAGAATCCATGGGAATTCTCTTCTTTTTTATAATAATTAGGAAAAAGGCTGTCTAATGAGAATTCAATGTTTTCTGAACAAGAGCTCCAACTGAATTTCAATTAAAGAGCTCCTATAAATTTCAGGTACGCCTTTCTTTAAGACTTTATGAATAAGGTCCTTGATGTTTCATTGTAAAATAATCTTGATTTAAAAAAACACTAACAGCAATCACTGACTTTTAATCAGAATTTTCAGGAACCTAATAGAGAATATAAGTATTCAGAATATAGATAATTACAAATACAACTCATACATATTTCTGAATTCTGACTATGAATATTCGAATTCCTAATTTCGAAATTTTAGAATATAAATTATGATATTGAGAATACCCGTATTAAAAAATTTAATATTTATATAAAATGTAGATTATAACAATTATAAATGAGGAATTCAACAAATGAGGAATTGAAACTTTTAAATAAGATTTTTAGGTATTGATTTTGACAGAGAAATGCAATTTCACCTGTAAACAGCAGGGACAACAGCAGCCTTGACAGCTCAAGGGTCGGCTGAAGTGAATGACTTCGCGGCCGAAGTTGTCCAAGATCTTCATTTCAAAGGGACGCAGCGGGCCGCAACAGTTGCGAGCACAGCAATCAGAGTCCTCAGCTGCATAGTACACTTGTTGGCCAACACTATTTTTAATTAGGTATTTGTTTGCTGTCTCAAAGCCAATCAGCACTGGAAAAACAAACGCATAAAATTTTATGATGAATATTTGAGTCACATGATAGAACCATATTTAAAATACATTATTATAATCAATAGTAGCCTAATGATTGAGATTCAATATTAAGATAAATTTTGAAGTTTTTTTTTATTTAATCAAATAGGGAGAGTTAAACAAATAATTGAAATATTTTAATTTTGAAAATATAATTTATTTATTTTTGTAAAAATTAATGATATCGGGAGGAAAAACTAGGCTGAGCAGTGAGCTGCTACTATTTCTCCCCCAATTAAACTTTGATAAAAAGACAATGTAGTCGATAAAGTTACGTATGATATTTTCGTACCCATAATTTTTGATCCAGGAATAATACTTTAAAATTTCGAATTTGCGAGGTAGATGGAAGAAATCAAATAAATCCAGGCACCAAAGAAAACAATATTAAAGACTCGAAGAATATTTCACTAATTAAAAATATCCATTAAATCACTTATAAATCAAATAATATTATTACACTAGTTAATCTTTATTCACTTATACAAATACTCTTCAACAAATACCAATTCACTCGATCATGAACAACTGTAATTTCTACGGAGGGAGAGCATTCTCATTTACTTTTTTTAAATTCAATAAATTGTTTTGAAGAATGAAAATAATTTGAGTATACCATTACTTTACTCATTTTTTACTATTACTTTTTTCATTTAAATATTTTTTTAAAACTAGGATAAATGCACTGCCAGACGCACAAAAATTCGATAGAATTCGACCATCAAATGTAATCAATGCAATCAGCAACTATTGATTTCTACTTCAATGAAATTACTTAATTTTACAGATTTTAAAATTGTTTGGATTATCGTACAACTGGTCGATAATGTCGGGACCATCTTTATGTCCTATCACTGAATTTCGTACTAGGATCTAGCCTGTTGGTAATAGCTTGGTATAGTAAGCATTAAATGAAATTTTGACATACCGATACCATAACCTGAAAATTTTGGACTTTTTTATTACCTAAATTCAAGTTTTGGGTGATTCCTGTTTTCATAAAAAGTGTTTTATTTTGCAATAAAATCAATGAATAAATATTAGCAAAACTAAGTGACAGCCCACCTTCAACTAGTTCAACTTGCTGGTGTACTAGAAGCTGATCGATACTAGCAAGATATTCCAAGCCTGGTGGACAGTTCACTGGAACACCTCTGGGTATACTCATCCAACCATCTGCAACAAAAAAAAAAAAATCAATTTGCAACTCAAATTCAATTTGTAATCTATGAGATTAACAATTCGTGTCAAGTTATGGATACTCAAGATGGATGGCCAAATGTAACCGTCAAAAACCCATGCAAATATATTTCTATGATAATTATTTAAGAGTAGCAGTGTCTTCTACGAAGACTCAATTTAGAAGGGAAATCTGAATGAAGGAAAAATTAGTATTTTGATGATATGCTTGGAGATACATTGGATGCCAGCTAGGTACTTGGGAATACATAAATTCAGTTGATGTAATTATACTGAACGCAATTAACACGTTGAAAGCGTTTTGCTTCTCAATTACATGAATATTAGAATAGTAGGCTTCCGTTTTGTTGAAGAAAGTTGGAAATGGAAACTTTATTTTCAAGGTTCTTATCAACCTGCTTTTTAAAGATTTGAACAACACGTGAGTTGATATTCTATTTCCACTCAATGTCAATCCACTTATTTCGGCATTCTATTGAATGTCTCTTGGACGTGACCTTTGTGATTAATGAGGTCTTTGAACAAGAAAGATTTGACAGTCTCCTTATCACAGCGCGCATGTTTACTTTCCAAATATATGTAAATGCTGAGCTAACTTTTTCAAAAATTTAAGTGCTTATTAATTTTTTTCTTACATTTCAAAATTTTGTGGTTTTAACTCCCTATCTATATAATGATAAGTAAAAGTAACGATTGCAGTCGAAAAATTGCATCCCATAAGATAAAAGGAAGAATTAGTATTTAGCAGTTAACTTCAAGGTCATGTAATTGAGAAATTACCAGCCATGTAATTATTATAAATGTAGTATGATAATATAATACATGAAAATGGCTTTTATTAGTGGGGGAGACCCAAAAGTAGTCCCACCTCGCCAACATAACCAATTTCCCAGATGGGGAATATAGTAATAGGATGGTTATTATTCTTTTATTCAAAGTGTTTTGAATTTGAAAAAAGTATCAATAAAGTTATCAAAATCATGATTCGCGGTTGTAACATCTTAATGATGAGGGAAAATCATAGAGTCGGACCAATAGTGAATAGAAAAGAAAATGCAGGGTGTCTAGCAGTCGGGAAAGTCGGAAATCAGTGTGGAAATGCAATAAGGTCAGGAAAAGTCGGGAATTATCCTGGAATTTGATGTTAAGTCGGGGAAATTCATAGATTATAAAGTTGTTCATTTTTCCATAATAGTTGAGTTATTTTTATATTGGGCTGGCCTGAACTAGTGTTTGATATCGAACATCGATATTTTAAAATTTGCTTGTTCAATAAGTACTTATTGTTGGAGAAATTTCAATAGAATTGGAAAAAATGAGTGAATTTATCAGAAAAAGGATGATTAAAATCGTTTGTGCACCTTCTTACATCAAAGGTCTCGCAATTCTTAAAGTAACCATCTGAAAGAGGAAGATTTTCTCTACATTTCTTGATAAGTTTCATAGCTTCCGGATTGAGAGCATTGAACTGTAAAAAATTCAAGAGTATCATCCAAATCTGAATTTTGGAGTTTTTCACCGAATTAGGATTATTATATATGAATTTATACCGTCATAATAAATAGAAAATTATGAACTATTGAACAATATAATCCTAAGTACCGTTCAAAAGTTATGAGGGAATATAAATTATTAAAAATAGAGGAATGCTTTTGACCAACCCCCATGAATCATATGATATTATTGGTCGTGCGAACAATATTTGTGACACTCTAGGGTTTCAAGAGGAGAAAATCTAGAAGTAGGAACCAATCCTAATATTTTTAGTATGTTTTTCGTATTATAAAATGTAATTTTAGGGGTATTTGGGGAGTGTTAGGGTTTTATAAAATCGCTGTAGCACATGAACCACTGAACATAGAAGTGTAAAATTAATTTCGTCTCAAATTGAAGATAAATGAATTTCGCCGAGAGGGATTTTGAAATACGGATGCAAATGTTTCCAATTCACAGTTACAAACTTTTAAAGAAACTGAATAATTCCTGTGAAAACTATCAACTTTTGTAACTTAACCTTGTAACGTTTTACCAACAATAAAGGGGTTGAACTTTATTTATTCACATTGAAAATGGGCTGAAGCTTGGAACATGTCCGTGTAAAAATAATACTTTTAAAGTTTAAAAAAGGGTATTCGATTTATTTCATTTTATCATCAATAAAGGGGTTGTATAGTTATACAAGTTGAATCGTCCCTCTTTGAATGTTGAGGTTTGAGTCTAATTGCATCGTACTATATCTAAACATACAATATGTTAATAGTATGTTTTCATGTATGTATATTAAAATATACCCTATTTTAGGACATAGAGTGGCATTTTTTAGACATAAAATGATATCACAAGTTGCAACGTTTAATAAAAAACCATAGAGAAACTCCAACTTTTTCTTGAAAAATGTCGGGAAAAAGTCTTGAATTTCATTCTTGCAAATTGCTAGACACCCTGAAAATGTTGATAAGGAATGTGATATACATTTTTGTAAAGTAATTTGATATATTTTCAAATTAAAATTAAATCATAAATCATAAACCAAAAACTGTCTAGATAGAAGGCGTATAACATTTGATGATTGAAGGCGCTCTTTTTGAATCACCCTATTTATTTAGCCTATAGCTTTTAATAGTGGGGAGACCCAATATTTCCCCTTATCACCAATTATTGTGATAAAGTTTTAATGTTTCCTTGTGGACAATAATATTATCTCCATTTATAGTACAGGGTGGGGCAGAGCCGACTGACGAGTTTGGAAGGGTTATAAAAAATGAACCGAACGACTTAGAAAAAAATGGTTTGGCTCATTCAATTCAGTGTGAAAAGTAGTTTTTATTGTTAATATGTTTGAGAATTTCATTATTTAAATGGCGGCCATCAGCAGCGATACACTGATATAGCCATTTTTTGAAGTTTTCAAACTCATTTTGGTACAGTGCAATTGGTAGGCTACGTCTGGATTTCTCTTTCAATTCTTCCAAGGTGTGAAGGCGAGGTTTGTGAAATTTATCTTTAAGGTAGTCCCATGGAAAAATCGCATACACTTCGCATCGGGTGAGCGTACCGGCCACCTCACGTTCCCCTCATGTTGTCATCACCGTCGATATCACTACCGAGCGTTGTTGCAATGTTACAAACGTTTCTGCGCCCCAGGAAGAACTTGCTGAGGAACAAGACTTGTGGGAAACATGGTTTCAGCAGGACGAGGCTGCAGCCCACACAGCGCGCATTTCAGTGGTAGTGTTGAGAGAGTTGTTGCCAGGGCAATTCTCAGTGAGGGGGGATGTGAGGTGGCTGGTACGCTCACCCGATGCGAAGTGTATGCGATTTTTTATATGGGTCTATCATAGATTTTTCAAATCTTGCCTACACACCTCAGACCTGAGAGAGTAATTTAGAGAAGAGATCCAGGCGCTACAAATCGCATTGTGCCAAAATGGGGTTGAAAACTTCAAAAATCGGCTACATTAGTTTATTGCGGCTGATGGCCGCCATTTAAGTGAAATAATATAAAAAAATATTATCAATAAAAACTACATTTCACGCTGAATTGAATGAGCTAAACCGTTTTTTTCTAAGTCGTTCGGTTCATTATTTATAACCCTTCAAAACTCGTCAGTCGGCTCTGCCCCACCCTGTAGTATCCGTGCTCTCTTTTCTCCCCCTATTCAATATGAAATCAACATTTGTGGAGTGAATATGAAACTAGCAACCAGCTGGAAGGCCTAAGCCCTTCGTGGGCAATTGAGTCATTTACATACACACATACATGGCCAAGTCCACTAATTTCATTTATACCAGAGATTATTCATCAGTAATACCAGAGTTTTAAAAAATCAGTTCATCAGAAAACCAGAGCCGAAAATGTCAGAGCATAGGGGTTTTCAATAAATTCATTATTTATAATTTCCTGAATTCTCTAATTAGATTGAAATTTCAACTGATAACCGAACTGTTCGAAAAAAAGTCCCTACCCAATAATCCAAATTATTGAGAAATCATGTGTCTGCACGCAAGATATCCAATGGAAAAAAGATAGTTAACTTTTAGTATTTTAAATGCAATAACATTAAATAGATTAAGTAAGAAACCTATTCACTTTGAACATTGACGGTTGAATTCAACAAAAGTTTTAAGAAGAAATGGTCAATATTATTCACGTACTCTCATAATATAAGACATTGTTAGCGTACTTCCAGGACTTCATTGTTATTATCTAGATCACAAGTTAAGCTTGAGCATGGAGTATCTATGCCATTTTTCATCTACTTCCGGTGAGTCGAGATAGCCGAATACGTTCAGTGCACTGATTCACGCTTCAGATCCACCGCTCGGCCAAATTTTATGGAACGTTTTTTTTGTTGAGTTCCTGATTAATCCGTTCTATCGGATAATTTATTAACCTAAAGCCTAGTCCTACCGGCGAGTATATAGATCACAAATAAATGAGGACTCAAAAACTAAAATATTGGACAGTAAGCAAAAAAAAAAAAAAAATCTGGTGTGGTACACTCACACAACTTTCCTTGCCATTCACATTTGCTTAATACAAGTAGGCTATATCCATTATCCATACCTAGTCATCAGCAAGTGCAAATTTCATTAGTCTATTACTTCCTGAGTTCCTGATTAATCCGTTTTATCGGCTTATTTATTAACCTAAAGCCTAGTCCTACCGGCGAGTATATAGATCACAAATAAATGAGGACTCAAAAACTAAAATATTGGACAGTAAGCAAAAAAAAAAAAAATCTGGTGTGGTACACTCACACAACTTTCCTTGCCATTCACATTTGCTTAATACAAGTAGGCTATATCCATTATCCATACCTAGTCATCAGCAAGTGCAAATTTCATTAGTCTATTACTTCCTAATCGATCGGTATTAAGAGTGTAGTTTGCACTCGCCGGTGACGCCTCGCGCCTGCCGGCGCTTCGGCTCATCGTGTGTGCGATTTGAAATTTTCACAAGCCCATGGTGCCTCGCGCCTGTCGGCGCTTCGGCTACCTGTTAGCCGAATTGACTTGGATTTTGAATGAACACAGATTTTTTGGTACCTATTCCAATAGGAAATATATCGGATCAAAGAGGTGGAATCGATAATGGATCATTCGATTCCATAATTCTGGTATTTCACCAAAAATGTATTTTGTAACACCAATACTTTTTCTAAATGTGATTTTTGTGAATCCTGATGCGGATTGACTTGGTTTCGTGACATTGGAATGAACCATGTAGTGCAGGTTGCCTATATTCAGATTCATGTAGTGCGGGTTGCCTATCTACAAACAACTTAACTTTTCAAGTCTGGGGTGGCGCCCCTGCTAATCCTAAACAAAGGGGACATATGCCACTTGATGGAGCACTATATAGGGTGTCGATTTGAAAAAGATATTGTTTGAAACAATTTCGAGAAAATTGAGATAGAAAAATTGCAAAATTCATTTTTCTCAACGATGCTGCGAATCTTCTGCATTTTTGTTAGGAACAATACTCATGGCAGTAAATAGGGCTATTTATATATAATAACACCATTTTTGGCATACTATCCACCATTTTTTTTGTAATTTTTCGATGATTTTTTTTTTAATTTCTTCGAGTCGGGTCCTCATAGTATAAGAACCTCAACTTGGAAGTTTACAGTCCATCGGTCAATTAGGAATCGAAATATTGCAAAATCCATTTTTCTCAACAATGCTGCGAATCTTCTGCTATTTTGCCAGGAACGAGACTCATGGCAGTCGATAGGGCTTATATAAGACTATTTTAAGTATGAGTTTAAGAAAAATCGTTAGAGCTGTTTAAGAGAAAATCGTGAAAAACACCATTTTAGGCATATTATTCGCCATTTTTCCGCCATTTTTCGATGAATTTTTTTGAAATTCTTCGAGTCGAGTCCTCATGGTATAAGAACCTTAAGTTCAAAATTTCAAGTCAATCAGTCAATTTGGAATCGATAGATTGGAAAATCCATTTTTCTCAACAATGCTGCGGATCTTCTGTGATTTTGCCAGGAACGAGACTCATGGCAGTCGATATGGCTTATATGGGGCTATTTTGGGTATGAGTTTAAAAAAATCGTTAGAGCCGTTTTCGAGAAAATCTTGATACACACCATTTTTGGCATATTATTCGCCATTTTTCGATTAATTTTTTTGAATTTCTTAGAGTCGGGTCCCCATGGTATAAGAAACTTAAGTTCAAAATTTCAAGTCAATCGGTCAATTAGGGATCGAGTTATAGTGTATACAGACATACACACACACACACACACACACACACACACACACACACACACACACACAGAACAATACCCAAAACCCACTTTTTGGACTCAGGGGGCCTTGAAACGTATAGAAAACTTGAAATTGGGGTACCTTAATTTTTTTGGAAAGCAATACTTTCCTTACCTATGGTAGTAGTATGGTCCAAGGAAAGTAATAATAAGTTCATGGGCGTATCCAGGCAGGGGCAGGGGGGCAGCTGCCCCCCCCCCCTAGAAGTTGACAGTTTTTTTTTTGTTTTTGAAAAATAAATCCACAGCTAAATTAAATAAAATAAAATTGAATAAATATCATAAAATAAAATAATATATTATTATTATCATCAAATTTAGTAAATTTAGAACTTAATTTTGAAGATTGCGAAGTCATTAACACTGGGCTCAAAACTTTCATTTCACTCTCCAATCGAATTCTGTATCATATCATTGATAATTCCTCATCTTGAATTTCTAAACATTCATTGGAAGTCAGATTTTCAAATGAGAATACTCTTACTTTCTCTCTGACAATTATCGATCCTTTATAGTTAATAGGGTTAGCCAGTTTAACGGAAAGATTCGAATAAGTCACCAATTCTTTGAGAAAATCAATTTTTATACACTTTTTCTCTAGTTACTCTGTTCGGCGACAATCTCCTAATGTCCCATGAGCCCATGTAGGCAGGGACAGGGTGGCAGTTACAGATAATTTGTTTTTGCTATTTTCAACTAAATTATGAAGATTTTGGAATCAGAAATTATCAGAAGTTATCTGAAATTATAACTTCAGAATCAGAATTTATCTCCATCTGAATATACAATTCACCAATTGAATACTGGAGAAGTTAAATGATAATTCCTTATGTGTGTCTCTCTTAATCAGTCATTGGAAGTCATATTTTCAAATGAGAATACTCTTGTTTTCTCATTTTATTTTCTCAATCCTTTAAATAAAGAGTAACTCCAGAGAAAAACATCCTGAGTCTTCCATATAAAGTTTTATGAGATAGAATCCATGACTGTAAGATTGGAGCTGTGGAATAATGTGTTTGAAAAAAATTGAAAATATATGAGTTGAAGGAAATTGAAGTAGCTACACTTTTGGTAAAGGCTAATACTATTTCCAATTATTAGGTATGGTATAGTGTTTGGAGGCATTCTAAGGCAAAGGTATCCAAGTGTCTTCCCATCAACCATCAATCCCATCAAAGCAACTGGAAATCATTTAGTACCCTTCATTGGGTCAAGACATGGCTCAAGAGCTGAATGGGAGAGGTAAGATTGACGGGGATTGTGCTTAATCAGTATCAATCGTAAATTTTTGAAGGAAAACAAGGACCAGATTGAAAAGAGAGTATTAAATGAGTTCTCAGCAAATCCATCAATACAAGAATAATTGTAGATAACCATATCTATTCAATTTACCTTGATTGATCTATGGATTTACTGTGGATTTTGTAATTGCTGGAAATGTTTTCAAAACTTTCTTTTGAATCTGGAGTCTTCTGCGCTCTACATTTTTTCAATAATCCTCATTCACAGCTAAATAGCCATTCTATAAGCTATGTGATATAGTCCAGTAATAAAATGTTCATAAATTATTTGTGTTAAAATAGATTGTAAGCTATTCACATCCACCCATCAATATAAAAAATTGATGGACTTGAAATTATTTACCCAGCAAATAATTTTAACAAATTGTTCTGATTGTATAATAATTAAGAAATTGTTCTAATTTTCTATTTTCATGATAAAATGCGGGGCTTAATTTGTGACGGTAAGCACCGGTACGCCGTACAGGTTCCTCTGAGAACTTGCTACTCCTGTAGTAAATCATTCAAATTTATTATTTAAAAATATGGAAGAATAATGATAATAACAATCAACTAAAAGCTTAAAAATGACTCTAAAAATGAGTTTTGAGAAGTCAAATTTTCGTTTTTTTCCGGGGGAGAACTTTTAATTTTACAAATTAAGCACTGAGTAAATATTTTAAAAATATATTGTAACTGGGGGGGGGGGAAGGGGCAACTTTCTTATATTCTGCAGAAAAAAATTGCTTGCCCCCCTCCCCTAGAAAAAATCCTGGATACGCCCTTGAATAAGTTGATGAGGAACTATGTAATACTCGTTAAGTTTCGAGCTATTCGATTTCTTTAAATTTGTTCGAAAAGAAATAAATGAATAAATTTTCACTAGTGTAGGGAGGAAGTATTATGTTATCAATCATGTTCGAAGATTGGTACAAGTTGAAAAATTCCAAGTAAGTTCTCTAACGGAAAATTATAACACAAACAAAATGAAATAAATAAATTCAATAATAGAACAATATTCATCAAAGAGAATTTCGTACCTTTGCTCTTCTTCAGTTAAAAACCGGACGTAGCGCTTCTTAGTCTTGGATTTCCAAAAGAATTCTTTCATTTCCTTCAGAGCAGACAACATTTCTCGATTGTTGAGGGGCGACAACACAAGTTTGACTCTCTGTCTCCACGCAACGTAGTTGTATGATTTGCCCATCATCTACATTAAATTTCAGACCGAGCCTTGACAATCAAATATGCTATGCCTGAATTATGAACGACTTTTGTGATAAATTTCAAGAGTTCAAGTGATAACTGCAGCCGATAAGCTATACACTTAATGCAAAAAACGCCTATTAATTAATTTTTTTGCAATACTGTAGTTGATTAGCAGAGAGCATTGATAAAAATAATTCAATCGAGCTCTGCTACACTGTTCCACGTAGAGTCGACTACAATTGTTTCGACTGAATGGTTCGACCCACGCATTTGAAAGGGGCTACATCGCTAATGAAAGCTAACGACATAAGTGCTAGCACAGGAAGACGTGATCAAAGTAGGCCTCATATTTATTCTCTTTTCCATTTCAACTTCTTATCTTGACAGATAGAAATAGCCGCCGCCGCCAGATGGAGTAGAAGACTTATCTAAAGTCAATGCTACTTTGATACTATATACAAATGTATAGAAGTATCAACCATTCACATGTAGTAATAAATGAACTATAAACTGATAAACATTTTAGTAATAAATAGCTCATATCGTGAAGAGAATGAACAAACAGAAAACAGATTGTTGAAAACAAAAATTTCCTGTAGTGGGGACACACTAGGACTTTGTATTTAGTCTCCATTAATGTATTTTACATTATTCGGAAACGGACTATTACAACTCTAGTAACAAATTCATCATCATTCAAGTACTATACTTTCTATTTGATTCAATAATCAATGTGAGTGAGAATAATGAGACAATTAAGAGAAATAGATGTTATATTGATAACATGATGAAGTTACTGCAACAAAGGTAATATAGGATAGTAATTTGATGATTCATTGATTGATTGGTTAGAAATTAGAAAATTGTTGGAAACATGAAACTTCGGATTGAAACGAAAAGAGTAAAGTATGAAATTAATTTTTGTAAAATAATATATAGAATATACCAGCCTGATTAATTTAAAAAAATTGAAATGGCACCGTTTCCCTTGCTTATGGTACTTGAGGCTCAAGGTGGTGATGCCAAAAAGGTAGGCGTATTCGTCTGTCCCTTGTTCACTCCAACAGCTGATGTTGTAATTTAGATATGCCTGTCTGATGTTTTTGAAATCAAAAGAGACAATATATGCTTCACATCACCTATTATTAGGTTACATCAGCTAGGAAACCTAAAGCCGTTTTGCGACAGCTATACCTTCAACTTGATAATAGGCACCTTATAAAGCCACTTCAACTTTCTCGATAAAAATTTATCAATGAATCATTATTGTTCGAAAAAAATAATCAAGAAGTAAAACTAGAGTGGAATTTTTCAGGAAGGCGCACAAAAGAGAGTGTGGTAGGAGGAAAATTGATACTTGCTAGGGCATGCGCACTCGCACCTTAACGCTTGCCAGTAGACTGTTAAATGTGACTGTATCCAGGGCCGCGCACGGGGGGAATGCCCACGGCCGAAATTTGGGGGGATTATTATTATATTATTGAAAATTTATTATAAGATTGAAAATTTTGGGGGGGAATCGGTTAATTAATTTAATTACAGTAAAATGGAGTTATTATTTTTGATGTTTCACTTGAATGTAAACGTGTTCTACATTTGAATAATCTAACTAATAGAATAATATATGACTGTTGCAGGCCTATATAACCATTAAGTTATTCTTAATATGGATTGAAAATGTCTAACTACTCTCTGTTTACAAATAATCACGGCTGTCAAGCTAAACGGTGCCATGCTTCAGCAATATTTGCCAGATTGTTTCTCAGAATGCACGCAAAACTTTCAATAGAATTCAGACCTAATAATACATAAACAAAATCGATTTTAATCGGTTCCTGTGATCTGTAATTATTCTTTCTCAGTATATAGAATAGAGTTGACGACTTGACGTGAAAATAGTTCGTTCTTGAATTCTACACAATGCTCATATTCAGTCGTTGATCCAGTGTGGAATTGAGCGATTGTGTTCGGTGTACGTGGTACTACGTGGTTTTGAAGATTTTTGTACTGTGTAGTGCTATTTGTAATATTCGCAGTTTGTAGTGTTTTATATTTTTTCTTTCAACTTTAATGTAGACGTACTAAATTTTAATTTCTCAAATGTTGGAAAAATCTTTCAAATACAAATGTGCAGAGTTTTTTGTTAAATACGGTACATAGGGATGACAAGTGACTAGAGCATTCTAAGAGAAAACTCTTGTAGTCTATAAGATGAAAAACAATGTTCTGGTGAAATATAAAATAATCGTAGTGAAAGAAGACGGTTCATCAAAACCTTATGTGGAAAAAACTAGCCGAAGAACGACAGAAGCTTCAACCGAAAACTTCGTCGTGCGAGGAAAGGTAAAATGAAAACATTATTCCTCAAGTATCAAGCGGTAGACTAATTTCTGCTGCTTTGCATGAATTGTATAGAATACAATGCCTGCTGCCTGGGCACAAGATCCCACGGGATGCACGGCTGAAAAAATAGTGTAAAATCTGGAAATGGAATTAAATAAAAAGGCCTTCAACTTGACAAGTTTTCCTGATTTAAAATCAGGATATTTGAGCTTTCTGATTTGAAATTGAATGTTATATTGAAAAGTTTGCACATAGCGTGGTCCGGAGACCCTAAGACCCTACCTAATAAAACGTTCGTGGGCGGAGATTTTTAAAACAGTTTTTGTCTGTTAATTATGATTATTAATACAATCATTGATGTGATAATAATAATGATTATTACAACAACCTGAATTAATAATTTTCGAATGGAAACCCCTCCACTTTCTTGAAATGGAAAAACTTTACTCCAAGTTTGAATGATTTTAATTTATTTCACGAGATTTTGACTTACGATATTCATAATTTATATCACAGCATTAACATGGTATGTTGATATTTATTATGTTCTTCACCAACAAATATATATATTAGCCTATCATAATTTCATCGTGATGATGTAATAATTCTATTGATTATCGATTCATATAAATTTCATGATCCGGTATTCATTTATTCGTTCAATTGAGCAGTATTAGAGAAATACTGATTCGTAATAATTATATCCAGTACCGGATTCAAGGGTAGGCCAACTAGGCGCGCGCCCAGGGGCCCGCACCACGAAAATATCGAGACATTTTTTTATATTATATTTCTTAGAACTTGTCAATCTGCATTCTAGCAAACTAATATCAATAAATGGCCACACAACAAACTGTGTAATATAATCTGTATCTGTTGAATGTAATGTATCTGTTTAATAATATTACAAGTTGAACCTATTTAAAACCCTCTTGAACAAAATTACTGTTTTTGGCAATAGGACCGCGATTAGCCTACCGATTGTTCACCCACCTGGTTAAAGAATTGAATTCAAATGAATTTTATTTGCTAAAAATGCGGATTTAAGCTTACTATTATTTAAAATCACATATTATAGGCTACAGCAGACTTGATAGTTAAGAAATTAATAAATACACTATTAATAACAGTAAAAAATAATGAAACTAATAATAAGGCTTGAAACTCGTAAAAAATATAGTTTTAGAGTACTTTTTCTAAAAAAATTTATCCCTAGCGGGAGAAATCCTTCTTCAGTCCACCATCATTGATAGCTACTAGTAAGGCGAAATTATCACAAGTCTGCACCCCCCTCCCCCATTTTTTGACAAACCTCTCTTCATACCTAATCACCCCCCCCCCCCCTATAATAAGATAATATCAGGAAGTATCACTAAATAATAGGAGGGGTTTTTTAATCTAGGAATTTGAAAAAGAGTATTTTATTAATTACAGAAACCATGCTGATGAAAATTCCACAAAATTCACTCTATCTGATTTGAAAAATGCGTATTATTACATGATTCATCAAGCAGATTAAATTTCCCCCTAAATTATATGAAAACAGTTTTTAACCCCTCAATTCAATTTTTACAAAAGATCAAGAAACAAGAATTACTCATTAATAGGCTGGATTAATATGAAAAAATGCTGAAAGAGGCTTACCTAACTCATTAAATGTTTGGTACCGGTACATTACTTTCGTTTCTCATTGTAACATGCATTCTTATCTAGTAGGCTACTTGATATTTTTACTTCTTACGCTATGGCAAAAAGGGGTCGGGGGTTTTCCCCCCGGAGATTTCTGTTGAAAAAGGTAGTTTCAAATGCATTTAGAACAGCAAGAAAGCCATCCAATAGGTATTTTCAATCTTACAGGAGAGCAATCATTCCCAACCATTTTCCTTGAATCTGAGCAATCATTCCAAACCATTTCCCTTGATTCTGACTAGTTGATATGGGTATTGGGTATGATGGTCACTGGTCAATCGTCAGTGCCCCATATCACACTCTCTTCACTTTAAAAGTTATTCTACAGAAAATACAACAAATTATAGTATTCAGAAAGTATTACCAACACCAACATATCATAATTTAAGCTCCTCTCATACAAGTAATAACGAAACAGACAGGTAATTTTATTCAACGTCAACCTAGCAGCATTCCCAAGCAGCAGCTCGAGCTGCGCGCCCTGCTCTAACTGCGCTGCTCGAACTGCCCGGCTCTAGCTGCGCTGCTCCAGCCATCACAACTCTATTCATATAGCTATATTATAAATGTTCTCTTTGTTATTATGGCTACTATGGCTTATACTAAATCAATAAATAGTGAAATTCACCCTTTTTGAGTCATTTTCAAGTTAATTTCACTATTTATTGATTTAGTATACATTAGTAGCCCTAATAGCAGAGTACACCTATAATATAGTTGAGACTAGAGTTGTGATGGCTAGAGCAGCGCAGCTAGAGCTGAGCAGCTCCAGAAGCGAATTTAGAGCCGCGGGGCTCGAGCTGCTGCTTGGGAATACTACCTAGTATGGTGCAATTAGTCTACAAATGGCCTAGGTCCTAGCCTTATTTTCAAGAGTTAAAGTTTCTCCCCAATACAAAAATGTCGTATACAACCCCTAAACTATAAATTGTTCAAATGAAAATACTACATTTTATTGAAATTATGTTTTTGAGGAGGGGGGCTAAGATGTGTAATTAGGTTTCCGAAATATCTCGAAGATTGGCCTATAAATGTATAAGTTACGTTCATCTCTTCCCTTTTGTAACTTGAGAACCGTTCAATTTAGCGAAATTTTGCATAGGACCACTATTTTAAAATTGTTATAATGTTGACACATTTTGCCCTGAGCCGCAAAGTTCCTGAGATATTTTGGTGCCCCCCCCCCCCTAAAAGTGAAAACTGTGTTATTTTTTACAAAATTATATTGAATAAACCAATTCAGAGTTGAAGAGAAACTCTTATTTTGGATGTTGAGGTTTCAGTATAGTATTGCTACTTTAATAGCTGTTGCCAAAATTTTAGAACTTTCCTCGTTGATGTAGCCTACTACTAAAGCATCTATAGTCTCTTTTAATTTCAAATACACCATCCAGGCCTAGCTAAATGACAACTCTATAATCGACTCTATAAGCATCAGTTGGAGCGTACAAGCAGACAAAACCGACTAACATTTTGCCGTCAGCTATTACTATTAGGCTACTTGATACACGCTGAAAATAGGGTCCGGGGCTTGCCCCGAAAATTTTTGTTTTTTTACTCTAAAAAGTATATTCATAGGAGCTTTAAAACTTCTTAATTGAACCCCCTTAAAACTTTTAATTTGAGTTTATATGTACAGTATAATTCAATTTAGCCCATTCTATCTAGTGTATGTTCAATCCGTCTGGGGGGGGGGGCACGTGCCCCTGTGCCCCCCCTGGATCCGCTAGTGTCTATAGGCTATCATTATCAATATTTCATGCTCAAAAAAATAGGGATTTCCTCATTTGATAGGCCTTCTCAAAAGCAATTTTAAAATAAATTTTTACAAAATTTCCCCCGGACCCCCCGCAGCTGCAATGGTACAACCTCCTGAAAAAGGTAAGAAGAAGCATTCAAGTTTTTGTAAGTAATACACCACACCATATTATGGAATGAATATTGAAATATCTGTCTTTTGAATAAGTTACATTGTATTATTTATTTTTAAAGTGTTACGTCAAATGAAGTGCAGTTGCTGAAATCGACTTTCATTGAATTATTTCAATACTTTTAATCAATAAAGTTCATGATTCTTTTGGTAACATTTTGTTTTCAAGTTTTGTTAGTGGGGGGGGGGGGTTAAGTGGGTTTTTTTGTGGGACTATTGGACAAGCAATGGATTATGGGGGGGATTTTGCGCCATCAGCCATGGGGGGGATGGGCACCCCTGACATACAGTCAGGTATACTAAAAATACAGTATAAAGTAAAGAGTGTATTTGAATGAATTTGTCAGCTTGTATGTACGGTGCAGTCTATAGACACAGCTAAAAATTTCAAGTTGTAAAAGATTTTCAAGTGTTTAGTTGTAAGTGTTCTTTCTCAATTACAAGTCTTATTACTAAATGATCCGCCTCGAGTCAGGTATGATTACATAATAATGGTTACACCCAAATTTAGACGGTAACCTTTTGCAGTACTAAAGATTCAAATGAGAATTTACTAAATACTGAAGAAAAATGCACATAGTTCACATTCAACATAACAATTTAGTCAGGGTGCCAAATGCAAAAAAAGGGATAACCTTTTTTTGTGGTGTGGCGTTGATTTTTTGATAGATTTTGATGTGTAGATTCCGAATCCGAGTGAAGCCAAGCTGTAAAATTTAAGCATTTTTTATAATTCAAGATGGCGGCCAAAATTTCTGTTCCATTTCTAGTCTACCACGATTTCCGTCAAAACGAAGCGTCGGACGAAAAAAATCATTCCTATCTTTTTTTAGAAAATTAAATTTCCAAGAGAATGATACCAAATTCATTTCTCTATCTCTATTAGAAACCGAGTTATGAGTTTTCAAAAAATGAGGTTAATTTTCGAGAAAACCGAGAATTTGAGTATTTTTAGTTTTTGTTTGCTTAGATATTCTGACGTATTCATTTGAATCGTGTGATTCAAAATCCCTCTGGGGATAATTTTGTCCTCTACAATTTGAGACCAAGTAGACCTTTCTTTCTTGTATAGTTTTCGAACTAGGACAGTAAAAATGTATCCTTGTATTTCAAAAAACCCTATTTTTGGAAACAATTGTCTCAAAAAAAGTTTATACGAGCTCGTATTGAAATTTTCTCTGGTAATAATATCTTCAAGATCAATTTCTAGCAGATAAGTCACTTACCGAACTGAATTTTCGTCATGTTCGAAAGTAAGGACCTTTTAAGGATTTCAACATAAGGATACGTCTAACTATTGTAAAAGTCATCTGATCCCAAAAATCTATAGCTCATTATTTTCAGCTCATCAAGGCGGTTTGAATTCATATATAATATGTTAAATTCGGTCAAAATTGAGGAAAATAATTTCTGAGAGGATATCAACTTTTCCATCATGTACGGAAAAGCGGTCATTTTTTGCTTACAAATTAGTATATCTTCCAAGTTCTTTACGATTATATAATAAATTTATTAGTATAATGATAAATAAATAATACGATAAAAAAATTGAAATTATCATGAAAATGTAGAGAAAAGATCTAAGCAAACAAAAACTAAAAATACTCAAATTCTCGGTTTTCTCGAAGATTAACCTCATTTTTTGAGAAATCATAACTCGGTTTCTAATAGAAATAGAGAAATAAATTTGGTATCATTCTCTAGGAAATTCAATTTTCTAAAAAAAAGATAAGAATGATTTTTTTCGTCCGACGCTTCGTTTTGACGGAAATCGTGGTAGACTAGAAATGGAACAGAAATTTTGGCCGCCATCTTGAATTACAAAAAATGCTCAAGTTTTACAGCGTGGCATCACTCGGATTCGGAATCTACACATCAAAATCTGTCATAATCAATAAAAAAATCCACGACATACCACGAAAAAAGGTTCCCCCCATTGGCACCCAGACTAATTCAGACAATGAAACAATCATAAAATGTATTTTTTTGAAAACTGTAAGCTTACCTCAGTTCATTACTTTTCATCTACTCGATAAATAGGAATTCCTAATTTGAAAAATGTATTGGAATAATCAAAACATATAAAATGAAACATATCTTGACTTGAAATTGTGGATGCCTAGATGCAAAGTCAACACAATAGATATCTTACAGCACATGAATTAGCAAGGGCTTCAATCCACACATTTGGACTGACAGTTGAATTGTATACACTGTGTAGGTCTACACAATCTATATAGCTAAAGAAAAAAAAACTATTTAATGCCCCTCCATGTATTGTGTAGACAATACGTAGCGAAAAATTATGAGGGTTGATTTTTATGGTTGAGGTTCTGAGACTGCACTCATGAAATGAACTGCACTGAGATTGACACAGTCATGAGTACTGCAAACTGAGTAAGTCTCTCAAGATTCATCGCATAATGTACAAAAAAAGAGTACAATGAACTTTCCGACTCAATAAAAAAGTATGAAACGAATATTTTTCTTCATAAGTTAGATGTGTGGCTCACAAAATACCACAAATTTTTTGTAATATTAAGGATTTTATGGAATCTACAGAAATTGAAAGTTAGAGGTTGTTATTAAATGCAATGAGTTATAATTAATTTGAAAAATATTTGTTACTATGTATTTTATTTTATCGTGTTATTTTTATATAACCGATTATTATTATAGAAATATGTTCATGTTTTCATTAGTTATACTGCTCACCTGAATTTGTTTATAAAATGTATTTGTTGATGGAAATAAAAACATTTTGATTTGATTTTGTTGTCTATTTTTCTTGAAACTGTTTCAATAAATATTATTACTTATACTTTTACCTACGGTTTGAGTCGCGGACGCGTTTCGAACCTACATATTCTCCTCCATATCACCTAAAAAGCCGAAAATTGGACAATTCAAAATATACAGACATCAATCATCCCAACTCCTCACTCAATGACCAACTCAATTTCAAATCACACACCCTCTACAATATTATCACTAACTCCCCTAGAAATCCATTCAATACACAGCCTTCCCCCACTTCCATCCCTACTGCCTCTACCCCCTAGCTCTTACCTCAACCTACATCACTTGATTAAAGCAATTCAGTCTTAGCTAGGACTAAAAATAAATCCCAGTGTTGGTGTGAATGTCTGTGAAAGTATGCTTCTTATTGATGAAATTCTCGGTGAAGTTTGAGTTGATTTGATTGTGATATTTTGTGTTGTTATTATGAGAGAAGGGCTTATTAGTGATGGGGAGTTCCACAGCCGACATAAGAAGAATTTCGCATGAAATTGTGATAGTTCTTGACTTTATAAACAGTCATTAAATTTTGGTGAAGTTCTTCTGATTTTATAGAGCTTAAAACACAAAAAAGAAGAAGCACTACCATAGTACGTGTTCCTTGAATTTGACAGTAAAGGGTCGCAAATTCCTCCTCCAACCACCTTTGTACACTATTCAATCACAAAAAAATTGTGAATCAACCCTCCTTTGAATCAATGCTGAACAACAAGGAGGACCATAGCCTACCCAATGCTATAAATGGCTCTCCAACAATAAAATAAGATAATAAATCAAGATTTTCTTAAAAACCCCTTATCAGAACTTCAAGTTAAAGGGAAATTTTCTAATTACCTGGTGTTTGTCCTTCAAATCCCGGCTGAGGATGGCTCAGTGGCTGTGCTGAAATCACATGCTGCGTGTACCCCGGTGGAAAGGCGGATGCATTTCCCAGGTCACCACCCGCCAGACCTTGACCAGGAGGAAAGTTCTGCATTGGAACCGCTTGCGGATTCGGCTGTCCTGGCTGGCTGAATGTAACTGAAACCAGTTGAAAAATTAATTTCAACACATAAGAATCAAATCAATGTGACATTTCAAGAATATTGTGAGTCAATGGGGAAACCGGCAGTCCAAAACAACTGCAAACCGGCCACCGTCTGTGGACTGTGAACGGTTGATTTGTCACTTCGAACTCTCAGTGGATGGGAGCCCTAAAATCATATCAATCAAGTACTCAATCCATAGTCTGAATAATAGTCTGATAAATTATTATTGTTCATACAAAATTGAACAAATTTGAAAATAGATACTGATATACTAAGATCCTAAGTTTCCCATAATCGATAGCAGGAGTAACTTTAATGTATGCTTTTGATAAATAACACTATGTATGACAGTGCTTATTGTTTTAAAAATATACAAGAAAAACTGTTTCTATTATTATACTTCATTTCCAAGTTTTACAAACAAATGTATAATCTACCAGTTATTATAACAATCATGATTTGTTTTCTACTGATATTAAGCTACTTAAATTATCTGTGGATAATTACTTAAGTTATCAATACAGTCATATAGTCTTTTTCTATCTTCAATATCATATTTTATAAACTTAATAAATCAATACAGCAGTTGTTGAGAAAAATCTCATTTTGGATCACTTCAAATCATTTGGATATGCCGGTTACAGCTAGGAATTCGCAATACACATTTTTATAAAATAAGTCAAGGCGAATAAAAAAAATGAATAGATTTCTCAGAGAAATGTCATATCAACCATTTTTATAAGTCGACTGTATGGAAAAATTGATATTTTCTCTTGGAATTTCATTATTTACACCCTATTTTAGTAAGAATCATAATTAATGTTTTAGGAGCTAGAACATTCATTTTTAGGAAGACAACTCTATGGAAGAATTCGTTTCATGATTAACAAGGGAGTGAAAAAGTGTTCTAAAGACTACAAGAACAAGAACGGCCCATAAAAACTACACTTAAATCAAGAAACTTTATGCACAAAAATTGCTCGAATTCCAATTTGAAGAAAGTTAACTTATATTTTTGGGCATTTGTGACAAATGAAATATGAGACTTATCTTATAAGTCTGAATATATATGAATTCATACTTCATATGAATTCGTTATTACTACCTGAAAGGGTTTGAATAGAGTCTCAATGAATATCAAAACATGAATTATTCAATATAGAATATAAGAGAATACAGTTGGGAGTAGAACTCGATTAAAGACTATTAGGTCTAGAAAGTAATGTGGGCGTGGAAGCTGCGTAGCAATGGATCACACTATATCAGGCGGATGTTATCAGATAAATATAATGCAACTACAACCGCTACTGAATTAAAAAAAAATACTCTGGTATCCAGATTTTAACAACATTGCTTTGAAAGCCCAGCTCGAACATCTCTGACTCATCACAGGAACTTGATATCACAGACCATGAGCAATTGTGATTTAGCAGAGACTCAATACATTTCATTTTCTACACATTTTATCCAAATAACAACCAACTTGGCAGTGCATAAGCTTAGCTATGCTTCATCGAATTATGTCCTTTTCCTTAAGCATTATTAAATTATATCCTGTTACATCAAATAATATTAGCTATTGCTATTGCTAATATTATTACTGAAAAATTAAGCTCTTGCTTGCATTTACTATTGGTAAAGCAGTTTCTAATTTTATGTATTGGATATGATTGTGATTATTTTCATTTTCGTTGTGCATATTCAATAGTACGAGGGCAAGTGTAATCCCGTGTGCGTTTTGAGTAAAGAAGTTTGGGAGTGGTATCAATCTCTTCGTTTCGACCTGGAGAATCATAATATCGGTGGTCATACGCTCTCCGAGGGGTGCGTCACCTGTAATCCAAGATGGCGTCCGAGAATTTCAGAGTTTCACTGTTTTGGCAATAACTCAGCCATTTTTGAAGATATCCTTTCAATTTTTCTCTCAAATTGTTCCTTATAAAATTATCTAGATGTGCTATACAAAACATATCTCCCAAAACGTATAAATAATAAGTTATAAATTTTTTAATATGAAAAATGATAGAATTTCTTATGAAAATTTTCGTTTTTCTGTCTTTAGTTTTTTATGCATCAGATAGACAAAAATGTTAAATCTATAAGTTGTAGATCTATTTTTTAGCTTCACAACCATGTGGTTTCGAAGGCTTTTTCTGCCTCGATGAAGGATACTGCGAGACCCAAAGAGGGGCTTGCGCGGGGTAAGGCAACTAACATGTTATATAAAAACTATTTTCCTTCATGTCTCCTTGATGTTAAAGACTTGAAAATGGTATCAATCTCTTCCTTTTTCTCGTTAGATTCAGAATATCTATAATTATGCACTAAAAATGCTTGTCATCTCGAGAAAACAAGATGGCGGCCATTAAATGCCGATTTTCGTTATATCCCTAACCATTTGATATTTTTGTGGTGATATCTCAAGTTTTTCACTCTTAAAATGTTCTTCATGAACAGTTCTACGATATTTATACATGAGTAATGTGTTCAAGGCCCATAATAAATAAGTTCAGATTGTTTTAAAGATGAGAAAAAATTTATCACATGCAAAATCTTACGTTAACTCTAATAAATTCATTGTCAAACTGGAAAAATCAAATGTGAATAATGCATTGAATAGAGAAATATTTCAGCTTTCTAATGATGTATCTACAAAGCTTGTAGGTACGCTAATAGTGTATAGAGCTTCAGCGAAAGAAGCGCTCGCGCAAGTCACATTGCATCCATTATGCCAAAATATTTGACCTTAATATTAAAAATATTAAACCTTTTTACTGCATCAAAGAGGAAAAAAATAATTTTTTCGGGATTCCTTCGTGATAAAAGCATGAAACTGGTGTCAATCTTTTCATAATAACTGTCTCAATTGGATCATCGATGAAAAGATCCTTGAATATCATTTCTACTACAAAAAAACTAAGATGGCGGCCGAAAAAAGCAGTGTTTCACTATATCCGTTGTAAATTGAGTAATGCTCGACATATTTAACTTTTTTTCAACCAAAATGTTCCACTGATCAACCAAACTGATCAACAATGCGATTAAGAGAGTTATGAACGGATGGAGGTTGTAGCCTAGATTGAATGGAACATTCCATGAGGCAGAAAAAGCCTTCGAAACCACATGGTTGTGAAGCTAAAAAATAGATCTACAACTTATAGATTCAACATTTTTGTCTATCTGATGCATAAAAAAAACTAAAGACAGAAAAACGAAAATTTTCATACGAAATTCTATCATTTTTCACATTAAACAATTTATAACTTATTATTTATACGTTTTGGGAGATATGTTTTGTATAGCACATCTAGATAATTTTATAAGGAACAATTTGAGAGAAAAATTGAAAGGATATCTTCAAAAATGGCTGAGTTATGGCCGAAACAGTGAAACTCTGAAATTCTCGGACGATATCTTGCATTACAGGTGACGCACCCCTCGGAGAGCTTATGACCACCGATATTATTTTTCTCCAGGTCGAAACGAAGAGACTGATACCACTCCCAAAGTTCTTTACTCAATAGGCTCACGGGAAGCCTTTTTTGTAACACTTGCCCCCGTACTACAATACTTTATTGCATTAGTAACTTAATAAAGAATTAATAGAAAAATAATAATCAAGGTTTCACGTACACTGCTAATAGTTAGCGTTAGCGACAATTTTTTCAAAATTGAGAATTAAATCATGTTCCTAATCAGTTGTTAATGAATTGATCAATTGTTTAAATGATATGTCTCCAGTAAAGAGATGGATCACACATTCAAAGGACATTTACGCCCTTTTCATCTTTCATTATCCAAGGATGATGATCTGAATAACTTAAAATATCAACCAATTGCAAGGCATTCTCAATATAACGTTTTGAAAATTGTATTGTTGGTGTGAAATATTAAATTTCTAATAAGCATTACATAAAATATTAATAGTGATTATTTAATCATTCCTCAAACATTACTTATACGTATAATAGCAAGTATAACAGTATGCAAGAAGAATAAGCAAATCCCAACTTTTTTAGTAAGATTCTTGCGTTAAAATATGCAATTTTTGGGGTTTTTGGGGGTGTAAGGATTTTCTAAAATCGCTGTAGCACAAAAATTATTGAACATAGAAGTGTGGAATTGGTCTCAAATGAAAGAGAAATGAATTTCGCCTAGAGTTTGTTTTTTTTGCTTAATTTGACTGGACTATTGTGGTAGAATAAGCAGAATTTATAGCAGTAAACATGTAATTTTGAACAAACGATATTTTTCCCCTATTTTCTCCCTCAAATATCTCCACTAATATTAATCCTAGCGAAAAAATGCAAATACCATTTTGTAGAGAATTTTATGTACTTTAATTTTGTATATGACAATATCTTCGCTACAGGCCATAGTTTTCGAGTTATAAGCAAAAAAACTAAAAATGGGTCCTTTAGACCCCCCACACCGTTAGCTCCCCCCCCCCCCACCGGCCAGGACTTTTAGTATGATGTTCAGGGACCCTTCCCCCTCAACTCTACCAATTTTGGCTTCTACATGAATTTTTTCCCCTATTTGCCATTTTTTGGCCTTGGTTGCCTGGACTAGTATAAGTTACAGCGACACTGGTTGTAAATGCTCTATACTCTATTTATAATGAAATTGTGAATTCAATCATGTTACTGTCAGCAATCACCAAGTACTTATAAATTGTTAATATATTAATCATTCTTATTTACAATTTTACAATTCCAATAGATAGATTGATCATACATTCAAAGACGCATTGAGCAATTTAAATTCAAGTTTTGTAAAAATTGAACAAATTCAATATGATTAGAAGTAGGATAATAAAATTTATAATATGATCTCTACATAATATTACAATCGATTGACGATTTATACACAATATTATCCTAGCGACTGTCCCATGAACGTCTGTCAATATAATATTGGACATGGACGTCTAACAAGAAGTTTGAAGCCCGAAAACTGGCAGAGGAGAAATCCAAGATGTTTACAATATCAGTGAACTTTCAAGCTAGAAGTTACCTATCAAGATACTGAACTGAAAAGAAAACTAACCATTCGGCTGGTTCTGTCCTGCAGCAGGATAGCCATCGGCTGGTTGATATTTAGTAAGTGGCTCAGTATCTGAAATAATGAGAGAATCGTTTACTGCAAATTGAAATAAAAGTGCTTAAGATATTTGTATGCTATCTTCGTACATTTATTTACTGAATAATATGTCTAGGAGTACCTTTTGTATACTTTAGAAATGAAAATAAATTTATGAGTTTAAAATATAAAAAATCTAGCATAGCAAGTGGACCTAGCATTATCTGCCCCTGCTATATCAAATCCATAATCTCAGGCATTTTTTTTTTTTTTTTTTTTTTGGAGGTACGTTAAAGATTGTTCTATCAGACCCAACAACTTCAGTTTAGCTACGGGAGCACATTACAGTTGCATTTATAATCATCGATAGGAAAATGTTATCAGCATCTATGTGGGCTAAACAAGATTACCGCTTGAATATGTGTCGTTTAACAAAAGGTTCTCATATTTATTGTCTAAAACTTGGACATTATATAATTATTTTTATGCATCTTTTACTACTGTATGAGTACCGTACAACTTTTGAATATAGCATTTAAAAATCCAATGTTCCTTTAAGAGTGGGTGGTAGTGGACGGCAAACTGCCGAATGGCAAAATCAAGCCCCATAAGAACAATGTAATTTTTATCAATCTCTTGGAGCAGATATTGCCTCTATTTATGGACAGAATTTCACGTTCTTTATGTCATTGGAAAGAGAATTCAATTCTCCAGGGGCGTTACTTTTTACTTTCGATTTTTAGTTCATTTCAATAATTACAGTTCAATACTTTTTTAGTTAATTAATTATGCAATAATTATTAAAATAAACTAAAAATCGAAAAAGTAAAAAGTAACGCCCCTGGAGAATTGAATTCTCTTTCCAGTGACATAGAGAACGTGAAATTCTGTCTATAAATAGAGGCAATATCTGCTCCAAGAGATTGATAAAAATTACATTGTTCTTATGGGGCTTGATTTTGCCGTTTGGCAGTTTGCCGTCCACTACCACCCACTCTTAACCTATAATAACCCTCTACAATTAAAAAGTACCCAACTATTATAGTTTATCAAGTTATAAACTATATTATAAGCCAAATAAAAATCGCAGTAGTACACTTTTCAAAATATTTTTAATTTTTTAAAAACAATTAAAAAATGTGATAAAGTAGCCCTATATATATATTCTTATGGCTTTTAATTGTGGGGAGACCCTTACGTTCCACCTCGCAAATGTGTACTTGGCCAAATATTGGTCACCCATCCAAGAGCAGTCCACAGTGTTCGGGTCTTAACATTACGTTCACCGATAGATCACTCTCACTGAGAGACCATTTACCAGTACAAAGTAGCCCTAAGATGAAGGAAATATATTATAAGCTTATTCATTATAAGCAACATGCGATACATTACCTGAGTATGGTGGAGGATTTGACATGACTCAAATCTGAAAAAGCAAAATATTATTAGTAATTTAAAACTTCAAAAAATCACTTAAAAATGGAAATAAACTTACTTAATAGTAGTTACTATAGTTTCGACCTGTTGTGTGGCCATCTTCAGACTGAACAGTAAACTCTGTTCAAGGTTATGTTGTGGAAGGTGGTTGGAGGAAAAGGGTGGGGATAGTGGTGTGGGGGTGTAGTTGTTATAAGGGCGGAAATTTTGAATTTTGTCAAAAAGGGTGTGGGATGAGAAGTTCAATTGATCATTCAGGATATTGTTGGGAAACTGTTTTGTGTGATTGTAGATTTCAAATTGTTCCAATATGTTTAATTTTCTGCTTTTTTGTTGTATGTGGAGAATTTCAAGGTTGGTGTTTATGTCAGTATATGTGTGGTTGGAAGTTATGTGGTGGTCAGCAAAATTTGAATGGGATGTTGGATGATTTATTGCCCTGATATGTTCTCTGAATCTCAAATTGAAATTTCTGCCTGTCTGCCCAATATATTGTTTATTACATTCATTGCACTTTAACTTGTAGATTCCTGGTTGGTCAAATACTTGGTTGTTTTTTGGCTGTTGGTGGAAATGTTTTCTTAGTGAATTTGTTGTTTTGAAAGCAATTTTATAATGTAGTTTTTTGAAGGATGATGCTATTTTTTGTGATTTTTTGTTGTGGTAGGTGAGTGTGATGAATTTCTTGTCATTATCTGTACTATTTTTGTTTCTATGTTGTTTGGATTTTATGTTGTGGTGCAGATTTTCTATAAGGGTGGGTGAGTATCCATTTTGTTGGGCTATGTATTTGATGGTATTGAACTCTTGGTTGTAGTCAATTTGTGTCATGGGAATGTTCAGTAGTCTGTGGATCATATGGTGAAATGCTGCTAGTTTGTGTTGGGTGGGGTGGTTTGAAGAATTGTGAATTACTGTGTCTGTTGTGGTGGGTTTCCTGTATATTTTAAATGTTCTGAATGAGTTTTCTTGTTTGGATATTGTTATGTCTAGGAAATTGATTGTGTTGTTGTTTTCCAGTTCTATGGTGAAGTGTAAATTGGGATGTATTTTATTTAGTTTGGAATGGAACAATTGGGTTTGTCTGATATTGCCATGTTACAGGATCAGGATATCATCAACATATCTGAACCAGCTGATGATTTTGTCTGTTTTGTTAAGAATGTGTTTCTGTTCAATATTATGGACAAATATTTCAGCTAGGATGCAAGAGATAGGACTTCCCATGGGGAGACCAGCTGGTTGTGAATAATATTTGTTGTTGTAAGTGAAGTAGTTTTGGGTTGTGACCAAGTTTGTGAGATGCAAAATTTCTGTGATTTGTTCTGGTGGTGTGTTGTTCTGTTTTAGCATTATTTCAAGATACTTCAAGGTTTCAGGGATTGGTACATTTGTGTATAAATTTGAAATATCTATTGAAGCTAATGTGGTGTTTTGTGGAAAGTGGCTGTTTTGTAGTTTTGTTGTGAGGTCAATGTTGTTTTTTACAGCAGTGTGGTTGTGGAAGGTAATATTGTTTCTGATAGTTGTGTCCAGTTGTTTAGCTAATTTGTGAGCAGGTGCTGTAGTGTGGTTGATGAGTGGTCTTATTGGTGTGTTCAGTTTGTGGATTTTTGGGAGGGCATTGAGTCTGGGAGCTTGTGGGTTGATTTGTTTGAGGAATCTTTTCTGATTGTCTGTGATTATGTGTTTGGTTTGGTTAATGGCATCTTTTATTTTAGTTTGGTAAGTGTGAGTTGGATCTTTTGGAAGTTCTGCTATGTTGTTATCAGTGATAAATTGATTTACTTTTTGGTCTATATCTGTTTTGTCCATAATTACTGTGATGTTGCCTTTGTCTGCATTGGTGATGACAAGGTTATGTTGTTTCTGCTTATTTTTTATACTTTTTAAAATTCTGTATTCATGGTTTGTTGTTGAGGGTGTCTTGAAAGTATTCATGTTCCTTGTTATGTCTTGTCTCAAGTATTCTTGGTCAGGTGCTTCTGTGTTTTGAATTGCAGTTTCAGTATCAATTATTGTTTGGAATAATTGTTTTTTTGGGTTGAGATTTCCAGATTTGATGTATTTCATGCCTTCATCTAGTAATTTGATTTCTGAATCTGTGAATTCTATTTTGGTGTTGTTGATTGTTCTTTTGTGGAATTTGTGATCAGGTGTAACAATTGGGTTCTGAGATTTCATTAGTTGGGCTATTTTGAGGTTATGTTTGATTTTCAACTTATCTTTCATGGAATCAATTATGTTTTGGGTGTATGTTAGAATTTCATCAAATTCTATGTTGTGTAGTATTGTGCTCAGTTTCAAATGCAGTTGGTATGCTTTTAGAGTAAGGTTACTTTTTTGTTTGTATAGATGTTGAATGTTGTTCTTGATGTACAGTATTTGTGCTTGTTTTTGTGTTTTTTGAGCTGGAAGATTTTGATTCTTTATGGTTATTTTAGCATATTTGGGAATTATGTTATTGTGAAGACAAGTTTGGTTAAAGGATATGGCAAGGGATGTTTTCATAACCTTGATTTGAGTGTTCCTGTATGTATGGATCCATGATGTCCTCTTGGCGTGATTATGGTGTTGTGTATCCATTCTTTTTTCCACTTTAAAATTTAAAACTTCAAAAAATCACTTAAAAATGGAAATAAACTTACTTAATAGTAGTTACTATAGTTTCGACCTGTTGTGTGGCCATCTGGCCATTGAACAGAGTTTACTGTTCAGTCTGAAGATGGCCACACAACAGGTCGAAACTATAGTAACTACTATTAAGTAAGTTTATTTCCATTTTTAAGTGATTTTTTGAAGTTTTAAATTTTAAAGTGGAAAAAAGAATGGATACACAACACCACTATTATTAGTAAGTTACATACTTCGATTTAGAAGATATCAAGTTATTTTTACTCTAAGCTTCGTTGCTCAGTTACCTAATCAATTTTTATTAAAAAACACTAATCCGGTATCAAAGTAATCCATAGTCATGGGAGTATCCAGGTACAGGCAGCTGTCCCCCACCCCCTCACATGTAGAAGTTGACAGATAAGTTGGAAGTTTTTATTTCTAACTAAAATTATGTTCAACAGTTATCTATAACGAAAACAAACGTAAACCGCATCTATAATTCACTGGCAGTCTAGCAGTACAATATTTTATATCAATAACAGTTGGTTTCCAATTAATTGTAGATTATGTCATATGTGTGTAGTCGAGGTAGTCTACCTACCATTCTAGTATGCGACACCGGTACAGTAAAATTACTATCCATATTGTGTTCGAGGCTTTTTTTGGTAAAGTATCTCCTCGTTTCGCTATGTTACTGTTACATGTCGCCTGACTTTCCACCACCGCAGCAATAGGAGAGGGGAAAATTCACGGGAACCTGGCTTGTAGGCCTCCCACACCTAGATAGTCCTGGCTAGACCCTTGGTATAAAATTTGAAAAAATATTTTTTACCAACATTTGGCTTGACTTAATGTAAAAAAGTTCAATGTGTTGGCAGGGTACACGAAGGTATAAAGTTATTTGCTACGGTAATGATTACAGCAGCCCTAACCTTAAAACGATAAAAGTTCACTTCAGCCCCTTAAAAATGTATTTACAGATTTTCAGAAAACTGCAATAGAAGCTGGAAATAATATTTCAAAACAAACTCAACGAAATGCAGTTCAATCCAATACACAATATCATCAACGCACGAAGTAATGAGTTTATCAGAGTTACATAAATTACTGTATAGTGTTGCATTTTGTATTTTTATACTTACATTTTATCTTTACTAATCCAAAATAGAATATTAACGTGTAAATAACCTTGGTTAATGTTGAAAACTTGAAATCAATGCCTGTCAGTTTCCTTGTTCGATTGATGAGATATGAGAATAAAAAATAATGATAGTAACATCAAATAGAATTTCTGATTTTTGTTTATTGTTTTGTTTATTGTTCATTGAACCAGGACCAGCCATCATCAGCTGTTTTTGACATTGCCGAACCTAAAATAAGCACTTTGAACTGGGAACAGAAACATATGAGCTCCTAGTTATTTATTTGACCGCTAGAGCTCAGCTGTGCTGCTCAATTCGGAAAAAAGATTCATTTCGCACCGTCTGTCACGGCCTCGACTTCAACAGTGTAGAAAGATGGCGGCTGTTGGAAAGTTGGTGTCATGCGATGTTGATCTGTGATGTGTTTAACTACGGCCAATGATGGATAATAATTCTTTCAAGTGTCAAAGTGGATTACTTTAAATGTTAATCATTAGCTGTGTGGTTGTTTGAAAGTGTTTCATATTTTAAATACAGTGACTCGAAATCAAAATGCGTGAGTTCAAAGTGGTCGTACTAGGATCGGGTGGGGTTGGTAAAAGTGCACTTACTGTCCAATTCGTTTCCGGATGTTTTATGGAAAAGTACGATCCCACGATCGAAGATTTTTATAGAAAAGAAATCGAAGTGGATAATTCGCCTTGTGTTCTTGAAATTTTGGATACGGCTGGGACCGAACAGTTTGCAAGTATGCGTGATCTCTACATAAAAAATGGCCAGGGTTTCGTTGTGGTTTACAGCTTGACAAATCACCAAACGTTTCAAGATATCAAGACAATGAAAGAACTTATCACCCGTGTCAAAGGTTCTGAGCGAGTTCCAATTCTTCTGGTTGCCAACAAAGTTGATCTTGAACATCAAAGGGAAGTCTCAACTCCGGAAGGGAGTGCCTTGGCACAAATGTGGGGCTGCCCTTTCATCGAGGCAAGTGCTAAAAACAGGACAAATGTGAATGAGATGTTTGCAGAAATAGTGAGGGAAATGAATTTTAGTCCGGAAAAAGAGAAGAAAAGCTACTGTTGTACGGTGCTATAGATTGTAATATTGTCTTGTAAATATTTATGGAGTCTTGAGACTTGAACAATTTTATCTATTGTAATGGTGAGCTATTTTGCTCTGTTTATAAACACAGGATACATCTGTTTTTATCAGTCACTTAGATAGATTTGGTTCCAACATTGCAGTTATACCAGGCACTAAGTTGATTTCATCCTGTTAACTGAAACATTAATTATGATCCTAATATAGTTTCATTTTAGTCCATCCAATCTTTCTATTAGAATTTTGGACAGTCTTTTCATCAACCTCTACAACATATCTTTTATATTTTAACTAACTCGAATGGAATGTCAGTCTTAGAAGTTAGAAGAATTAAGAGATAGTTACCATGAATTTCTTATTCATTTGGGCCTATATATTTCTATTGTGATCTTATCTCTGACCAATTGAGTTAAATGTAAATTCAATTTCATCTGAAAGGCCTATATATGAATTTTTATAAATATTTTGAGAATTTTTACTTTTAATTTTCGTTAATGGCATTTAGTACCCAAACAGGTTTAATAAACACAGGCCTATTAGTTACTCAGGCCACTTATTATATTTTACTCAAACCATGTTTCCTTATCTGGCAACCTTTGTCGTATGTCTACAAATTGCTTGAATAGTCAGAAGTAAAAGGTGATAGGCCTAATCCATGATTCAACGTTGTATAGGAGAAAATTTTGTCTTTCAAATACTGGTAGATAAATTCTCTACCGTTACTCGAGTATTAATCCAATTTTGCTTTGCGTAATTAATTTAAAATTAACTTAAGACACAATCCAAGTATTCGAAATTAATTTACTTTCCAGTCTCTTTTATTATACCCGAAGTTTAGTGGATTTTTACTTCAGATTTGTATGAAATATCAGTGAATTGCTAGTGTAGGTGCTCTAGTCATGTAAAAGTCTCTTATAAAATTAACAATTTTGAATAGTTTTTTTGATTGTAACAACTCTTCTTCAATGTTAATACCTAAGATTGAGTTCTCACATCCAATATAATGTAAAATGCACAGCAGACTTAACCATATTATTGGCTCACTGACTTGAACCATGTCTTGCATTTCTGTAATCAAGGATCTATTTACCTCAATTTAGTTGGAAGTGCCATTTTATTTATTGATTCAGTCTTGATGGAAATGGATAATTATTTGATTTAAATCATTTGTTTTGTAGTTACTCCTATTATATTTGGTTGAAAATCTTGTTATCTTGTGAACACCATCTTTCCAATCAGTTTAATCAAAATCCTTATGAAGTTTATCTTACCAAGTACCACCACTTGTGAATCTTGTAACGCAATCTAATGTGTTTGTATGTTCTTTTATATTTCCAAGAAGCTCTTCCATTACTATTTTTCACACTTGTAAAACACTCGGGTTTCCTTGGGCGTAGAGACTTTTCAAATAGCCTTATCGAATTATGTTTATTTTATTTTAATGGGCCTAATCAAAGTTTCATTAAGCACTTGTAGTGCTCATTTAAAATCTAGTACCCAATGCATTCACTAGGTTGTATTTTAATGTAATTAGTAATCAAGTTTAGTTAATTACAAAATTATTGAGTTTAATAATTATATTGAAAATTTAATAGATCAATGAAACGTTATGATTTGCTCAAGTGTACTTTTCAATGGTTGTAAAGTGGTTTGGCATGCTCCAAAAAAAGAGAATGATCAATATTGTGCGGGTCTACGCCTTGTGTTCAAGTGATCGTCAGCAATGTTCATGTGATAAATATTGGATACACTGGAAACCGCCGTTTCATGGATTAAGTTTCTCAATCGAATTAAGGATTATGTAGAGAAGGTAGGAAAAAGCCACTTCATATTTGTAATTTTTCACTGATAATAATATTATTATAAAATTGTAATAATTCCGTACTCTGAATGTTATAAAAACATCTCAACATCTGTTATATAATCATCTCAATGCATTGATTGTGAAAATTCAGTCTATTGTAATAATAAATCTCAAAGTTTACTAAAATCTTTGAACCGAAAAAGTTTAATCCAGTAATTAGTATTTATTTATCTCATATTCTGCGGTTTAAATTATGATAATGTAAAGAAAGTATTATGAATTTGAAGCAACTTCGTGCCACTTCCAATTATGCTATTAAAAAAAGTCCTAACCGTTTTCCCGTAATCCTATTCTGAATTTAATATATCCAATTCTATTCCAAACGGTCTGCCTTCTTTCGTTGAATAAATGTATCAGTAAGTTTCTATGTTGATTGCCTACAGACTCTAAACCTGTATAAAATGCTGGCAAAATTCTATTAGATTGAGTATAACAATAAATAACTTTTCTGAATCTTGTACGGTTACAGAATGTAGAGAAATTTTGTAGAAAAAGTTACATGACCGTGATTGTGTAAAACTAACATAAATATTAGAAACTTGTCCAATTATTTTGATGTTTTGACCTTTATGTTATGTTGTTTTTATTTGGCTCAATAAAATGGATTCGAATGAATTAAAATTTTCTGCCATCGTTATCTTCGTAATTTCTGGGGGTATGTCCTTAGGAACTTTATAGACTTCTAAGTTATGTAATCAGCCTTAGAAGTATTGGTATTCTTCCTGAAACACCCTTTATGTCCTCAGAACTGTGTTTACAAGTTAACAAATCCTTGATAAATAAACCATATGATGAATTTATGAACTAAATATATTTTGCTAATTACTGGTTTTTAAATTTCATCCAAATTTTATTATGAGAACGTATCCAAATTTATTATTCGATCACTTTCACTTGTGCGTTTTCCTGCATAGTTGAACATTCAGTTATTTATTCCACTCTGATTCTGTGCCAAATATTCAATCAATTAAAAAATATATATGTGAAGGTTTGGTATAACGAATTTCGAAATGGATCTGAATTCGACTTGGAAAAGTTTTTGACCCTAAATAAATCATTCAAGAGTAATTTTCAACTTTGAGTTCTAATTTTCATGGTCTGATTCGTTATTTTTATTTGGTTTACTTTGTTCGAAGTGTAAAACTACAGTAGAGTCTCGCAATCCGTCATTAAGTACGATTTGGCTGCTAATGGGGAGCAAAATTGTTCAAATTTGGATTTCTAAAGAAAATGTAATTTTCATTGCACAATGACTAATATTGACTTATAGTCATAGTACTAACTGTTCAGCTTCATTGATGTGTTCGTACATATAATTTTTAATATTACATTAAAATCAATTACAGTACATTCAATCAGATATCTTTCTCTCAAATTTTCCCTATTATCAGTGATTCTCCGGTATTATGCCGGTCAGTTTATGACGGATATTCGAGGCTGTACTGTAGCTAATATAAAAAACTGCAGGTTTTTTCGATGGCCTAAAATAAGTCTGCTTATTGTAATGTGTTTATATGTCTTATTGAAAGTAATTTTTCAAAAGATCTTGAGAATCCTAAAACTGATACGTCAATCTAATCTTGATTTAATTGTTCTAATATTGAAAGGTAAGAAGGCCTTTAGAACTCTCCCCCTTGCTTCAATTACTTTGATCATAATTATCAATGCTTTAATTTCATCAAACTAATATACCATTGGACCAATTTTGAATCTGAAATTAATATTTTGTAATATTTTATTTTACTTTATTGCCCATTCATTTCCAATAAATTTATGTAGGCTTTAATCGAAAATTTGACTCCAAAAATTAATCAGTTATAACTCTCCCAGTCAGGTTTCATTATTTGAGAATGTGCTTTGTCTTGAGTATCTATTCATACAAATTACAAATACACATTCAAAATTATTTATAGCCTAACTTACACCCAAAAATTTATTAAATTTTTGTTCAGCTCAATCATTTGAAATTCAAACTCCATTCTGTTCATGGGAACTCCTCTTCTCAAAGTTCAGTCATGTATCCTATTATAGACCGTTTACAGATTTAGTATTCTAAATATCCTTATTTTAATTTAGTATAAAGGAAAATGTTCTTAACTTACCTCTGAAAAATAGTAGCCTGTTTCCTATTATTTCACATTTTCCTCACAATTAACACACATTTTCTTGATTTCTAATAACAAATTCATTGTTTTCTCCTTCTTGATTTTTTATGAAGAATTTGTATTTCTTCAAACTTGAAACTACTTACTTATTAATTATTCCTTGGTGAACAATGCTGAACAATAATTATCTTTTTAACTGTTTCTGCACAAATCTTAGGAGTTGAAAGACTTGAGTAGGCCTATATTGGAAATGTATTGTACCTAATTATGTTGGTAAACCATCAGGCCACCGCCAGCCATATTCTTAGGGTAAAATAATTGACTGTTATTGAAAAATATATCTTGATAGAATGAGCTTGATCAAATTCATTTATTAACTATTAATATTTGAAATAATCTTGATAGGTTGTTTTAATGTACTTTATTTACATTTTCAAATCTCGTATTTGCATTTTGGAACCGATTATCGCATTGGAAGTTGCAGTTCATTGCAGTTGAGCATTGAAAAGTCGATGGATCAAATATTTTCATACTAGTATGTAATTGATTGTTCATAGATTTAATACGTAATTTAATGTTTTTTAAATAACACCAACTGTTGAAATATTGATATTATCAATTTATTCGATTATGAGTTCAGTTGATGATTTTTTTCATATTCATGAAGTGAGATAAAATTAACTTATATGTTATTTCAGTTCAATTTATTATCCAATACTTGAACCCTTCTGCTCATCTTCAATTCAATTAAAATAATAGAGAACCAAAGAAATGAAATATTCTAATTAATTGTATCATAATTCTTATTTTACGTTAGTCAAGTAATAATGAATGTGATAAAACATCTACTAATAAGGTTGGATAAGCGATTGAAAGATCAATTATGAAATTCTGCCCTCTCTTTTACAATAATTAATCCTGTAATTTTGATTAATACGTTGGAAATCATCAATTATAATAAAACTGTAAACTGCCTATTGGCTTATGCATCTTTATCCTGTTTTCAATTTTACAATTACATATTTATCAGGTAACCACTATGTATTGAAACTCCTGAAACAGTAGGCTGTGATGGATTTCCTGATAAGAGTGCAAAGATGAATTCCATAAATTGCTCAAAAACTTTCCCAGACATTTTAACTCAATTCTTTAGTTATCCAACTCTAAACATGATGCAATACTGGATCTAAAACTAAGTACCAAATGACAAATAATGGTCCTTCATCAGAATTAACACTTCTCAAAATATCCAACTTATTTTGTCACATTTTTAGACTTCCAAACTAGTTACTTCTTAGTATTGCAGGAAACCAATTACTTTTTGAGCAAGGTTGAATTTCATTAATTGTTCTTCCAATTTTCTCACTTGTCATGAATAATTATTCTTATTGAAACTCAGGCACCGCGTTTGAGAAAAAATACTCTGAATTATTTGCTTTTGTAACTATTCTTCTTGAGCTAATGACTAGTGAAGAATGAGTTTTAGACTTATTTAAAACTTTTCTTACTCACTACTTCACTAATATTCAATTTCAACTGTTCAATATCCTCGTAGTTGATTGCATCTATTTTCTAAAGTTACTTGAGTTCTGCTTCTGAAACTCAATTTAGTGTGTCAGATAAATTTTTTGCGTTTAGTTGAAGAGGTTTCATCATTATCCTTTTGTTCTTATGATGTATCATAATCCCAGATGACTTTCTCACAAAATTCAATGACTTGTTTGAATAAACCCTTGTATATCTTTCCTCAATCAAATGTAATTAAATAATGAAATTGACACGTTTTTGTATGTTATTCATGTTCATTGTATCAGCCGTCTATAAAAACAATTAGACTATATTTATATAATATAGGTATTACATTATTATTGCTGTAATAATGATATATGTGTTTATTTCAGTCAGCTTGTTGCTTTTCGAAACATTTCGTGTATAATGTTTTCATTGTAAATTATGTACATTCTCATTTTTGAAAGCAGAAGTAGAAGAGATCAATTAACTATGATTCTCCGCGTCTGACAATGTTTTATAACTTGACTATAATTTTCTTGTAAATAAATCTATGATTTTGAAAAGTTGTATATTATCGATGAATTTTTAGATATATATGTGAATTATCATGAATAATGTAATAAAATAATGATTGTTTGAAATCGTGAATATATACTGAGTTTGATGTTTTGTATGATGATGATTCTTTTGATCTTTGTAATGACAACATTGAAGAGGATAGTTATCAAATTCAAAATAGAATACGTGAAAATTTTTAATGTATTGTATAGTATATAAAATAACGTGAAGAGTATTATGTTTTAATACATGGATTTTATAAAGAACCTATCTTTTCATTTCAATGAATCCTAGATTTATTCAATAATGAAAGAAATATTTATATAGCTATGATATGAATCCAGCTAATTTTCATTTAACTAGAATAATTTTTGTCTAATTGAAAGATCTGTCATACAATTATTTAAATTTGAGTTGAATCAAGCATCAAGAATTGATTCGTTTTACTAAAAAAAGTCAATTCGCCCATAAGTTGGATATTTTTTCAATAGAAATGGGCTGAAAATCGAATTAAATAAATCCATACTGAAGGAATTATTTTTCTGATAAATTCCATAATTTCATTCCATGAAATGCAATAATTTCATTAATGAATGCTATATGAATATTTCTTTAAAAATCAGTTGAAAAACTACAACTCATGTAACGTTTTTAGTGTGTATGGGATTCTAAAATGTATGATCAGCCTCCACTGTTCATGATAAGGCTCTGCATTTTTAATGAGTGTTGTTACGAATTATTGGGCATATCGTTTGGAAAACTCATATGATCACAATGAAACGTTACATTGTTGCTAAATGTTCTCAAAATCTAGAATTTTTTTTTATAAATTGCATGTCTTGCAAAAACTCAATGCTCCAATATGAAATACATTTATGATGACTGGAGAAAACTACCCAATCATTCAGCACAATGTCTTTTTACTTGAATCATTTTCAAATTATTCTTATTAGAGCATAATTAGGTTGAATTTTTAAAAGTGTGAGAATGAATAGTTCTCATTGTTAGCTATTATGAACTGATAATATTTCTGACAAGACAATAAGTTATAACACTGGTATACCAGGGCTAGGCCTATTCATCTATAAAATAATTCATTTTGTTATGCCAAAAAATACTGTGAATAATCTAGAATTGAATGATTTGGGAAAACTTGAACCTACATGTATATTTCTCTCTTTTCATCCTACTCATAGCGTGATAGAGATTTTACTTATTTATTATCATCTGTATTTGGAAAATTATTAGTTTTACTCAATTCACTCACTAAATTCAAGATCAGGTCATTTAGCCTACATTATAAAACAAGATTAGTTAATATACGTACATCAACTGAAAAATAGATTAAAATAATAATTATTATTATTGAATCACTATGTTGAAAATATCATTCTGTTGATTATTAGTTGATGTGCCACTCTGTTGACAGATGGACATTAGGTGGTGAACCAGGTAAATGCAGCAAATTATGTCAGTGGCCACCATCACATCTGTTGTATAGTCTGGCCAAGCAAAGAAGAGCCTCTGGCAAGATGAGAAAATGACTCTAGCTCGGTCAATATTTGTTAAAAAATTATTGATTTGGTCTCAAATTGTAGCTCAAAATGTTTCCTAAAATTGAGACCAAATCAATAATTTTTTAACGAATATTGACCGAGCTGGAGTCATTTTCTCATCTTGCCAGAGGCTCTTCTTTGCTTGGCCAGAGTATAGCTTGTTTCGTAACTCGACAGCGTCGCCTCGCCGTCCGTCATGAGTCCAGTCAGCCGCAGTCGTGCGCATGGACTTGACCCTAAATTGCAAAATTGTTTAATAAACACGAAACGTTTGTGCAGAGGCGACCCACTTCTCTTATACATTGCTTCTTACTTTCGATTGTTGCCCAAATTTAGCCAATCTTAGCGTTGTCAACAACACAAGTCCTCAAATTAATGACACTATTCACATCCATCACTGTGGTGGCTAGCTGGCTACACCAAGCCAAAATAGTTGCTGAGTTGATAGAAATTGTAGGTATGCTATTAGGTGAATAAAAAGTGCAATTGATTGAATTTTTGCGATTACCTTTTCTCTTTCCACCATGAATGATGGTGAAAGGTAAAATTAATGCAATTTTTAGTTTTAATGATAGTAAAATTGACTGAAATTTATAAGATATTCTTCCCATTAAACAATAGTTAGTGAAGATGAAGGTCGAACATCTTGCATTATTACTCATCTGTGGCTTATAGAATTTAAATTTTCCAAAATCTTGTGAGTTGTAAACCAAACTTTCATTTGTTATGCAAAAAACTAATTTTCTACTTCAAATTTTTAAAAAAATCGTGATGGTGTGTAATATTGCAAGTTACTCTACTTGCTTCACATCTCACATGTAGTGATTTTTTTTTTAATTGGATAAATAATAGGTACTTTTATAGTCAAGAGGATAAAATATTATGCTATACAGTAACAGCATCTATTAGAATTATCTATATCGAAATCGAATACCATGATAAAAATTGATGCAAGTTTTTTTACAAAACGAGAATAATTTATGTGATAATTTCGCAGTTCATAACGGATCAAGAAACTCATGACTAGAAACATCGCTGATACTATTTTTAAGAAGAACTCACCTCTGTATATTGAGCGATTTCAGTGAGGAGCTGTCACGGTGATAACCTTCGGCCTCTACTGCACATGCAATACAGTACACTTTTTGAGTGATTTATTATACAGACAAAATTTGTTTGATGGTCTACAATTTTAATTTTACATTATAAATTATAACATCATCAGTAGATAACTAAAGTAAATGTATGCTCATTGAACGAAAGTAATGTGTATGAATGTCAGAAATTCATTAATATTCTGGTCGAGCAAAGAAAGAATACATTGTGGCAAGATGGGAAAATGACTCCATCTGGCTCAATATGGGTACAAAATCATAAATCTGGTCTCAAATAGTAGAAAACATTCTGCTCTACAATTTGGAACCAAATTTATAATTTTGGTATCAACAATGACCGAGCTGGAATCATTTCCATCTTGCCAGAATGTCTTTTTTGCTCGACCAGACTATAGGCTACCTAATGATGGAAAATCTTTCATCTGAATTCTATGAAAAATATGTAGCCTACTGATGAATCACACACAATCTGATAAGGTATTCAAATCTCAAAAATTTTTGGTTTGTAATAGATTGTAAACATTTTCACTTATAAGACTGATTAAAATTCGAACAGTTCAAATGTATGCACCACAGGACAAACGGGTAATAATAATTCACTTATAAAATTTTAATAATTGTTTAGCATTCAATTTGTTGTCAATTTGGCTGGAGTTAGTTATGATGAACTTTGAAATAACTTCAAAGCATTAGAATGTTAATTATTTTTGACTTACTGGTGGCAATCTACTCTGACTGTCTATTAATTAAAAGTGATTTCAATAGATAATGGCCATGCTAATAGAAATAGAAAGCTGCCGGCTGTGAAGGAAACATTGCAATTATGCTAGTCCTCTTGGCTGGAGGCTTTACTGCAAAACCTGAGCAGCTTTTCGCGTCGCCAGTCAAGTAGCTCGATGAATTTAAAACTCTCAGGTAGTCAGAGCGTGAATTTCAGCGTACATTTTGTTCCATTTCCGTATTCAGCAACGCTCCACATTAGTTGGTACATTAAAATAAATAAACTGAACAATCTACTGGAAATCATCGTTCTGATTAGTGAACCTTTCACGATAATAGCTGAATGCCTAAATGTTTAGGTACTGAAAAAAATTGCCATAATTTTGAAGATAATAGCGAGTAGCGACTCTCAAGTTAGAAAGGACCAGTTTTTCTGACCTGAAAATCTGAATTTTAAATTATTTCTTAAAATGATGTAATGTTCGAATGTGATAACTTCTTAAACATACTTTTGTGCAGCAACTATAACTTTAAATAAAAATAAAAACTATAATGATGTGGTTAAATGCATTCACTACCACAGAAAGGTATTAGATTCATTTAAAATTTTTAGAACAGTAGTAATTAGTGCTTAATGTAAAATGTAAGTCATGTGACAATGTAAAAAAGTATTAACTTACTGCAATAAAAGTATGTCACTTTTACCAAATCACAAAAAGGAATGAGATGAGCTTTACCATTGGTATGTTTTACAAGGTAGGTGTTATCAAATTACAAAATAAAGAAATATTTTAATTGATAGACTATACTATTATTAGCAATATCATTATTATAATTATATACTGTATATGATTATCTCCAGTAGCGTAGACAAACCAGTCAACCGATGTTCCAACTAAAAGTAGATACATCGCTTCTAAGATTGGTTTGACTGCCCAAAAATTTGCATTATTTACGATTTTCTCATGTACGGTATTAAAGTTGTATTTCTTGATCAAAATTCCAATCTATATTCATTTCTTTTTTATAGGGACATTTTTTATTCTATGCTTTAACTCTGTCTCTTGAGGTGATGCATCAAAATACATGATGGAGTGTATCACTGCTAACTAGTACCACAGATGAACTAGGCTATAGAAATACTTCTAATTCCTATTTGCTTGGTACCAAAACTCGAAAAGATGGAGAGGCGCCAATGGGTGTATATAGAGTATTTCCGGAATTGTTTTGTATTCTATTCACATACTTCGATTTCTGAGAAGAACTTTGTGTGGCTGTATTCTTGACTAACAAGCCATACCATAACAGTCAGTGACAGCATTATGTCTGTCAATCAGGCTGACGTTGACGTCTGATTGCTGTGCTGTCCCTCATCTAATGCCACCAATAATCGCCCCTGGCCCCAGTCCACTCCCTTGATGCAACCAATTAGACATTGTTCAGAATCACTTCTCCATGAACACCAGTCTTATCTACAGACAAAGTGTTTCATTAAGAAAATATATTATGAAAGTGGGTCGAATCTGTAAATAGACTATCAGTCATCGTTTTGAAAGTTGAGTATTCTTGAACAAATCCCCCAAACGGTGGTCTCTTCTTTTGGAAGATAGATAACATTGTGAGCAAAGTGCAGTGAAAGCATCGTGGTCGTGAATGGCCATGAATTGTTTCCTCAACAGTTCTAATAAAAATAATAAATTTCATATTGGTTTTAATGAATACAGTAAGTCACAGAAAATCAATAATTTATTGCTTTAATTCATGAAATAATGTTGTGCATGTGATGCATGTATGAGCGGAAAAGGCATATAGATTATTCTTCAATTCAAGATCAGTCTAATTTGATGGTATACTGGCAAAATAAGGGAATAAATCACTTTACGATTTCAAATATAACTTATAGGGTTTCTTCAATTTTGATCATACGCAATAGGAGGTTTATCAATTATTTACCTTTCAAGAACCTATAAATAGTATGACAAAATCATGATGTTCCACAGTTTATTTTCTACTAGACCTTAATAAGTTATAAATAAATATTCTAATGAATGTTTATCCTAGTAAATTTTTCCAACATAGACCAACTCAATACATGCGGGTTGAGTAGGTAGCAGGCTATTATTAAAAGCAATAATTAAGTCATGATTGGTGTTGGTTCCATTTTAAATCGTTAGGTTTGACTAAAATAATTTATTCATAATAGATTAATTATCATATCTAGTATTGATTGATGATAAAAATGGATTGGATTGTAAAAAATTATTATTTTCTAAAACAACAATGGGAAAGATAGGGATATTCCACGAAGTATTAACCAGCACCATTTTCATCATCACATCTTCATACCAACTCATAGCATTTCAATAATTTCGAATGGAGTTAAAGTGTTTGTGATCTGTTGAACATTTTACAAATTGAGTTGTCTTCTACTATCATATTCCTTTGAAATTTTTAAGCTGTTATTCGGGCATGTTTAAATGCCATAATAATTTTTCTTTCAGTTAATAGGCTAATTTTATTTTCATTATTTCCCGTTGATAATGGATGTAATTAAAACACAGAAATGTAGCCAACTATCCCAAATTTTATTCAAAGCACAAACATGTTTCAGCATCTATGCTGCCATCCATTTTCCTACACTATATTTTGCATAGTGCCTTCAAAAATTTACACTTTTATTAGAGATGTTGTGGAAGTTATTCATAATTTAGGTAAGTGGAAACAAAGGTTGTCAGATCCACAAAGTTTATTTGAAAAACCTTCAACCTTTGAAAAAATCTGAACATTGAAACTTGAGTATGGTTTTTAAATAAGTTGAAATTTGTGGATCTGACAACCTTTGTTTTCACTCACCTTCAAAAATTCTTTGTTGCCTTTTTTACTCTAGTGTTTCAAGAGAAGTTTGTGGATCATTTTATGTCTTATATGTTTTTAAAATTGGAAATATAGTGTTTTCAATCATTTTCATGCAACTCAGATAGTCAAGTAGCTCCAGTTCTTCTAGTTAGAGCTGGATATTTTCTTGATATTGAAAAATTCTATTTTAGTGCACCATTTTAGGCCGACTATACAAATATTTATGTACTTTTAACAGACTGAATTTATTCCAGAATTTAATGAAGAAAAGCCTTCATTTATTCAATACTATTTCAGTTCAATTAAAATTCTGCATTTTTCTGAATCTACAGAAAATCTATTTTTTACTTTTTGATAAATCTATAAGGATTTCAATAGATTTACTTGTCATTTGAAAGCAATAAATTATTTGAATTATTGCTTGGAATTTGCTTGTCTATGGAAAAAATAGCAATAAATTATGGAATAAGCTTGGCGAGTCATAAACCCATAATCCATATAGAGTGGATGTATCCTGGCTTATGAATATATTTGTGTGTCAGTGATTGGCGTTTGTGGTGGCACCTTATGCACAGATTGAGCCAATCTACATGTATATGCACAATGCACGTCCTTGTTTTGTATCACACTCACACACACACACACACACACACACGCTTATGAATAAAGTGAATCAGATTCAGCTGCGCATAGGTTTTGTTCCAAAGCAAGGTCGTTCACCTTTCTCTCTCTTCTCATCTCGCTCCACTTCTGCTCCTTTTTTTCTATTTCACAAATTCCGTTACCAGCTCTATCTACCAACTCTCTCGTTCACACTGTCTCTCTTCCCTCCACCCCGCTCTTCATCAGTCCCTGTCTAACTTTTTATATGCACTGGACTTGATGCAGACAGAAACGGCTGCTTTGTTTGCAGAGAAGAAAATGAAAATTGTGCAGACGTGAAATTCTGCTAAGTTCAGCAACATTGCTCGTCCATATTATTGGCCTACGCTTGTCCAGTCTGGTCTGGTCGCCGTCGCCCACAGTCTCAGGCTCAGCGCTTCCATTCCACATCAGCAATGATTTTTCCGTAAAGGATAAGCCCACTGCTTATCATGCAAATGGAATGATGTCGTATATAGGCGAAACTTGTTTGAGCACTTCTGATGTTCAGCTAAGTTATCAAAACTTGTTCCTCTAGATCAACAATATGCAGTCTCCGTTGTTTTAATTTGCATACGATTCTATAACAGCAGTGTAGGTACCTGTCATAATGGGAGTATTATCTTAACTTCAACTTGAATTTATTTATTGGGGCTCAACTATAATAAAGTTCCACCTAAAACCAACAATAAAACACTCTCTACTTGGATATTTTCGTTCTTACTTGTCTAGGAGTTGCAGAAGGTGACATCGCAAGACACCAGGTCTGTCCTGCAGTTATAAAACAAATCCATCGCTCATTTGAACTATCAACCAACTGATTCTAGTCAGATGTATATTTATGTCAATCTTATTTACGATTTATTTATTCTCTGTACCGTATCAAAATAAATAGAAAATATTACGAGATTTCGACTGCATTCTAGTCGAAATGTCTCCATGTCTTCACAAGCTCTTATACATTCAAGTTTAATTTGATAAATAAAACTTTACCTACCGATTAAGGATGAGGATTCTTGAAAGATTCATTCCTGCCAAGTGCAGTAGTTACAGTCTTCTCTTTCAACCCCGCCTCATTTTACAAAATAAAGATAAATACTACAGACTACAGTATTGAAGTGAAAAGCAAGTACCGTATCTGAAGCTAGTTAATTCTGCAAAGAAATCTTAGTAAATAATAATATTCTAGAATTTTTCAAAGTTGAAAAATAATAATTACGATAATCGGCTATTCATCTGATTAGTTATTCCAGTCATTTTAAAATTGTACTGTAGAAAAGTTATTATAACCATACCTTCTCACCTTCAACATTGTGAAATTTGTAATTACAATAATATTATGTTCAATCCATATACCTTAGCAAAATTAACTTGATATGCCAATACTTTTAAGTTTATAAGGTTACTAAGTTTACAAGTCTTGTAGCTTTTAGGCAGCCGAATAATTGAAAAAATTGTAAGTTACATTGGACCGGTTTTTTATCCTCAAATTCTCAATTTTATATTGTTCAGTGACTCGATTAAAATGTACCCAAGTTGTTTTCGTTTATCCTCAAATTCTAAATTATGCATTTCTCAAGTTAAATGTACCCAAGTTGGTTGACCGTCCTCCGTTATTTCTTTGTTTTGTTCAATTGAACACTGAAGTGTTGTGGCACAAAGGCACACGATGCAATGCAACAGGTTGCCAGGCAGGCAGGCAGGCCAGACGGCTGAGCTGCTGGTTTGGCCAGCATCTGTTCTGTTGCCATAGTATTATAGGCTAGAGGTGGCTGCTCAAAGAGCTCACACAGCTCGTTATGCAGAACTGGTTTGACCTTGTTCAATTTCGTTTTCTTTTTGTCACATAGAACAAGAAGAAACCTTCTTATATGCCAACAGAACAAATAACTTGCTATTTCCATTCCACGTCGAGCATCCCACTCTCGTTAGCAGCAGTCTATGAATACAACTAATGAACAACAGTTGGCTAAGAGATGGACGGAAGCCAATAATTGATATCTAACTGCGATCTTATCAATGAAACCGCAATAAATTGGATCGTTTTTCTTGTTGCTTCGTAGGTGCTGGAAAATTCTGCAATTACCTCTATTTTACCAAGAAACGGGTTTCAGGTCAATGTGTGGATGCTCGAAAGGCTACTTCTAACAACTCCGTCAGTCTCACGCTTTATGGCTTCCCATTGAGGTTTGAAAAAATCCTTAATTTTCATGTAATGAGGAATAAATTGAACAGCTCACAAGGTTCAATATCATAAAAGCTGAAAATTGAATGTATCACATTGGAATTATATACATATTAATAAGAGGAAAAGGAATCTATTGTTCGAAATTTTAAAATTGTGGTAAAAAAATAATCATTCAAATTCTTTTGTAGAAAGTTAAGGTTTTCAGGAAAAGGAATCATAAAATGAATGATTGAGAGCTACTTGATTGCACGGAATGGATTACGCGAATAATTTGTAGCCTAATTTTAATAATTTTGAGAAGAGTAACGTTGCCCTCAACCGTTTTCTTGGCAACCGTAGTTCATCAAATTCTGACTATAATCTATATTTATATTTTATAGTTATTGCAAATTATACTCATGATCCTTCCTTATTGTTTATTCTAGTGTCCTTGATTGAAAGGATTGACAAAAATTGGTATACCAGACACTAGAAATCATGGGTAAAGGAGAAGTTATTTGAATACGTTGCAGTAGCTCTAAACATAAATAATGAAGTAAAGCTTTAAATGTAATCTGACTCCTGAATGCTTGTCTATTATTCTCATTTTACCTGTATCCAATTTCTATCATTTGCCAATGACAATCTAATACAGTATCAAAAAATAATTTTATTAACGAAAGAAACGCCCCATTTGTGATATATCCAAGAATATTGAATAGAAGTCCTTCACTCAATCACAGAATAAAAATCATTGGAACCTGTGCTATGACAAGTGGCAGTAAACTACAGTACTTGTAGGTACATTAAAATTCCTGGTGTAACCCACATGCATCAATTAGGGAATTATGGGAGTTACAGATTATCAATATTACAGCAGAGAAATATTATTTATTGCTTTGAACGAGAAAGGGTTTATTGGAAACGTGCTACAGAACATGGAGATCATTCATAATAAGGAGTGTGACTGTCGAAGCTCTACCTCTATACAGAAGTTCAGGCTGGCTGGCTCTTTGCAAACTGGTTTTGCTCGCTACAAAACGTTTCAAACAAAGCAGTTTCGAATTACTCATGATTGATGACTAATAACTTGTTACATGATTTCCTTCGCTTTTTCTAGTGGCTCTATTGGCTCTAGTGGCAATTTCAATGAGATAATTTCAAATATTCATTAGAGAATGTTTTGTTCCAAATTACTTCATATTTACAGTGTACTGTACAACTGTACTATCAATCACATTTTTTTAGCAATTTATTTATCTTTTTCGTAATTAAATTTTTCTCTGATTTCATCTCATGAAACATATTTCACACTAGTGCAAGTAGTGGCCGGCCCCGTCTGTGAACGTGAAGAACTCATATTTTTTATATTAATGTACGCTGATCTCTGTGAATAGTGTAAGTGAGTGAAGAATATTGTTGTAGTGCATCATAAAGTTTCCTAGTTTATAATTCATTCAAAAGTGCAGTTGAAATATGGATAAATCGTTTCTATAGGTTATAATTTCACAAGACACACTCAGTTGTCCGATGTTAAGAAAAGTGTTAGAACCAAAATTCTGTACCGTGTACGTTACATTTTTAGGGGAAACCAAGCAAGTGTCTGCTCTCTACCCCTTTGTAACAGAGAAGTTGATACTACTATGAAGGGCTCATATCTCATTGCTCATTTGCATGGCATCCAAACGAAACAGAAGCATCATTTTAAAGTGATAGTTCCTATTTCAACTAATTCCATTTCACGTTTCTTTAGAAACGTTGTTGTAAACATGTAGCTATTTGGGGAAAATTTGCTATGAGAATTATTTTCAAGGACTTGAGTAATATTATAGAATCCTAGTGTTTTATGTCGTGGAATTGCTGAAGGTTTAAGGTTTGTTAACATTCCATTACTCTGGGATAAGAAGATTCTATAGCTATAGTCGCAGAAAACTTCATTTTGAGTTTATTTAATCTGTGAGAACTTATCAAGTGAAGATTATCCAACAAAATACA